>JARHVA010002867.1:1795000-2315732 GCA_037957365.1 Torreya grandis
CTTTCAAAGCAACATAGACAAAAAAATCTAGTTGGGAAATCTTTTAGGGTAAGATATCCACCTGAAATATTCCATTCAACCCTTTGTGGACTGATGCAAATTTCATACATAAGTGTAAATCTATATTTTTTTACATTTACTAATGATTTCAACTGTAAAATTTGGGTTTATTTCTTAAAATAGAAATTAGATGTGTTTGATATTTTCAAGGAGTTCAAAATAAAAGTTGAAAAGGAAGGTGGATATTATATCATAATATTGAAAACTGATCAAGGTGACAAATACATATCAAATGATTTTCTAAATTTTTTCAAGGAAAATGGAATAATAAAATAATTCACAGACAGATACACACCTCAACAAAATGGAATAGCAGAAATAAAAAATAAGGAAATTAATGAAATGACATAAAGCATGATAACAGATAAGCATCTATCAAATAAATATTGGGTTAAAGAGGTTACATTTGCATCATACATTTTGAATAGGTTTTCATCAAAAATAATGATAAATAAGATACCACAAGAAGTTTAGAGCAAGAAGAAACATAGTGTCTCACATTTGAGAGTATTTGGATGTGTAGAATACTCTTTGATACCTCAAGAGTTAAGAAAGAATTCAGATGATAGAGGCAAAAAGTGTATCTTTGTGGGATATAGTGAACAATTCAAGTCATACAAATTATACAATCTGATCACAAAGAAGGTAATAATCAGTCATGATGTAGAATTTGTTGAAGAAGAAGTATAGGATGGAAGTATTTATAAAATAAATACAATTACAGTAGGCATACCACATGAAAATGAGATGGTAGAATATGATACACAAGTAAATTTTACTCAAGCTCCACAAGTAAATGTTCCTATAATGCCTCCTAAGGCACCTAGCACGCTAAATCCTTCTACTCCAGCTAGTAATAACAATAGTGGATCATGTAATCCAATACTTGCATCATTGAGATCATGGTCTATAAACACCTCAAATAACACTCGTAGTCTAAAAGAGATTTATGATGAGTCACAAGAAGCTAAAAATATGGATCCATGTTTTGATTTTTCATTCCTAACACAATTTGATCCAATTTAATTTTAGGATGCAATTAAACATGATAATTAGATTACATCTATGGATTAATAAATTCAATCAATTGAAAAGAATCAAACATGGGATCTTGTAGAACTTCCTAAAGAAAAAGATGTGATTTCAGTAAAATGGGTTTAAAAAATAAAGTTTAATGCAAATTGAAAAGTTAAGAAACATAAAGTAAGGCTAGTAGCTAAGGGATTCACACAATAGCTAGGCATAGATTACAACAAAACATTTTTACCTATATAAAGACTTGACACTGTTAGAATGGTGTTATCTATTGTAGCCCAAAATAGTTGGAAGGTTTATCAAATGGATGTCAAATCATCATTCTAGAATGGCATTTTGGAAGAGGAAATTTATATAAAATAGACACCTAGTTATGAAGTTCAAAGAGAAGAGAATAAGGTCTTCAAGTTGAAAAAAACCTTATATGGATTGAAGCAAGCTCCTAGAGCTTGGTATAATAGAATAGATTCATATTTTATGAATAATGGGTTAAGAGAATATGGGTATGAACCAAATCTCTATGTCAAAGTGAATGATAAAGGATAAATATTGATAGTATGCTTGTATGTGGATGACTTAATTTTTACTAAAAACTGGTTAATTGAATCATTTAAGGCAACCATGAAAATTGAATTTGAGATCACTAATTTTGGGCTTATTATATATTTTCTTGGCATAGAAGTAAGTCAATCCAATCAAGGAATTTTCATTTGTCAATCAAAGTATTATAATGATTTGTTGAAAAGGTTCAAGATGTTGAATGTTAATTCATATCCTACACTAGTTGTAGTGGTTTTAAAACTTAGCAAGGAAGGTAAAAGTTCAAATTTTGATATCACTTCATTTAAGAGATTAGTTGGCTACCTTATGTATCTAACTACCACAAGATAAAACATTATGTATGGGCTTATTATTATCTCAATATTTATGGACAATCCAAAAGAGTCTCATTGGAAAGTGAAAAAAAGAGTACTGAGATACATAAATGAAACAAAGAGTTTTGATATCTTGTATACACCTTCAGATGATTTCAAGATAATTGGTTACACAAATAACAATTAGGGAGGTGGCATGGATGATATAAAAAGCACTTCAGGTTATGTTTTTCATCTTAGATCAGGTGTTATTTCTTGGGCATCAAAGAAATAACCAATCATGGAACTTTCATCAGTGGAAGTAGAATATGTTACAACCACATCAACAGTTTGCCAAGCAGTTTGGATGAGAAGAGTACTTTTAGATTTGAGGCATACTCAAGAAGAAGGTACAAAGATATTTTATGATATCAATTCAACCATTACATTGTCTAAAAGTCATGTATTTCATAAATGCATCAAGCATATAGATACTTAGATATCACTTCATTCATGAATTAGTGAACAATGGTGACTTATGTCTTGAGTTATGTAAGTTTGAAGAGCAACTAGTAGACATATTTATCAATCCACTTACAAAAAACATGTTTGATCATCTTAGAGAAAGCATGGGCATAACTGATATACATGCAAAAAATATTAAGTGGGAGTGTTGGTTGATGTGGATCATATAGCACAGTAGTGAACCATTTAATCTTCCTTGCCATGTTAAACACACTGACGGCTTATTCTAGTAAACTCTCTCTAGCTCTAGATACTCCAATTAATATTTTGTCTCTGTTCTTCTATATTCTTTGAGAGACTTCCAGTGAAAGGAAACCAGATTTTAATATATCTATCTTTGTTTATTTTCACTATTTTTTGGCTTTAAGAAAGACATATATGCAGCAAAGCTCTGCCTCTTTCTATGTATGCAAAAGAATATAAAATATGTTTATATGAGAGTAGTGCAGCTCTATAGACATAGAGAACCATAAACTATATTACTTTTGGATAAAGAATATTAATGAAAAATTAAACAATTTTGAGTTTGTTTTTATGTGTATGTGTTTATTCGCTATATATATCCTCTATTTTTCTATGTTCAAACCAACAGTTGTACCAATGGTTTCTCCATTAATAAATATTGACAAAAATAATACTTTGAAAATTCCCAACAAGGAATAATGCCTCATCTAACATGGGCTAAATATTTGAGTTGTGAATATGCTTATTGTTCATAACATTAGTAATGATGTGTGAATCTCCTTTAACTTCTAAATTTTGAATATTTAAATCTTCTTAAAATTTAATGCCCTCCACTAAATCCGAACACTCATTATATTATTTGAGGTAATTAAAATATTTTTAACAAATAAAAATATCATTTCTCCATTTTCATAGCTCATAATAACACTAACATCAATGGTGTTTGAGTTTATTTCTGAGGTATCATCCAAA
This sequence comes from Torreya grandis, assembly GCA_037957365.1. Classification (NCBI taxonomy): domain Eukaryota; kingdom Viridiplantae; phylum Streptophyta; class Pinopsida; order Cupressales; family Taxaceae; genus Torreya; species Torreya grandis. Next base: position 1,798,411 of record JARHVA010002867.1, read on the forward strand.
TTAAAAGTAGGTTAAATAGATAAAACAATTTGTAGTTGTTTTAAAGGTGTAATTTATATCTAAAGGGATGTGATTTAATGTTTTGGTGAACAAGAGATCTGTAAAGTGAAAGAGTATGGATAGTCTTATCTCATTCAAAATCTATGACTATTGACCCCATCTAACCGTTTATGCATGAAACATTAAGAGATAATCATATGATATTTTTTTTGGAGGTGATGATAAGAAAATAGACAACATGTTGCTTCATACAACATTACAATGAGTTGTGGGGATGAGATGTTTAGTTTCATAATGAGCTTGAAAAATGACAAATTGGTGGGGAAGGATAGGACCATACTTAACATGAAAGTAGTAAAAGATTTTAAGATGAGTTGGGTAGCAATAATGAAAGGCAATGATTGGGTTTTTACGTGATTGACTAGAAGAAACCCAAACAAAGACACGTGAAAAATTAAATGACATGTCACATCTATTAATATAATCTATAGCTTTCACTGAATTGTTGCAGTTACCCAAACATGTCTAAAATAGGTGTTATCTCAATAAAAACATGTGTCAAATATCATATTGATCCCTCTAAAAATATAGATAATACACCATGTGTCAATTTAGATGAGTTTATAACTAATTAGACAAACACAATGAGTACTTTACTTTATAAAGCTAAATTAGACAAGTATAAAATCAATTATATAAAAAATGGAAAGGCTTCCTTAATGAAAGATGTCTCCTATACAATATAATCGATCGATGCAAGATGCCACATGTAGATAAACATAGATACACATATTTCCAAGATTTTTCCATCTCATTCATTGTAACACTAACAAAAACTATTATACATGTAACAATGGTGTTAGTTTCTCTTTATTCAATGAATGCAGTAAAAGAAAAATTATCACCAAGACCACAAGCATTGCCAATTTTGGGTCATTTGTCATATCAAAGTTTATATCCCCACCAATCTCTACATACTTTCTCTAATCACTATTGCAGACTAACATTTCTCAAATTAAACACCACCTCAACTATTATATACCATTCTCTATGGAGGCTGAAACTACCACACTAAAGACTTCCAAATCCAATTTATATAATAGATTGCAGACTGGTAGACTTGCATCAAATATTATTAATTTGTTATTAATATATTAAATATTAAATATTATATTTTATAATAGTAAATATTATATACAAAGATATAATATTTAAAATATTATTTTATAATTATTATTTATAATATATATATATATATATATATATATATATATATATATATATATATATATATATATATATATATAAACATATTCTATATTAGGTTGATGCATGGCAAGTTTGAACCACTTTTATTAATTACATCCATTTCCCCTCAAAGGCCATTACAAGTTTTATATATATATATATATATATATATATATATATATGAAGGGGTGTAATTACTTATTTTGGTAAAGTGAGGTTTTGTTAAGTGAAAGAGTGTAAAGATTTAGTCATTCCTCACTTGAAACTTATAGTCACCTACCTCATATAGCCTTTTTTGAATGAATCATTAAACAATAATAATCAAAATACTATATATAATTAAATAGGAAGGGATGTAATTTTTTATTTTGGTAAAGTGAGGTTTTGTTAACTGAAAGAGTGTAAATCGTCATTTGTACCTCTCTTGCAATCTATAGCCACTTAACTTGTATCGCCCCCTGTTAATGAATTATTAAGCAACAATAATAACACTATTATTATTGCTTAACAATTCATTCACAAAAGGTGATATGAGGTAAGTGTCTATAGGATTCAATTGAGGTATGACTGATGATTTACACACTTCCACTTAGCAAAACCCCATTATTATTGTTTAATGATTCATTCACAAAAGGTGATACAAGGTAAATGGCTATAGGTTTCAAGTGAGGTATGAATGACAATTTACACTCTTTTGCTTAACAAAACCCTATTAGAGTTGCTTAATGATTCATTCACAAAAGGTAATACGAGGTAAGTGGTTATAGGCTTCAAGTGAGGTACAATTGATGATTTACACTCTTTCCATTAACACCTTATTATTATTATTATTTAATGATTCATTCACAAAAGACGATACACAATAATTTTCTATAAGTTTCAAGTGAGATACAATTAAAAATTTCCACTCTTTCACTTAACAAAACCCTACTTTATCAAAACCGAAAAAAAAAAAAAAATCATCCCTTCCCGCTTAACTTGCACCTTTTAAACCACCTTTAGGGAAGTGTAACTAAAACAAAATACCTATAGAATGCCAACGAAACCCTTTATTGAAAGTAAGAGATTTTAGACAATCCCTGTAAGGACAATAATAAATAATTTGATAGCATCATAACATTCAGAATGCCCGGACGAGAATAGTAGATATATTTTTTTCATTATTAAGTTTCTGATAGAAAATATTCAGTTCACATTTATGTGAGAGTAGGGTCCTAATATACATGATGGGGTAGGCGTGGTGTAGGGATTATATGCAAGTTCACTACCTTCTTCAATGTCACTCCAAAGACATCTCTCATGTCCAGCTGACTCTCATTCATTCCATCCGGAAGTGTCCATCCAAAAGAATGGACAAGCGAAGCCAAAATCAGATGAACCATTCGATGCGCTAACGGCAGCCCCACGCATATTCTTCTTCCAGCCCCAAAGGGTATCAAATCAAAATCATGCCCCTTGTAATTCTTCATACTATTGTCAGAATCCAAAAACCTCTCTGGGAGGAATCTTAAGGGTTCCTTCCAGTTTGTAAGGTCCCTTCCCATTGCCCACACGTTCACCATCACCTGGCTATGTTTTGGTATCATATATCCAGCAATCTCACAGCTACTCTCTGCTCTATGAGGGATGAGAAAAGGAAAAGGTGGGTGCAGTCGAAACCCACCCTTCATCACTGCGTGGAGGTAAGTCAATTTGTTTATGTCAAATTCTTCTACTTTTCTGTTGCAGCCAACTACCTCTTCCAATTCATCTTGGACTCGTTTCATTGAATGGGGATTGCAAATGAGTTCTGCCATCACCCATTCTATTGTTGTAGACGTTGTGTCACTTCCAGCTACTATCAAATCCTGTCCGCACAAAAAATTGAAAAAAAACTCATTTAAAGATTTAGAAATCACTTACAGCTTCAATTGAAGGAAACTATAATTTTAAAAAATCACACTTACAAAAATTATTGCTCTAATATCTGTGAGAGTCATATCATCGCCTCTCAACTCTAGCAACACGTCCAGAAAATCCTTCTCGTCTGGCCTTCTCTGAGGGTCAAGGCCCTCCAGCCGATTGTTTATGAATACATCCAAAAATTTATGAATTTGGGTATGATACTTGGTGAGCTGCCGGCGCACTCCCTGAGGATCGAGGAAGGCAAGAAATGGGAAAAAATCGGCCACATTGGGCTTCCCCGCAATTATCATTACCATGGTGAGGGCCTCCTGGAACTCCATAGACGCCGGACTGTTGGGATCCATCAAGCTTCTACTGAATATCATGTTGGTTATCACATTCAGACCCGTGCAGAACACCAAATGGGGAATATTCACACTCTTTCCCTCCATTTGAAAAATTGTTCGAGTCATACGAGACACTTCATCTCTTCTGAGATGGTGCAGAGATTGCAGCATCTTGGTAGAAATGAGCTGTGTGCTGCAAATACGTCTGAGCCTTTGCCACCGAGCTCCGTATTCACCCACAACTATCGACGACTTGTGGTGTGAAAGAACAGTGGCTGCTTGTGTTACTACCCGCCCTGCAAAGACGTGGTCGTGGGTTTTGAGAACCTCCTTCGCCATCTCGGGAGACGACACTACGATGGCTGTTTTCACGCCTAGCGAGAGTGCCATCAGAGGGCCATACTGTTGAGAAAGTGCAAACAGAGACTCATTGGGCTTCTTTCCTAATTGAAATAAATTTCCTATGATAGGCAAACCAGGAGGCCCAGGAGGAAGGGGAAGAGAGGCCCGGGTCGTCTTCTTTCTTCTCAATATAAACAATAGCAGGAATACCAAAACAGTGGTAGCCACCACAGAAAACCAATACAATGATATACCCATCTTTAGGGCAACGACGATCTTTTCAGTATGCAAATGATCCGCCGTTCTTCCTTTAAATAAACTCGAACGAACGCAAATGCCTCTTTTCTTTAGTTGACATAAACGCTACAAATCATAGTCACAGAAAACGATATATAACTTTGACGTGGTTTTTAATATGCACAGTATAATTTACGGACGAAGAAAAGCTTCTAGATGAGATATGGGACAGGAAATAATAAACTTTTGTTTTGTTCACAGGTTTCAACAAGTTTTTTTTTATATTTATTTTATTTAATTATAAAATAAAGGTGTTTATTTATAATCGTTTTCAATCATAATTTATTATTTTAGAAAATTGTATAGCTTATATTTTTTTAAATAAAAAATAAATTTTTAATATTTATAATTGAAATATTAATCATACGATAAAGAGACTTATTCAAAGTGGTATTCAATTTAATGAGAATCAATAAAATTTTTTTAAGTAATTATCTATAAAGTATGAATAATATAATAAGGGTGTCATGAGCTAAGTCTTTGTTGGGTAAATGATTGATTTTGTCATATATCTTTAATATTGTTTGTGCTTATTTGTTTATCTTGCAGATTCAAAATACTTCTTTCAGTCTAGACCAAATGCTTGCTTGTCGCATGGCTTACTCACTTTCTTCACAATTTCGAAAAGATTTCGACAAAGATCTAAGCCTAAGTCCAAAAATTCTAAAGCCCCTCGGTCTTCTAATCTTACATCGAAGAGCCCATATTTATTTGACCGATCATGCTTTTGATAATCCTCTTCAAAAAAGACTAAGTCCAAGGATTTTAGCCTTCCTAAAGACCGAATCATGAATATAATGCCACATGGCACCATCTTGGACATTCAGCCATCAAGTAGATTTTCAACAAGTTAGCTTTGTCTGCAAAACTCTTTGAGCTCCATAATCGTGCCACATGGCATGATCGCAGAGGTCGAATACTTTAGCACAATTCTAAAGGTTGCAAGGACTAGTACAATCATGAAGGTTAGATAGTCTAGTGCAGTTTACAAGGTTGTGATGACCCTATGTCCCCATGATCATGATAAGTGGCTTGACCTTGATGTCTTAGAATCCATAGGAAGCCTAGGCAAACCCAAAATCCCTTCGCACCCCAAGATACCCAGATGTTGAAACATCTCGATATCGTAGGCCTACGGGAGATTAGTAGACCACCATCGAGACCTCCAAACCATGAATAAATGGGATGGTTCCACATGGTAGCATCATGGTAACCCAAAAGCTCTCAATGCTACCATGTAGAGTAGCACGAACACACGAGGGAGTTCAACTTTATAAAGACCTTCGAGGGATTGAGTGCTCAAGATGCTACCATGTGGTAACATCTCGAGGCTCATTGGGGGTGGACATGAGATGATGCCATGTGGTAGCTCATGGGCACCTGATAGGGTTTGACTCTATCAAAATCTCTAAGTGCCCGAGATGCTGCCCCATGGAAGCATCACAAGTGAGCATACCTAGATGTTGCCATATGGTAGCATCATGGGCACCCAAGTTATGGGCAACCCGAAAAGCTACCCCTCAGGGCTCTAGAGGTGACTCATGATATCGAGGCCTTGTAATGTTTCCATATAGTAACATTCAATAACTCAAACCTATGGGAGAATGATAGACTATCATAAAGACCTTCAAGCCATGAATGTCTAAGATGGTGCTATATGGTAGCCTCACATGCACCCCATGACCCTTGATGTTACCATGTGGCAGCATCATGGGCACATGATCAGAATCAACTCTACAGAGACCTTTGAGGTATCGAGGGATCAAGATGCTGCTACATCCCAACCGTCATTGGGAGCAGGCCTAAGATGCTACCATATGGTAACATCATAGGCACCTAATAGGGCTCAACTCTGTCTAGACCTCTAATTGCCTAAGATGCTACCACATGGTAGTATCTTAGGGTTTGTTTCTTTCAAGCCCAAGATACTGCCACATGGAAGCATTATGGGTGAGTGGGCTCAGATGTTTCCATGTCGTAGCATCATGAGTACTCAGGATGTGGGTAGAGCTGGGATGCTACCACTCAAGTCCTCGAAGGATACTCATGGGAACAAGGTCCCAGGATGTTGCCACATGGGGACATTTTAGCTAGAGTCAACTAGGATGTTACCATATGGGAGTATCTTAAAAATTGATCAAGTCAAATGAGACACTTCATCCCTTCTGAGATGATGTAGAGATTGCAACATCTTGGTATAAATGAGCTAAGTACAGGAAATACTTCTGAGACTTTGCTAGTGAGCTCTGTATTCACCCACAACTATTGATGATTTATGGTGAGAAAGAATCATGGTTATTTGTGTTACTAGCTACCCTACAAAGACAGGGTCATGGGTTTTGAGAAGCTCCTTCACCATCTTTAAATACAACACCATGATGGTTGTTTTCATGCCCAATGAGAGTGTCATTAGAGGGCCATATTTTTGAGAAAGTACAAACAAAGACTCATTGGGTTTTTTTCTTAATTGAAATAAATTTCATGTGATAGGCAAACCAAGAGGCCTTATACGAAGAGGAAGAGAGGACCAGGTCATCTTATTTCTTCTCCATATAAACAATAACAGGTATACAAAAATAATGATAGCCACCATAGAAAACTAATACAATGATATACCCATATTTAGGGAAACAAAATTACAATAATGATATTTTCAGTATGTTTTAAAATGACCCACTTTTCTTCCTTTAAATAATATTGAATGAATGCAAATGCTTCTTTGTTGATTTGACCTAACAAAAACTCACTAACCTCTTTACTCCCTATCCAATGTTAAAATAATTTACCAGCCTAACAAATACTCACAAACATGTTGATAGCTTGTCGATATCACAATTTATGGGGCCCTGTTGACATGAAAATTTACCAACCAAAAGTATTAAGCATTTAAATGTAGAAGTTCAAAGTTATATATTTATTTTTATATTTTTTATTATACATAAAATATTATAATTGTTGAGTAAATGTATATTTAAATTCTAAGTATTCCTTCGACTAATCAGTTATAACTCAGGGTATTGAATTCATCAAAGTTACTGAAGGATTGATTTTGATCCTATCCAATTGACTTTTTGTCTCAAGTATCTAGAGAGATTTCTACCTTTGTGGATGACCTACAAACCATCATCCTCATCAAATAGACTACAACACTTTCGATAAACATTCAAATTTTTAGACTTGATTCCAATACATTTTGCTACATCTTCATCTATGTATATGCATGTATGATATAAATCTTATTTTATTGATGAAGGATCAAAGATGATGATCCAAACATAAAAAATATATAAAAATATAAATAATCCATAAATTGTAATATGAAACTGACATAAATTTTATTTATTAAATAATTAACTAATAATTATGTTTGTTACTCAAATAAAATCCAACATTTATCCTTTCTAGTTAAACTCTTCCCTTTACCATTGACCAATGACTCATATAGATGACACAATATTTATTTTTTACAGTCAAAGTTGTTTTTTTGGGCAAGAAAATTAGTCTCTTAACATCACTGCACATGGATGGGTTTTTAACCACGAGTTAAAATCCAAAAATGAAGATTAATGTAGCATTTATTGTTGTGTTGTGTGTTGGCCACCTAAATGGTACAAATCATAGTGTTAGAAAATGCTAAAAATTTTGACGTTGTTCTCATTGATAATTATTTTATATTTAATTTTTAAACCAAATAAAAATTAATATCTCTAATTTTTTATTTTAAAGATAACAAAGGAAGAAAAGCTTCTAGATGAGATATGTGCATAGGAAATATATATATATATATATATATATATATATATATATATATATATATATATATATATATATATATATATATATATATATATATATATATATAGTTCACCTCGGTTTCATGGACTTGTTTTTCTTTATATTTACTTTATTTTAATAAAGGAATGTATTTATAATCATTTTCAATAATAATTTATTATTTTTAAAAAATTCATAGTTTATATTTTTTAAACAAAAAATAAGATATTTAAAATATTAATTATATAATAAAGAGACTTAATCAAAGTGTTATTCAATTTAATGAGAATCAATTAATTTTATTTAATCAATTATCCATAATATATGTATAATATAATAAAGGTGTTATGTGCTAAGTTCGTGTGGAGTTAGATTAGAACATAAATTTGATTTAAGTATTTTGTAATTTTTTTAGGAATTAATAATAAACAATTGTAACAAATTCATATATTATTTCTTAATTAGTATGTAATCATTGATGCATGCATCATATTTGTTATATGAAATTACCAAAAAATATGATATGTTGTGTTTCCATCTATGAATTAGGAATTGTGCTTTTCTACATCAAAAAATATTCTTTGAAAGTAGAGAATCAATCTAAAAGTTATCACCATATGATGAAAATATTATCATAGAATGCAAGCTCACACGAAGCACCTTTAAATGCATTTTATGAAAATATTAATTGACATTATTGTTGATCATGACATCAATTCAAAATAAGATTTCCATTTCTTGCAAAAAATCCCACTTGTTTTGTATAGCTAATCATTTGTCTCATTAAATGTTTACATGTAAATCTTATGCCATGTTTCATGTAGTAAATTCAAATCATTTGTTACTTAAACATTCATTAATTCATACATGGACCAATGTCCTTCATTAGATCTATTATCACTTATAGAAGATGCAAAATAATTGGTCATATAACAAAACTCGTCATAGTGAAAAATAAAATAAAATATGTTCCAACTATTATTTTCTATCTTGCCCATTTTCCACTGTAATTCTTTTAAAATGTTCTATTATCTATGCATTGTTATGTTGGAGCAAACTTATTTTGAACAAAACTTTTGGGAAAATTATTTTGGAAATTAGTTTTTCTACTGAACAATTACTTTAAAATATGGGAATCATGCAAAATTCCTACCTCTAATGGTATATTTTTTGTATAGTTTATAAAATCAATTATTTTTTAATGATGAAGTTTTAGATGATGGAATTCTTCATTAGAAATTTGAATAACTTGATTTTGTAATCTTTTATCATAGATGCATCCCAGTAATTATATTCATAATAATGATCATGATATGCTTGATCATTGTGACTTTGATATACGTCATAATTGAAATGAGATTAAATTTCAAATTCCTTTAAGGAAACAATGACTTTCTTTATAGAACTAAATTGAGCAAGCTACCAAATTTATGAATCCGATTATGCTAGTCCATCTATTTGGAATGCATTATTTACAAAACAAAAAAATTCACTTGATATTATTATGTGCAACTAAAATCATTTTGACACAAAGTTTCCATTGAACATGATTATTCAAGGCACTACTAGTACAAGAAATCATACCTCATAAAAATAATTGTGTTTAGTTCAAAGCACATAACAATAATTCATCATTTCTATTGATAGCACAAAAAAAATGTTGATGTGGTTTTTATGCATAGAAGGGAACCTTATGAGGTAGCCTTTAGTGTCTTATTATCGATGAGCAATACTCTTTCTAAGGAAGTTTTAGGGTATTGGGTTTTGTTAACAACCTGATGGTGGAATAGCAGTGACCGGAGTAGTTGTTTACCTTACATGGTTTAGATATAATGTGATTCTAGACCAAATTTTTAAAAATGTATGGATGGTGAATCTAACCTAAGGTGGTCAAGATCAAAATAAAATTTAAAATAAAGAAAGGTAGGGTAGCAAGGAAGGTTTGTGAACTAAATTCAAATGAAACCTTTTAAACTGGATCATGAATTAAGGTTGGATAAGTAGTCAAGGGACTAATGCTTGTTGAATTTTAATATTAGCACACAAATAATCAAACATAGTTAATAATTGAAGAAAAAAAATGCATTTAACTTTAGTTTACATAATCAAACGTGGTTGCATTTGTAATAGTGGAATTGCACATCTACAAAGGGAGATTGTGATTCTAACACATAATGCATTCAAATCAACTACTGCATACTATGAATTATTGTATTGAAATAACACTTATACATAACCCAATTACTAAAATAACATAATTTAAAAAATTCTTTTATGCTTCACAAATTTAGAGAAGAACAATATTTTCACATCTAGACAAATCTATAGAGTAATCCATAAAATTTCTTATTTTATCTCAATAGCCAAAATTGTCCTCACTTTATAATCAAGAGGATATGAGTATATATAACTTGGGGAGGGGTTACCTCATCCTCCAAGAAAAGTATAAATTTATAATTTAAATTTTATAACTCATGCATAATTCTCATCCAAGATTAAAAAAAAAAATAGATATCCAACCAAAACTATATGATTATAATCTAAATATGTACATGTTCAAAATAGAATGAAGATTGGAGTCTTTGTAACAATAGAATACATACATACATACATACATACATACATACATACATACATACATACATACATACATACATACATACATACATACATACATAGACACATACATAGATACATATAACTACTTTACCTTCTTTGCACTACCCGCAAGAGATTGTGTACTTGATGTGGGAACTAAAATAGTAAGAGGTGATATGTGTGAAGAACCTGTAGCCATTATTGTTGATGAAACACTAGTAGTCCAAGGAGGAATAGGCACTATATGATGAAATTTCCCTTGGTTTTGAATTATCATTGTGGGCATTGATTTAGAAATAGACACTATTTTGGTAGTCTCCTCAGTATCCTTCATCTTTTCAAACAATGAATAATCAACTTCAAACACTTTGTTTATAATATCAAAATTTAGCATAAAAGTTTTAAATATTTTACCAACTTCACTCATCAACATTTGATTCTACATTTTATAGGCTCTTAATCTAGATCTAAGTGCTTCTACCTTAGATATTTTATCCTTCATTAAATTTATGAGCTGTAGAATAACTTTGCTCATTTTTTACATAGTACATTCTACCTCTGCTTTGAAACTATCAACAAAAGGTTTGAGAAGTGCACCAAAATTTGGCTTATTTGTATACTTCCCTATATAGGTTATCATACATGTGACCCTCATATATTTAAAAGTCTATATGGCCTCTTTTTATGGGCCTGCTAGTTGGCCTACCAAACCTTTCATCTAAGTATCCTAGTGAAAGGCACCATCTCTCTTTGGAATTACATAGTTTAGAACCAAAGTTGCCTCTTATGTAGTCATTAAATTCAAATGACTATAAGTGTTGATTCATACATATTGAACTAATAAATTGAGTCTTTTCTCCAATTCTTTCAATTTGTTCCAAAATTTAATTATTTTTCTCCATTTGTGCTATGACTCACCCCTAGAAGTCCTAATTGTTTTCGAAATGTCATAAAACTTGGTGGCTTCACTTTGAACATTATCTATAATCTCTTTAGGATCCTAAATAATATATTAATGCATTCCTCTTTTTTTTCCTTCTCTTGACTTTTTTACATCTCCTTCATCACCTCCCATGTTGTGTCTAAAAAAGCACAAAAGTCCTTTGTAGACTATGTGGGGTCATTTAGATTCTTCTTTTGTTTATTGGCTAGGAGAAAAGATTTTATTTTTATTCATTAATTTCTCTATAATCCTTGGAAGCCAATCATAATTCATCACACTACTCCATCAAATGTAGGCACCTTTAGAACAGAATTTAAAATATCCCTAAATACTCTACTAATATTTAAAATTCATCCAAAAGGAAGTAGTTATGAGGGTGCTACATAAGTCAAACCCCTATTTTTAGAAAAAGTAGTAAATCAACAACCAATATAGTCCAACATGTAAAATATTATGAATTGAATATATTGACCCAAGTATATTTATATTTATCAATAAAAAAAAACTAATATATATTATATATTACCTTTCTATTTAATCATATAATTTTGGTTTTGGTAGAAGGCTACTACTCTAACACTTCAACAGATGGATTATCAGTTCATATCTACATGTATTTTCATGTGCATGCTTGTCTTCTTCTTTCCTATATTGTGTCAGTGCACATACACACAAGTGATTTTATTGATCATCTCGATTTCCATATATAATATTTGATGTACTTCATATAAAACTAAGTGAGACCTTGTTTATATGAACAATTGAAAGTTGGAGTAGACACTCCTCTCTCTCTACAGGCTGAGATAGACATAGGCATTGCTACTAAAATGTCATCTACATAGGTGTTGATAGAGGTATATAATAGTTCTTGTAACAATTGTAAAAATAGACTTGTTTTAATAATTTTAGTGCATGTACTTGGGGAAATTATAACTTATGTAAATTTATTATGTATGTATGTTTATCCTATGACAACTGATAGTCCTAGTCAAATGGTGATTAGGGACACTTCTCATGTTCTCCCCATATTTGAGATGCCTATTCAAATATTTGAGCCTACCATTGACTTGATCCTACACAGATTATAGATGATCCTACAAATATTTGAGCCTACCATTGACTTGATCCTACACAGATTATAGATGGTTTTATTTGAGTAGGATCATCTATAATCTGTGTATAAAATTAGGACCCACAGTCAAACCTTAGAGCAATCCAAGTCATTAGAGGGGTCTTCATCTACTAGAAAGGCATCTTAGGGAGAGTTTTCTTCAAGGAAGGCAAACAGAGGGAGGTTATTCGATGAATAGGATTTATTACACATGAGATGTAATTTTTTATATTCTTATATGGAAATTGATGCATTTTTATCATTGTATATACACATTTGACATTCATCCAACATTAGATACTATGATGGTAGATGTAATTTTTTGTATGCCTATCAGGGTAATCTATGTATTATTGACATTGGACATGTATGTGCCTATATTTTTTTCCTATCATGGAAATCTATCTAATTTATATTTATTTTTTATTTCATTGTTTGTTATTTTTATCTTTCATATTATTATCTATAGGATCTCATATTTATTGTTTTACATGCACAAATGAGGATAAAAACATAATTCTTTTTAATGCTATAAATCTCGGATCTTCCACATCTTTTTAAATTAAATTTTTTATTTCATTGTGTGTAGTGAAAATGACTAATGACACTCTTATCACTTAGGCTTATTTTCCTCCTTCACTAACTCATTTCATACATTCCATTCACAAACGTCATCTCACTCTTTTACTATCTTCTTAAAGGGCAATCCTCTTAGGTTTCAAACTTACCAAAACTTGATATAGGTCTCAAGGAGTCATTTGACAGTCATAAATGTTCTTACATGGTCAAATCACACCTACCTTAACCTATTAAAAGTGATCAAACACACTTCAAAATTCAATTCCACATATAAGGCACAACAAGGCACCCTCCACAAAAAGGCACCCTATAGGCCTGTGACAACAACATGGATTATTATTTTAATTTCAAATATCTCATGCATATTCTAAGAGCTAAAAAATGTCATTTTATATTGTGACCATCTTCAAAGTCCATATCTCTTCAATGGCATACTTGAAAAGATTAATAAATAATTATTACATCATTTTGTAATGTGACTGTTAACCCAAAACAGGGGATAGATAGGGTTTCTTTTTTATAGAGGTCAATAGGTTAATAGTTCAATTACACAATGCCACCTAATATGTTAATAGGTCAATAGGTCAATTACCACCTAATATTTAAATGGGTCAATAGGTCAAAGTTATCAAATTTGTAAAATTTATCAAAGATGTCAAATTTTTCACAATTTTTAGAGTTTTAAAAGTTTTCAAATTTGTTAATAAGTCAATTTGTCAATATGTCAAAGTTGTCAAAATTGTCAAAATTATCAAAGTTGTAAAAGTTTTCAATGTTTTCAATACGTTAATAGGTCAATATAATGATTAATCTTTAAGTTTCCAGGTCTCTAGTTTAAGTTTTCAAAGTATTCAAAATTATCAATGTTTTCAAAATTGTCAAAGTTATCAAAGTTTAAGTTATGGTTGAAAAACTCTAGTTTCGATGCTTGTTGAGTGAAAACTAACTTATCTAACACATATAAGGGGGAGGATGACATATATTCATAGGTTTTTATCCTCAATTCAGGCTCGATTGATAAACCCACCACCCATTCTAGCCTCAAGAACACCCTTCCCAATAGAAGAAAAATATAATTTTTTAGCCTAAGTTAAAACATACATCAAACAAAAACTATAATTCATTTCCATAAACCATTAGATCCTTCATGTACCTAATTAATCCCTCTAGTAATAACCCATCACACTTAGGTTTAACCTTTGAGATCAACTTTCTAGATAAATTACAGTGATGGGTCTAAAAATACAAGTTTTTATTAGTAAACAAGCAACTTCTCGAGCTCTAACTAGCGTTTCTACTTTAGGGACATATACCTATGAATATATCACTTTGATAAAATATATATAGTTAAATTACATGTATCAAACTAACACAATGTTTGAATCCACCTGGAAGTGCAAAAACATTGACATTATAAAGAGCAGAAACACTGACAACAAATGGTGTCAAAATTCAAGTTGTGGTTGTAGAACTCTGATTGTGATGATTCGTAAGTGAAACTAACACCACCAACACATTAATGGGTGAATAATGTTTAGGACTAGGTTTTTGTCCTCCCATCAGGCCTAATAGACAATCCCACCACCCATTCCAGCCTCAAGAGTACTCTTCTCAATACAAGATAAATGCATTTTTTAGCCTTAGTTTAAACATGCATAAAACATAAACTGTAAGTCATTTACATGAACCATCAGATCCCTCACATACCTCCTTAATAATTATAATCTCATCCTAGAGAACCCAAGTGGAAGTTTTGATATCAATCCATTTGACAACTTGTAGTGACGGGTCCAAAAATGTATGTTTTTGTCAGTGAACAAGTAACTTCTCGAGCTCTAACTGGCATTTCTACCTCTGAGACCTCCACCTATTAATATATCATTTTTATCACATCCATATAGGTAAATTACATGTTATCACACTGAAAAAATGTTTGAATCCACCCAAAAGTGAAAAAACACTACCGTTTTAGAGAGTGGAAACACTAACAATAAATGTTGTCAAAGTTTATGTTATGGTTGTAGAACTCTAATTTTAATGATTTTTGAGTAAAAAATGACACATAAAAAATATCTAGTGGGGTGGATAATTTATAGGAAGAGGTTCTTAGCCTCTTATTAGGCCTGATCAACAATACCACAACCCATTACATCCTCAAGATGACCCTTCCCAATACAAGAAAAATGCATTTTTAGCCTAAGTTTAAACACACATAAAATGAAAAGTGTATGTCATTTCTATGAACTATCATATCTACCACATACCTACTTAAGAACTCTAATCACACCAAAAAGAACCTAGGTGGAATATTCAAGATCAATCCATTAGATAAGTTATAGTTACGGGTCAAAAAATATAAGTTTTTGTTAGTAAACAAGCAACTTTTTGAGCTCCAACTGGCATTTCTAACTCCAAGACCACCACCTACAAATCTATCACTTTGATCACGTCTAAATAGACAAAATAAATGTTTACACACTGCCACAACACTTGAATCCACTTGAATGTGCATTGTCACTATCATTTCAAAGAGTGAAAAACTGACAAGAAAGGTTTCTAAAGTTCAATTTGTGGTTGCATAACTCTTATTCAAATGCTTCTTGAGGTATATTTTTTGTAACAAGCTCACACATTTTAGATTCTTTGCTAGTTTTTACTTGATAATTCATTGATTTATATTTTCTTAAAAAAACTAATTTCACTTTTAATCTCCTCATGGATACATTTTTTTAAATTTTGAAATTCACCACAAATGCTACAATTTTCATTTAAACGTGATTTATTGTAAAATAATTGCAAATCCATTATTTTGTAGAAGATAGTTAGAATAAATTCCTTGGATGATTTTGGTGGCATTTTAATGCCACACTCCTACAAAATTTTAGTATGCAAAGTACAAGAAATATGGAAAATAATATCATAGTGTATTAAAAATTCAACATGTTACCTACAATAACATGTTACTTTCATTGTTTGCAGGTGGGATGACTTTAAATTATTCATTATTAATTTATTTATTATATGTTTCCATGAAATTTTATTGATGGTTAATTTCATCATTGTTTGTTTCCATCAAATTTTCTTCATTCATGGGGGATGAAGCATCATACATAAAATCATCAACAACAAAATCAAAAACTTGGAACTTTGAATGTACATTAACTAATTCATTATTTTCAATTTCATTATTATTTATTTAATTATGATCAATTTTTTTTATTATTTCACTATGGTCAATTTAAACATTATTCAATTGATTATAGTCAATATCATCATTGTTTAATTCATTATCATCAATTGGATCATTATCTATGACATTTGGTTCATCAAGATTAGGGTTTGTACCTTGTTTACAATAAATTTTTTACATTTATAGCTTGTGTTTTTATCTCAAAAATTGTAATTACTCTAGTGTTTTATTCTTCAACAACTTCCTCTTCCTCTTCAAACATGATCTAGAACCCATCAAAAGTGATAATTGACAAATTTTCAAAGGTGGGGTCAAGTACATAGAAGTAAGCAAAGAATGTTTGTGGGGATATAAGTCTTGATTTAGAATAAAAATAATCGTTGATAACTGATATTAATCTAATAATAATAATAATGCAATCACATTTTATAATTTGATCATTTTATTACATAATATGATCATGTTATATAACACAATCACATTAGTACATAACTTGATCATGTTATTTCTTCTATACGGTCCTATCACATCCAACCCATTGGGAAAATTATATTGATAATAATGAAATCATGTTATTATCAATATAAGCTTTGGGTTGGAAATTGGTAATGAGGATCAAGTATTGCATATGTTAAGAATAATGTGATCACATTATTAAATAACATAATCATATTATGCTTAATATAGATAAGGGATTATGGATTATGGATTAAGGAATTAATTCATAGGGTGTATGGATTAGGGATTATAATTTATGTTTTATGGATTATGGATTACAATTAAGGTCCAAAGTTAAGGTTCATGCATACTATGACCTTTCCCCTAGGATGGCTTGGCTTTATGGATACTCACATCACTCCCTAAATTAAATCCCATAGTTTTGAATTGAAATTGTGATGGAAGGGAAATGGCTCTCCATAAATTGAAATGACATGTGAATTTAATAAAGTAGTAGATAGCATGATTTTATGACATATATGGGATGAACATGTTTTTAGGCATGTTTTGCAAAGTGCATTAAATATCATATCACTTACAATTTCAATTTTTTAATTGGTAGACCAACATGTTTCCCAAAGTGCTTTACATTTCATATTAATTTTTAACTCATTTTTTTCCTTCTCTTAATACTTGGATAAAGAAGCTTTGAGCATGTGGAAGCCATAAAAAAAAAATAAAAAATCATTAATAATACAATGTGTTTTTTGGTTGTCATTATACCTTAGATGTCATTGTGTAGATTAAGTGAATTAGTCAAATGGGGTAATCAGTCATGTGATTTAGGCCAAACTGAGCCTTGTGAACTTAATTATTAGTCTAGAAATGATGTTAATTTGGCTGAAAGTATTGGTTCAAGGTTTAAATAGTTTATATTTATGGTTTAGAGTTTAGAGTTTAAGGATTAATAAATTTAAGGATTAAGGCTTAGGGTATAGGTTTTAGTGTATATTTACACAATCGTGTAGGCAATTGGGGTAAAGAGGCTTGAACATATATCTATGATTATAGAATGTGAATTTAGGATCAATTATCCCCCACATCATCATATATTGAGCCTATGAAGTCAATTATGGTAATGAGTGATGCAATGTTAGCCAAGATCATCCCTTTTAACCCGATTCTCTCTCTCTCTCTCTCTCTCTCTCTCTCTCTCTCTCTCTCTCTCTCTCTCTCTCTCTCTCTCTCTCTGTGTGTGTGTGTTAATTTTGGTAAAATTTATTGGTTTAGGGTTTAGGGTTTATAATATAAAGGGTTTGGGGTTTAGGTCATATGAAATAGGCTTTAATGTAAATGGTACATGGTTTAGGGTTAAAGTTAAATGGTAGAGGGTAACCTAATGTTTAAGATATCAGATATAAGGTCCATTCACTAAGGTAATTCAAGAACATTTGAGCTACTTGTGATACCTATTTATGACTTGATTAACTTCATGTTTGTAGTTCTGATAGAAGTAAGGTCAAATATGTCATGTGTATGTTGCATACATGTTATACAATTGATTGAGCTATAAATTTGGTTGAGGGGCTCTATTTTTGTCTAGATCATGTAGGGAATTACACAAATTAGCTAATTAGATCAATTCATGATAAAAGATTGATTTTTTGATTTTTCCCCAAATCATATCTTGTTTTTGAAGGGTTTGAATTAGCCTTAAATGCAACCTCAATTAAAAGAATCAACTAGATCCTCCTCTTCGATTAATTAGGTTGAAGGGGATCAAAATAACCCTAATTTATTGAGTAGATACACAACTATATTGATACTCCAAAGGCTTTAGCCATATTTTTAAAAAGTGCATTTTATGGCATCTCATGATAAAATCAATTATATCATAAGGTATGTATATTTATGACATGTAATGGGCATTAGGGCATAAGGATTACAATTTATGTTTTAGGGATTAGGTATTAGGGCTTACGTATAAGGACTTTTATATTAATGTCTAACCACTAGGTATGCCATGTGTTCAAATTGAATTATTACTATAAAGGATGTTAATTAGGACTAAATTGAAGTTGGTAAATAGGGAAAGTAAATGGTTTACAATTTAAGGCATAGTGTTTAGGTTTTATGGTTTATAGCTTTTAGGTTTTAATGTATATACATTTTTTAGGGTACACAAGGTCAATCATAAAGATAATTAAGGATAATTTGAATCACTTGGACCCATTTGTGACTATATAATGTGTTCTTGGGTTATCATTATACCATGGATGTCATTATGTAGATTGAGTAAATTAGTCAGATGGGACAAACAATCATGTGATTTAGGCCAAACTGAACCCTATGAACTTAATTCTTAGTCTAAATGATGTTAATTTGGGCTAGAATGATTGGTTCAAGGTTTAAAAAGTTTATATTTATGGGTTTGAGTTTAGGTATTAGAAACATCAGTAATTAGGCTTAGGGTATAGGTTTTAGTGTATGTAAGGTAAAATTATGAAGGTGGTTGGGGCAAATTTGATCTCCTTGAATGTATATCTATGCTTAAGGAATGTGAATTTGTGATCAATTATGTCCCACATCATCATAGATTGAGACTATGAAGTCAATTATGATAATGACTGGTGAAATTTTAACCAAGTTCATCCTTGTGAACCTATTTTTCAATATATATAAAGGATGTTAATTGGGGCTAAATTTATCCCATGGGCCTAATAAGCCTCAATGTAAGGAATTTAATCCATATAATATCAATTAGGGATCCAAGTGATCACTATATTAAAAAAATAAGTATTTTTTCAATTTGATATGTAATTTGATCCCAAGGAACCATGTTCAATGAATTACATTCATATATAATGGAAATTGGGACTTACTTGGTCATGATTGCATACCATATTGAACCAATTGAGTATTCAGTTCTAGATGATACACAATTGGGGCCAATCTGGGATTGCCCAAGGAATTGTGTCAACATATTTTTTATTAGGGCCCTAATTGCATACCTTATTCAAATAATTGAGTGTTTGATTGAATCTGATATGAATTTTGGAAAAATTGAACCCTCTATAAGGAATTACATCCATCTAAGTTATCAACTAAAAGAATATTTTGTTCAATATGATCTATGAAATTTAGTCCAAAAAAGCCTTGTGTAAGAAATTTCATCCTTCTACTATCAAATGAGGGCTTTGTTAGTCTGAAATAAATAACATATTGAATCAACCAAGTATTTAGTTTAGTTTAATATGCAATTATGGCCAACCAAGGCTCATACAAGTAACTAAATACATCTAATGTCAATTACAACTTCCTTGGCCTTGATTGTAAACTATACCCAGCTAATCATGTATTTGGTTTTATATTATATGTAATTAGGGCCAACTGAGCCCCATGAAAATAATTTTGTCCATACAATGTTCCAAATGTGTTCCATTAGCCCCGATTTCACACCATATTAAACTAATTGAGTATTTAGGTTTCATATGATATGCAATTGGGACCACTTAATCCCCAAGAAAGGAATTACATCCATCTAATGTAATTGGGGTCTCTAATACACTAGATTAAATAAATTGATATTTTATCAATACTATACACAATTGAGGACAACCAAGTCTTCTATAATTAACTTCTTCCACCTAGAATATCAATCGAGGCATTTTTCACCCCATACAACTAATTGTGTCCATCTAATGTCCATTGTGAATATTTTCCCCTAATTACACATCATATTTAACCAATCGATTATTTTATTCAATATAATTTTTATTTAGAAATAATTGGTCCCCATGTAATGAATTACATCAATAAAATGTCAATTAGGGATTTGATAGCACATCCTATTATACTAATTTAATATTTATTTCAATCTAATACATAAATGAGGTTAAATGAGCCCTAAAAAAGGAATTATATCCATATGATGTCAATTGGGTCTTTAATTGCACACTATATTTGATGGGAATTACCCCATTAATGGAGAAGAGCTGAAGGCTTTGTATGTGCAAAGCACACCAAATTATTGATCAATCTCAAAAACATAATTTTACTAATGTAAGACATTACAATATATAGTATTTTACATCCCCTATTATTTAGGAGGTAGTTTGAATAATAACCTTACAAACACTAATTTAGATAGCTTTTTATAACAACTTATATTTCCTCACATATAATATCTCACACAATAATGCTACATGATTTGTTTCAACAAATCACCTATTTATTAATAAATCACTTAAAACCTCTCCACCAGTTAATATTTAATTATGTGGAGTGTAAATCTAATTTCACTAATATATGTTCACACTAATTATTTTCTAACACCCTCCCTTGGTGTGAACATAGGAATAACTACATATCACTAAATTGCCCTCCCTAAATGTAGACAACATTACCCTTGATAATGCATCTGATTGAATTTGAAAGGATTATTACATTGAAGAGGATCAATTGCCTTCGTAGGCTTATTTGAAGCACATAATTTTTCTAGTGGACTTGACTCAAATAATTACAAAAGACTCTAGAAAATGATAAATGACTCAATTTATTTATGACATAATAAAAAATTAAACCTAAAAGACTACAAAATTAAGGAATAAACTTGATACTTATGACACAGATATATTAAATAGACCAAAAAATAAAAAGATGACTTAATAATACTAAACACTTGACAATAATAAACCAAGAAAAAATGACTATTAAAAATATATTCAAAATCCAATTGACTATTAGATTTAGCAAATAACAAACCTTTACTAAATACTTTGTAGAAAACCTAATACAAAAATAAAATAAAATAAAATAAAAACTAAACCATAAATTAAAAAGTAAAATTACAATTCTAAACATAAAATAAAAACTTAATACATAAAATATAAAACATAATATAAACAACTAGGGATTTAACATAATAAATAAATCTGTAAAAATAGAAATCAAGACTAAAATAAAAATAAAGAACCTAAATAGTTTCTTTCACAGATGGGGAAGGAGATATTGACGTCACCACCATGTGGAGAGGAGCTTGATCTGGAATGCAGATTATTTACAGTTATTTGAGGAAATGTTGAGAGGACTACAATTATTATAGAGAGATAACTCGAGTCTTCCCATGATGTAAAATGCTATACATATTTAAACATATTAATATTTGTGTCGATTCTAATTATGCATAGAATGTCAAACTCTAAATTTATTTGATAATGTTTTATAGATAGAGAAAATTTCACATTCCAACACTGTTCGAATACAAATCATGCATAACTAGGTGACACAAGGTGTGTAGTTAGATGGAGAGAAGAAATCGATGGCCAAGGAGTTATTATGTCCCTTATTTTTTGTCTAAAACTGCTCTCATAATTTTGAAAATATCTTCAAACCTTTTTTGGGTTGTTTTATCCTCCTTCTAATCTTTCCTGAACACTTCAAAATTCTTGTTTTCATTGAGACATGAGGATGATACTACAATTTTACTAAACCTATAATTATAAGATAAAAATTTAAAATATATATATATATATATATATATATATATATCTTCAATATGTATTTTTATTTTTTATTTTTCTAATTTTTTATGCAGATGATGGACAAAATGGTGTGAAAATAGTAGATAGAGGTGAATAGAATAGAAAAATAATGGATATGCAAGTAGATTATGAATCCAATGTGGTTGTACATGGTTTTCACTGCTAAACTAGTGGTGATATGCAAGAAAGGTTGAACAACCACAATGATGGCATTTGCTCATGGTCTGCATAGCATAGCCAGCGTGTTGTGTGAAATTCAAATAGGTGGATGGAGGAAGCCACAATGCTCAGAGAGGCTAGACACCTGCTCTGATACCACTGATAGGAATTACCCCATTAATGGAGAAGAAACAAAGGATCTGTATGTGCAAAGCAAACCAAATTATTGATCAATATTAAAAACATAATTTTATTAATGTAAGACATTACAATATATAGTATTTTGTATCCCCTATTATTCAGGAGGTAGTTTGACTAATAACCTTCCAAACACTAATTTATATAGGTTATTCTAAAAACTTATATTTCCTCACACCTATAATCTCTCACATAATAATGCTACATGATTTGTTTCAACAAATCACCTATTAATAAATCACCTAAAACCTCTCCACCAATTAATATTTAATTGTGGAGTATAAATCTAATTTCACTAATATATGTTCACACTAATTATTTTCTAACAATATTTTAAAAAAATAAGGTATTTAGTTTAGTTTGATATGTGATTGGGTCATTCCAAGCTCCATCCAATGAAATATGTCCATCTAATGTCAATTTGGGATTAATTGGCCTGAATGCATACCATATTGGGATTGAGGGAACAAAAAATTGATTCATTGGTTAATAAATCTCCAATTATCATTCAATGTTATCAATTTCTAACAAGAAAATTGATCCCAAACAACAATCTTAATCTGAAACCAATATTTGATCTTAAAACTACTAGGCCTAATGGCTCCTATTCAGGGTTTAGGATGTTAAGAATGTGTAATGCGATTTTATTATTAACATGATTGTGTTATTAAATACCATTATTATTTTAATAACGCAGTTAATAACCTGATCACATTATTAACATGATCATAAGATTTGAATTTGAATTCAACTCCCACACCTTTTATCTTGGGAATGCCTTGGATTCTCAAGCCAAAGGCTTAGACTGTCAATGTATAGCTGAGTTTTGAAAGGTATGAAAATAAACAACAAATTTAAACTTTGATTTCCAAATACACTAAGAATTTTAATGTGAAAATTCAAAAACTTTATACCATTATGATGATAATGCTCTCCTCTTTCCAAAAATATGAGTTTTATAATTTTTGGACATATTTAAGGTTTTTAAACTATATTTATTTCTAACTATGCCTTTTTTAAGACACTACATGCCACAAACATACATGCCTATACATGTTCATGTAATTTGTCTTTCATTGATTGAAGTGAAAAATAAATTATATGGTGACGTAGTCAGCCTAATTTTACACATTAGAAAAATTGATTTCCATTTTTTTTGAGGTACTTAGGCATGTTTCATGGATGGCTATCCATTTATTTGTCATTTTAAGGATTTATTTGCTTGTAAAATTCATAAAAAAAATTATTTATTAAAAAAATACAAAAAATATAGGTGACATACTAGAATATTTTATCTAAATTTTCCCCAAAGTTTGCAAATAATATTAAACATTGGTAAAAATTGGTGTGCATCACGACTATCTATTTACTATGTTTTCATAAAAATAGGAGTTTCTATTCAAATTTTAGATGTTTGACCTAGTCATACTTAACAATATTTAAAAAATAGTTCCTTGAAAACTAGACTCAAAATGCTACATTTCATGTTTCTACACCATCTTCAAATTTGGAGTGTAGATATCTCACATTATCTTAGAAGTTCAAATTTCTCAAAAATTTGAAAAATCATGTCCATGGGTAGGCATATTTTTGTCTTGAAACTTTATGCACTTAAGCATATATACTTTTTAATTCCTAAATTAATAATGGTATAGATTTGATTTAAACAACACTATATGAAAACATTATAGAATAGAGTCTACAAGGTTTCTACTATTCTTTAGAATCAATATTCTTTAAGAACTAAGTCGACTAGATCGACTTAGTATTTTAGATAGAAGATAGGCTACATAACTAAGTTGACCTGGTCAACTTAGTTCATTATAGGATTGTAATTTTAAAGATTTCAAACTTACATAAAATAAAATTGTAATGAAGTACTAAATTTAAAGAGAGAGAAAGAAAGGAACCTTAGTGTGTTGGAAGATGTCTAGGATTGAATTTTTTTATTGAAGTGTCTTGAATGTTGCTTGCAAGTTTTGATAACTAACTTGATTGGGTCAACCTAGCTATATGAAACCCTATTTGCTAAACCCTGATAATATGACTAAATCAACCTGGATGACTCAATTTCTTATCTAAATTTTGACTATAAGACTAAGTCAACCTATTTGATATAGTCACTTATTCTATATGTTGACTGGGAGATTAAGTTGACCTATTTAAAATAGTTTGTTGGTCTAAGATTAAATAAAAGTAATTTTTTGACTTGATTGATTCATCAACCTATATTTGATGAAGACATACATAAAAATAATAGAGTCATTTTGATGTGACTATGTGTTAAACTTGTGCATAGAAGTTAGAACTATACCAGCCTAGTCGACATAGTATCGCAAATAAATAAAAATTATTAAATCATAGAAATGAAAAGTGTGAAAGAAAAATTTAATGGGTTTGATTAATCTTAAGTTCACCAGAATGTATGTAATGGTAAATACAATATATCTGCAAAATCAATCGTAGTTTAGAGAAGATAGATCCTACTTACACTTATGATTTGAGATACATTAGATAATCAAGGTCATGAGAAATATGGATTTGTTAGACCTATCCAAGGGATATATTACCACAATAATATCACTAGGGAGGGTTTTAAAGCATCCAATCAATAAAAACTACACAATAACCCTAACTAGGTCCTATGCTTTCATATTTACTGAAGTTATTAACAAGTACATCAAAATCTAATCTAGTGCTCACCAAATCTTGTGGCACAAAATGTGGGTAATAAACATTAAAAGTAAACATACATAGAATACATATACTTACGTAAATGTATACAAAAACATAATGGATGGAAAATAAGTACAAATGCATCTCTATTTACTCTTACAAAGGAGGATCAAAGTTAGGAATACTTACCTTTGAAGATAAACCCATCAAGCCTCAATCTCTCCCTTGGATTGATTTGTAAGAGGTTGTTGTGATATGTAAGGATGAAAAATATAAATAAAATCTAGGCTACACAACCTGTCAATGCATCCAAAATACTTATCCACAAGCAAGATCAATATTTCCAAAGAAAGTTTGGAACCCTATTCTTGCTTCTCAAGTAGAATGGTGGATAAGTAGATGTGCAATATATCTTCTTCTTCTCTTATTTTATAAATAATTAAATGATTGTGTTTATATAGATGCATCTAACCCTAAACCTTTTTAAAAGTTTTAGATGATAAGGTCAATCTGGTCGACCCAGTATTGTAAAGGACAAAAACCTTATGAGGTCAATATGGATAACATAGTGATGTAAACTATCAAAAAAGGTTTTAGGTTAGGTAAAGGTATAATGAAGGTGGTAAATAAATATAAGAGTATGTAAAATAGGAGTCAAAGCTTAGGGAAATGGTTTTTGGGAGACAAGTATGTAGATATCAAGTGGAAAAAGGGATAACAATCCTACGAAGCAATAATGGTATGCCCACACCTTTCTCAGTACACCCCTTAGGTCATGTACTCCGAGAGATTGAGACTTGATAGGTTCTTACAAAATAAAGAGTATCAATAATTGATAAAATTTTGAAAATATTATGTGTATACACATCTATCTATTATTACTGATCTCATATTGATGGTGGTTATAACTTCACTTGACTATATGTTTATAACAAGGGTCAAATTCCTAAACATTAAAATTCCTTTATAGTATAAAGATAGAATACAGAGTTAAAAAGTTCAAATTCCTTTATATGTAGCATAATCTAATAATTAATATGCATTGAATTCTTATGCATTCAATAAATTATATTTATCATATCCTAATTACATAAAATATTCAATAAATTATGTGTTACATGAATGATTTTGCATTAACAAATCATTAGTTCCTTCATGTAGTAATATGTCATAGAGAAATGTTACGTGATATTGTATTTGGCACATAGCTTGTAGACATCCTTATTCTTGAATGATAATCCATTATCAAATATGTCATAGAGAAATGTTACGTGATATTGTATTTGGCACATAGCTTTTAGACATCCTTATTCTTGAATGATAATCCATTATCAAATATAATATTGGAGGGGATGCCGTAATGGCAAATGAGATGGTTGAAAATAAACTTGGAAATCTGCTTTCTTATCATGTGAGGGGTATAGCTTCAACCCAGTTAGTAAAATATTCATTGGTGTTAAGGATATATTTATGAATATCAGATGAAGTGGGGTTGATATTCCCAATGAGGTCAAGGCCCCATGTAGAAAATGGCCATAGTGTCAACATTGGTTTTAGAGTCTTGGTCGGAGCATGAATCAAATTAGCATGCCTTTGACATTTTTTACACTTCTTTACGTATGCAGTTACATCTATATCTATCATGAGCCAATAATAACCAATATGCAAGAGTATTTTGGATAAGACTACCCTTCTGGAGTGGGGTCCACATACTCCTTCATTTACTTCCCATAATTCTAGTGTAGATTCTACCAAAGTGAAACAACGAAACAAATTTCCATCAAAACTATGATGGTAGAGGGTTGATCCAAGTAGAATATAACGAGTGGAGTCATGGATAAAGGATTTGGTTTATTTTTTAGATAGGTCAGGTGGTAAAACTTGGTCATGAAATTAGTTGTAAAGGTCTGAGTACCAGATAGAATTAGGAACAACAATATCACAAATCATCATGATAGTGGAAGGTTCATGAGCTAGTGTAAACAAATTCTTGATGAGGAACTGATACTCTCTAGCTTTGTCTATTTATCAAATTAAAGATGTAATAGTCTCCATAGCATCTATAGTTTTGTTACTTGCCCTTGGTATATGCTCAAACTAAATGTCAGCATTCTATTTTTTTTAGAGTGTTGACCATAGATTTGTAAGGAACCAGCATGTCATCTTTAGTCTAGAAATGGTCTGTGACCTGATTGATGATTAAGTGAGAATCACCATAAACCTTGAGATGAGATATGTTCCATTATACTACCTATTTAAGTCCTGCAACAAGTGCTTCATACTCAGCCATGTTGTTTGTACAAGGAAAATTGATTCTAAATGACTTGGAAATTACATCTCCTTATGGTGTAATAAATAAGAGGCCTACCCCCAATCCATATGTAGTAAATGATCCATCAAAATATAGTTTATAATGTTGCTTTTAAAGAGGTATGCCAATGATGGTCATTATGAATTCATCAATAAATTGGAATGTGAGTGGCTCTTTGTCTACAAGGGGTGCTTCAACAAGTTGATTTGCAAGGATATGTCCCTTGATTGCCTTCTGATTGATATACTCTATGTCAAACTTACTGAGAAACATGATCCACTTGGCCATTATGCCTTGTAAATCTATTTTATATAGTAGATACTTGAGCATATCTAATTTTGAAATGACCATGGTTTTATTTTTCAACATGTAATGTCACATTTTTTGAGATGTGAAGACCATGGCTAGATAGGTTTTTTCAATAAACATATATTTATGTTCATATGTGACCAATGTATGGCTTAATTAGTATGCTACATGCCCTTTTCCATTGTCATCATGTTGATCTAGAAGTGCCCACAAGGCACTATCTGTAGATGATAGGTATAACAAAAATGGTTTTCCTGGTATAGGGGATTAAAAAATAATGGGATTTACTAGGTAATCTTTGAGTTATTGAAAATTTGTTTGGTAGTGATTATCCCAATGGAATACAACTCCCTTTTTTAGAAGATGTGTAAATGGATGAAAATTGTCTGCTAACTAAGATATGAAGCATCGAATTGATTATATCCTGCCTTGAAAACTATGGAGCTACTTCAAATTTGTTAGCAGTGGCATCTATATTATAGCTTAGGCTTTGGCTAGATCAACTTAAATTCCTCTATGAGACACAATGAAGCCTAGTAATTTAACTGATGTTACTCCAAACACACATTTATTTGGATTCAATTTGAATTTTTACTCTCTTAGTCTTTCAAATATGTTATATAGCACTACTAGATGGTTAGTCGTAGAGTTTGATTTACTGAGTATGTTATCGACATAGTCTTCAATAATATCATGCATCATATCATGGAATATGATGGTCATAGATCTTTGATACATAGTTATGACATTATTAAGACCAAATAGCATTACATGATAATATAATGTGCCCCATGGAGTGGTGAATGTTGTCTTATGTTGATATTTTGGTGCTATTTTGATTTGGTTGTACCACAAAAAGCCATCCATGCGTGAAATCATCTCATAACTAGTCATGGAGTCGATGATCATGTCAATATTAGGTAATTAAAATTCATTATTAGGGAAAGATTTGTTTATGTCTTGAAAATTAGTATAGATTTTGATTCTTTCAGGTTTTTTATTAATAGGTACAACATTAGATATCCATTATTAGTAGTCTATGGATCGAATACATCCTGCTTTTAAGATTTTTTCCAACACTTTATTTATTAATATAGTAATGTGAGGATGCATCTTGCATGACTTTTGATTAACTAGTTTGGCATCAATATTTATCACAAAGTGATGTAAAACCAAGGTGGGGTCTAAAACTGGCATGTCAAAATAAGCCCATGCAAAGATACATGCAAATTTTATCAATAGAGCTGTAAAGACTTCATGTTCCCCATTAGTAAGGGATGCAATTAATTTTATCTATTTTAGGTTTGATGGAATCTTGATATTTACCTCTATTAGATCTTCAACTAGAAGGGTCAATCCATCTTATAAAATAATAGGCAAAGACTTGAACTATTGAACTATATCAGGGTCTTCTATTAGGACTTGTTCTTCAAATACTCCTAGGCATGATGAATCTAAGTCCCCTAACGGAAGATTTGGCCATGTGATAAAAATAATAGGAAATTATTGAAGAATTTGATCAAACATTTTTTGTTGCTCAAAACTAAACTTAGATCCATAGGCAAGTTCTTCGTTGGTGATTTCTTGGTCTAAATTTGAAAAATAATGAACACCCCCATATAATGGTCCCTAAAATAGGTTTTCACAACTAGAGTGGCCTTTATCTTTACTTTTTCCTTGATTAGAAAATGCCTCAAAGAGGTTTTTGCTTTGGGAGCTCAATGTTTTTTTTTTGGCTAAGGGATTTCACCCAGTCTCCAAAATAGGCTTTAGGATCCAATGTGATTAACAACCCTGAGTTATGATCTCCCAACAAAATGTCGTCTTTAAGGCCTAAAAAATCATAGAATGTCTCATCATTCTAAAACTCATCAATAGATAAACTAGATTCCTTTTGGTCCCAATCTATCAATTGGAGATAGTTTAATGGTAATGGATTATTACAAATGATTGGTCTAAGGGTACATATGCCATTTTTATCAAACATGTTAGTCTCAGCTAGGTCATCGAAGATAAAGCTATGATCAAACTCTGATTCATTGTCAGAATTATCATCACTAGTCATTAGTAATGGAACTCATATAAGATATGTAGGTTCACCCCCATGTAGTTTAAATTCAATTCCATAGGTTCTTTTGAACTTGGTCATGGAAATTGGCTCAATGGTTCCTTATTGATTTAGTTTGAGGCCTCTTCCTTTATAGTCTTGATTCTCCATGGTCCTATTCGGAATAGGATATTTTTCACTCTTATAACAATCAACCAACTTCTCATTTTATAACCATGATTCATCTCCATTGAGAGGGTCTAGTTCTTGGATAGAGGTTGGTATGAACATGAATAACGTTAGATTATGAAGTTTATCTTTACCTTTTCATTGCCAATGCATGTGTGGGGTAAATTTTGGTCATCCAAAGGTCTTTAGATTTTGAGGAATATTGGTGATATGAAAGGTATCATGGGAAACATACTCCCATAAACCATTATCTAAAATGGTGAAATGATTGGAAGCTTCAGGAGATAGCATGTTGAAAAGGGAATCCACGGTATTATGATCAATGCAATTATCCTCTAGAGAATCAATAAGAATGGATTTTCCTTTATCTTTCTTGGAACTTAGATTCATGTTGTATTGGTAACTATAGCTTTGAAACTTGGCCTCAAGATATCTGCAATGTTCATATGGGTCCAAATCTCCTGAAATATTCACTTCTATCCCTGAGTGGGAGAAGTTGATACATTGGTGCAGTGTTGATGAGACTGCATGAATGTCATTTAACCAAGGCCTACCTAGAATCATATTATATGATAACTCAAGATCAAGCACATGACAAAGAGTATCATAGGTCAAAGGCCCAATGATAACTGGTAATCTAATGGTTCCTTGTGATTCTCTCTCCTGATTATCGTAGGCTTTGATAGTTATCATTTATGGTTGGAGATATACCATTATGTACCCAAGAAGCTTGATGAGATTGAAAGACACTATGTTGAGGCCTAATCCATTATCTATAAGGACACATTTCACTTTATGCCAATTTAGATAAACTTCTATGTATAGTGGATTATTATGGAGCGGGCTAAGAGAAGACATATCACTTTGGCTAAATGTGACTTCTTGGGATAGAGCTAAGTGTCCCACCAAATCTTGAAATTTATGAGGGGGTATGTCACTACCAAAAGTAGATTGGGTTAAAAACTTATTCAAAATATTCTTGTGGATTGTCAAAATTCACAATAAATCTAAAATAGAAATATGGGCTAGTGTCTTCTATAATTGTTCCACAATGTCAAAAAAAAAAATTGAGTCAGTGGTAAATGGCTTAGTCTAAGGTTGAATGGTTGGTTGGATAATGGGAAAGGTAGTAGATGGATATGGGCCTAAAATGGTAATTTTTGACCTCCAAGTTGTGATTACATAATAAACATTAAGTATAGGACCATGATTGCTAGCAAATGGTGGCAATGGTATGGGACCATATATGACAAGTCTTGGTTACCAATGCACTTGTATGTGGTCACGGGGCAAGGATGAGTTATCTGTATAAGGTCCAAAAGAAGAAATCCTAGTTTGTTGGTTCGCTTGTGTGCAGTGCTAGGTCAACAAAATATTATCCATATAATTTGGTTGAGTGGCATTTTTTATCAATGGTCTAGATTGATTGGTGTTCCTTCTATGATTGATAGAGATAGTAATAAAACTACCCCCTACGATATGACCTACAACCATGTTATAGTCATGTGCAACTACATGGTAGGTTTGTTGGTTATTACCATTATGACCTTGGTATTATCCATTGTCTGATGTTGTAGGTTATGCTATTGATTTTGTTGGTTCAACTTTTGATATTCATGTTGCACTGACTAGTGTTATTATTGTTAATGTTGTTGTTGTTGCTACTACTAGTTGTTATATTGGAGGAAACGATTTTGATAAATCTCAAGAGTTTGATTAGAGGTGGAAGCACCATCATCCAATGTTATCTCCCAATTCTCTAACATATTTTCAATTAAATGTTTAATTTGCACACATCTTCTTAAATTATGCCCATTGACCTAATGATACTCACAGAATTCATTTTCATGGTACCAATCAAGATAAGGAATGCCTTATAGACAATGCTTTGGTTTAAGTCAACTAATCAAATTGGTGGTGGTAAGTTTGTGAGATATATACATAACAGGCTCTCCAAGGTCACTAAAAACATGATGTGTGGGCACAATTATTCTTGGAGGTGGGTTTTGTAATGGCAAGGGTTGTGGCATTTGTTATGCAAGTCTTGGTTATTGTGCTTGCAGCATTGGTTGGAGAGGTCATCAAGTAAGAGTAAGTTAAAAATATGGTGCAGATGATGTTTACACCATTTAGACATGTTTTGACTTGGTTATCTCATTTTCCATAATATTCCTATTGCAGTTGAATTGCTTTGGTCTATCTTGGTTATTGGCCTATGTCAGTTGTGATGCTTGCACTTGGATTAGATGTGGGTTTTGGTCACTTCCCTAATTGGTACCTTGATTTTGATTATTTGAATTAAGCTTGATGACTCCTTTATTAATGAGATATCACTCGATCAACAAACCTTTGCCAATGATTTCTTTAAAGGTATGTTTACATTGTAGTTCTAGATGATAGGATATCTCACT
The DNA here is from genome assembly GCA_037957365.1 of Torreya grandis. Taxonomy (NCBI): domain Eukaryota; kingdom Viridiplantae; phylum Streptophyta; class Pinopsida; order Cupressales; family Taxaceae; genus Torreya; species Torreya grandis. Next base: position 1,831,005 of record JARHVA010002867.1, read on the forward strand.
ATATAATTTTTTAGTGAATACATAAGCTAATTATTTATCTATTAAACTATGAGTGAATCAGATTACAAGTCCTCTCCATCAATTGTAGATTACTTGCAAAACTTTCATCAGCTTTTTGTTTAGCTTGCGTCAAATCAACAAATGAAATCTCATGCTTGAGATTATAGGAAAAGTGCTACACAAACTTATCTAAAAGGTCATCGAAATAAATTATTAAATTTTTAGACAACTTTAAGAACCAATCCAAGGCTTGTCCAGCTAAGCTCCTTAGAAACAACAACAAAAGGTATATATCATTATAAGCCACTAGCTGGCATGTGATAAAGAACTCAATTAAATGAGCTTTGGGGTCACCTTTCCCCTTGTATTTATCAAACTCTGGGGGCTCATATCTTGGAGGAAATGAAATCTAAAAGTACTCCATATTGAAGGATAGGAACACACATCATCCAATTTAAACTTTTTAATCTATTTCCCTACTTGGATGGCGGCGATTGCATCTTTCATTTGTTACAATTCTTAGGTAGGAAATTAGAGGGAACATTGGTTTAATGGGGATCATTCACCTAGGTAGATGGTTGAGTGGTCACAAGTGGAGAACTTTGACTAGGGTATGATGGCGGTATTTAGTATAAGTTAGACTAGTTGGGAAACAAACCAAGAATATGCATATGTGGATTAGGATGTACTTGTTAAAATTGCACATTTGGTTGTGTGATATTTTAGTTTGTGTTGGTGATGAAGGTTTGACTTGGAGGATTCTGAGGCTGGGATGGAAGGATATAATAATATTGTACCTCTTATGGTTGAATAGGGACCTATTGCTGACTACTCAAACCTTGATATTGAGTGGGAACTTGTGAGAAAATACCTTGTCTCTAAACTTGTGGTATGCTCTTAAAAAAAGGCAATTGTTGCCTAACAAGTATTTGAGAGACATTAGAACCCCCTTATTGCATGAATCTTGATTTGGAAGTGGATGGATGTTGGAGACTTGGCACCTATCACTAATGAGGTGGAACTTTAGTTACCCCTTATTAAGGTGTAAATATGTTAGACCTCTATTATGTTGGTATATTAATTTATGCCTATTGTTGTGGAGTGCTACTCATCACCTATTGAGGTGGAATAGGATTCATCACATTATTTTGTTGAGGTATGGTATTGGTTGTTGATTGACTACCTGATCCTATGGGTTGTACACTTAAAGAAGCAGTTGGTTATGTTTGGGGTGTAGAACTTACCACTAATAGGTTTGTAGAGCCACTCATGGCATTAGCTAAAGTCATATTGTTGTTGACTATTTTTTTTCATACTAGTACCACTTTTATTTAGATTGGATGTTATATACGTATTATCCACTATGTTTTGCTCATTATTCTGCATAGAAGTAGAAGACACTTATTCACTTATTGGCATATACAACAAATTGTCTACTAAAGTGTTTTGAATGAATGGTTTTAAAATATTATTGTCTTGAGTCGTTAACTCTATCAAAACTCCTGTTGAAGGAACTAAGTTAATAATAAGTTTATTTACCATGGTCATATGATTGAAATTGTGTGCTAGATTCAAGTAGGTATGATATGTTGATTGCATTTGGTTAAAGTGGTATTCCATGAGGTTATTTCCTTTTTTATGCATATTAAGGTCATGATATGTAGTTTAGACTATAGCTAAAGGATTAATAGAAGAATCTTGTTGACTGTACAATAGGTTATGAGTGATTCTTACTAGACTTAGTAAATTCTCATGGGGGAAGTCTACAAAAACATGGCCCCTACCTCTATGACTCTAACCAAAATTACATATGTATTCTCCAATAAATTATGATCAAATAAATAAGTGTCATACATGGAAGGTGTGTTAATAGAGTATAGTTGTTCAGGAACTAATTTGTCAACTGTAGGTATTATAACTAGCTATTGTGTAGTTTGATCTTGGTTTTGTTCTGAATATGGTAGTTTATTAACCAAATAGTTAGCCAATAGATCTTGGATTTGTGCCCTTATTTTAGTATTATAAGAGGGATAAGGATCCATCTCATAAGCAATATTATCTGTGTAGGGGTATTACACCATTTCTTCATGTGTAACCACATTATTAATCCCCAGATTGTACATGAATATAATACAAGTGTAGGAATACATGTTGGGATCCATAGTGAATGTTATATGATAGAAAGGGAAGAGATTTCCGCAAACTCTAAAAATACAATATCTAAAAGATGATATTTCAAACTTGGTCTAGATTCATCAAAAAGATGGAAATATTTATGTAATGATTTGTGATAAAATAATCTAACATTAAGTGTCTAACATTACACATCTTATACAAAAAATATTAATTAAATGGACCAAAAATGAAAATGCCAAACTCTAAGGTCAAGGTGTTTCAAATCAATCTAAGCTAGGAAATAAACAATTGCTAGGTAGTTTGGCCAAATGCACTATCAAAAGTTAGGCTCAAACAAGGCATGTACTAGGACTCTTAGCCAAATAGTGTCAAAAGATGGACTTCGAAATAAATGAGATTTAATTTAATGAATTTGAAACACTTCTAATAAAAATAAGGCATTTGACCCTTAGACATAAACTTGATCAAATAGGTATAAGGTATAAAACAAAAGGCACTTTAGAGATAATTTGTTTTATCACAAATAATGGTATAAAACTTTCCATCCTTTGACAAATAATCTAGACAAATGTGAAGGGCATAACTGTGTTAGACAAAGGTATACTCAGATTGGCTTGAAAAATGTGCACAAACTGGAACTATATATAAAAAGGTATATGAAAGAATGCTTTAAATTTTTTAGGTAGTGTAACAATGCTAAACTACTCAAAAGACGTGACAAAATATTTGTTTCAAAAACTCTCTCTAAGGTAAATATAGTTTTTCACAAATTTAGTAGCATAACACTACCTTTCATAACTCAAATGACATACATACCTTCAAATTTTTGACAATATCTCTAAGGTAAAAGGTATGTACTCAAATGATATTAATGAGAATAAGATGATAACTTAAAAATGTTTAGCGCTTAGACTCAAAGTACAAGTGTTTAGTACAAAATGACTTAAGTCTATCAAGTGGTGATAATGAATCTGAGTCTTAAATGACCTTCAACCTAAATTGGAAATTGAACCTAAGTTCCTTCAAGTTTAGTGCAAATGGTGAACCCACTTAACACATCAACCTTATTAACTTATGAAGGTGCAATTTTGAATGTAAGTTATAAAATGACTTAAACAATGTTTGGTAAAAGGTTTAGACTCAATTGGGTAGTATAATTGCACCAAAGTGGATGATATTACTCCAAGTTTTAATGAATTTTAAATAAGGAAAATTTATGATTCATGTGGGCAGCATAACACCTCTTTATTCAATGGAAAAAAGAGGACTATAATTTTGGTTTATATCATTTGTTCACACCAAATTTAGACCCAAAAAAAACTCTAAACTGAGACAAAATTAAATAATTAATCACTTTATGTCCTAAACCAATAAGGTCATTTGATATTGTTAGAATCCATCAATATATGTCATTTGAAAATATTTTAAGTGTTTATCTAGAAGTAAATGCACATTATATAGTAGGGTGTTTACACCCTCCTTCTCTCAAATGATAGTACTATGACATGGACCTTGAGGCACACCTTGCACCAACAATATATCCATGACAAGTGGAGGTTTGTCTAATATATATAAGGTTTCAAACGTCTATAGGGGAATCAATTACACAATGACTTTCACATCATGATGCAAAATAAAAATCATGAAATTGGGTGTCTGCAGCACTTGGCTTATTGTAAAAAGGTCTTACCTTTTTTGTAACCACTACAACCTGTTAATTATTTATTGTAGTGTGATATCTAAAATGTAGATACATCCCATGTACAACTTCATCATTATAAGGTGGTTCAACCACTCAAATCTCTGATCCTAGTGGGAATGGATGAAGTCAATGTCAGGAGATGAAACCCTAGGTCAAAGCCTCCCTAAAGAACTCATGAGAGGTAATGAAGTCCCCCTAGCAAGTCAAGATGCAATAAAATAAAAGACATAAAATAGAAAGACTTTAGGGTCATTTTAAAGATCACCTAACTTATTGTGAGTTTTTAGGGAGTGTTTTAGACAACATTCTTTCTAAACTTGGACTAGGATTTTTACAATAAGAATGAGAACTTTTGATTTCAAGGGTTCCCTAAAGGGGATAAGTGGAAGAGCATACAAGTGACATCCCTCTTTTTGCCAAGTCATGTTCTAATTAAACAACTATTGAAAACAAAAATTGACAAGTGTGTTCAATTTTAAGCCCCAAAAGGAAAGATTGAGTGGTGTTCTTTTTACCCCTTGGTTTTAAGTTATAACTTTGAAAGCAAAAGTTGTCAAAAGATTTACCTAAGCATGTAAATTCTTTATTAAGCACCAAAAACAAGGTTCCTAATACATTTTAAGATTTCAAAAAGGTCTAAAAAGACATGTTTTAACAACTCCCAAGCTTGATCCTACAATGAAAAAGTTAAGAGTTTCCTTTAGCTTTGAAGCTAATTTGAAAATAGGAGCAAATTTAAATTTTGAGGTCTCTATTATAAAATCAAAATTACCCAATCAATATCATTATTTCTCATAAAATCACAATTTTAGATAACAAAATCACTATTATGGGTTAGACTAGATAGAAAACATAATATCACTATTTCCTAATGTAATTGTTGGCCAAATAAATGATATCATTACCCACGTCTAAAATATCATTATTTTAGACAAAAAAAAAAACATAGTAAAGATAAAATCATTGTTTCCAGTAATTAATCACTGCATGAAATGGCAATATCACTATTCTAGAATGATATCATCTTTTTGAAACAAAATCATTATTTTGGACAAAATCATCGGCCAAAATGACAAAATCGCCACTCAAGTTTATGAAAGCATTTTTTAGCAAACAACGATTTCATTTATACAAATTGCTACTGTGTAACAATGATTTCATAATAGTAAGCAAAACTAAGTTTTTTAGAAACAAAAATGTTGTTAAAAAACAGAAAATTAACTTAAAATTTTACTCTTTTGGCCCTCCAACTCCAAAATCTTGCATGGAAAGGATTAGTAGGTTGATTGAAAGATATTTGTGATGAAATTTGTTGGGTGCAGTCCCACCAGACATGCCATTATGTGAACTAAGAATATGACTCAAGAGAGGGTGGTTAGTATCGTGTTAGTTCTAAAAATGAAATCAAAATTGAAATAAACACACTAGCATAACATCTCTAAGCCTAGTTACTAGAGAGAGCTTAGTTAACAAGACTATAATAGAAGACACAACTTAAAATGCAAAAAAAAACTTCTTTTACCTTCCTTGGATGCTCCAAAAAGCTTATTGTAGTGGCTTACTCAGTTTACGTTCATGAAGTCTACATCAATGGAAGTTTGGCTACCTCCATCTCTCATTGGCACCTTGTGGCTTTTGTTTGGCTTGGTTTGGCTCAATATTTAGGCAGAATAACACTAATTTTCATAAGGTTTTAGACTTAATTATGCATTATAACTTGGCATTATCAAAACTTAAAAATCAATAGGCAAGGTCTCTTATTTCTAGACTTTTGGAAAATGGTTAGAATTAATTTGAACCGTCCATCTCCAAATGGAGATATGTGTCTAAGGATTAATCCAATTATGTAATTAACATTCATAAATAGGCTCATCAATATTTGGGATAGAGGGGCATTTAATGGGCATGGAAAAGCTTTGATGAGGCATGGGGTGGCTTGATTCAGATATTTGTGGCATTTATGGCCTAGGGATGCCTTCCCAAGAAATGAGGTCACTTGATGATGCAGTTAATGACAATCAATTTCCAATAAAGGTTTATTCAACAAGTTCCATGGAGTTCTTAAGTTAAGAACTTGATTTGGTTTAATTAGTCTAAAATATGATTAAGCACTTTGATGCAAACCTTGGTAATTTGAGCACAAACTAATCAAATTGATCATAATTTCTTGTTATTGTCTCGAAATTTGACTAGATTAGAATCAGGATGCGATGTCAGCTGCATTGGATTCGTTATCTCATTTAGGATAATTTGAACACAAAATAATAAAAGCACGTGTCTCGTGTAAGAGATTTGATAAAAAAAAAAGAGTAATCTAGAGTACCCAAGTGCAAAATTGGCATTTTGACTCAAAATGATCTAACCAAAGTTAGTTGACCCATAAATTGCATTGGCCTATTTAGTAACACCTTGATCAAAATCTGCACTTGAATATAACAATTTCAAAACTTTTAATGTGTTTTAATGTTTTTAGGCCAAATTATGCATTTTGATGGAAATTGGTCAAAAATATGATTGGAAGTTATCGTTGGCTAGTTTTAGGTGTCTACATATCTTATGAAAACCAAATTCAGAAATAAGTGAATTAATCTTTAACAAATATAAACCTAATTTTTAATCTAAATATATATCATAATTCATATTAGTTAAAAAACATCTTATTTTATTTTAATTGAGATCAAATTTATTACGATAAATTTACACTATCTTATTAATTCCAAAAAAATATTTTCAAAATTATTTATCTTTAAATTACTATTAATTATATTATAAAAACAAAATACTTCACATTAAAATATATACAATGCAAATATTTGTAACTCTATCATTTAGATTACAAAACCATAATTCTAGATCTTGACCAAAGAATATAAAAAATATTACTTCTAAATCTCTATTCAACATCATAACCAAAGAATATGAAAAAAATTACTTCTAAATCCCTATTCAACCTATCTTGAATATGTCTTTATTAATATACAAGCAGAAATAACAAATGATTTTGCATATAAATCCTATTTTTATTTGGGTCTCACACATTTTTCCTGTAGCTGATCCAAGCAACACGTCTCGCAAAGACATAATAACACGCCTCGCAAAGACTTACATTATTAATGCCAAGAGTCCATTAAAAGTTACGTCACGTCACATTAAAAGGATGGACGGAGAAATAAAACCACAATATTGCCATTTAAACTACTTTTAAGGAGCGCTCTCGAGATGAAAACTGAGCCAGTCAAATTACCGTGGGGCCAATATTAACAAGAAAATCTGTTCTAACATTGATTTCCGTATAAATATAAATATAGACAAAAATAAAACATTGAAAATTCCCGACAATGACAAATGCCTCATCTAACATGGCCTAAATATTTGAGTTGGGAATATTCCTATGGTTCAAAACATTAATGATAATTTGTGAATTTCCTTTGACTTCTAAATTTTGAATAATGAGGTCTTAGAAAAGTTAATCCCCTCAACTAAAGCCCAACATTTATTATATTATTGGAGGTAATTGAAATATTTTTAACAATGGTTGTTGCGTGGATGTGATTTTAGGTTTTTTTTATGGATCGTTGAGTCATTTTTTTTTTTAAGTTATTTTTTTTAGGTCATGCACATTTTTACCCTGTTTAGTCATTGTTTTGATATGCATTTCTGATGATGTTATTGATATTATTATTGAATGTCAAAATAGAACTATTATTATGTTCTTTTTAAGAAGGATTTCTAGTGAAGCATATTTTTATAAATAGGCTCATATGGATTGGGAAAATAGAGGATGGGAAATTGAGGCATTAAGATGCCTAAGAAAAGGGTATGTCTCTTGCATCCACCCCTGCTCCTCATCACTCCTTTCCTCAATTGTGTGCTTGTGATTCCCCTTCTCCTCCTCTTTGTTCCCCACCATAGACCTATATCTCCTTCTTCTACCCTAATGAGCGAAAATCCAAAGATCATGACATTAATCTTGCTAACAACTTCAATGTGTTGACTCAAGATGATGACTCCTCTACCATTCAACATGAATTAGAACTTACTTTCTTGGAATGTAAGAGGGATTTCACTCCCTCATTGTAAATTTAAAATTATGTAAAATTAAAAACAATGGTGCACATAAAGTCAAGAGTCAATGATCCTAAGGATGAATGTGAGGCTACCATATGACGCATGCATGAGAACAAACCAAGATTGATTGTAGGGCTCATGGACTGAATGATGACCTAATAGATGACATAATTTTAAGAAACCTAGATCAAGATCAATGGCCAATATTAAAAGTCAAAGATAGGAGACTTCAAATATAGGTCGAATATGGTCTAGGCCAAACCAAGAGCAATGTTTCAAAGGGTTGTGTCACTATTAGAGAGTGATCAAGTACCATTAAGTAGACGCATCCATATAATCAATATTTTTCATGCCAAAACTCTATAACCAAAGTTTAGAGGTGCGATAAGTTTGTTTAAACCTAATGTAATTCAAGAATGAGGTTATGCGATCTGTGGATATTCATAGATATAATGACTACATGAAAACAAATAAATTGAACTAGCTCTCAATCTATAGTAAATATTTATTCAGGTTGGAGAAGATGTAGACATAAATGAGATATGACAAAATGTCTTATCCTTCAACATGGTCACATCCTTGACAAATAGGTACCTATAGCCACTCAAAATAGACACAAACATGGATCTTTTAGGTTTAAGACATGAAGATTTTTGTCCTCATAAATAGGTAAAGTGGAAGATATCATAAAGTCATAAGACAAAGATCTAGTGGTTAGATAATGTAGCTGGAGCATTTAACACCATTTTTAGGGGTCTCTAAAGGTTTTCCTTCATAAACAGGATGATGACTCATCATCCTAAGACACTTTCTTATTCTCTTGTGTATTTCTCAACCAATGAGAAGATTTGAAGGCTATTGGGACAAATGAAGAATATTTTGTCTATGATGTATTAACCTTAAAATGATCAAAATATGGGGGATCATTCATTGAAATATGATGGCAATTCATTTAATGATCTCAGATGGCATGATCCCTCTCTCTTCTCCCTTTCTCTTTATCTTCCATCATCTTCCACATTATAAAAACTCTCTCTCTCTCTCTCTCTCTCTCTCTCTCTCTCTCTCTCTCTCTCTCTCTCTCTCTCTCTCTCTCTCTCTCTCTCTCTCTCTCTCTCTCTCTCTCTCTCTCTCTCTCTCACACACTCATTTTAGATTCCCACATGGACTCTTTAACTTGCTTTCTCATTCAGATAAAATAATATGAACAACAATTTGAGCTCAAAGTCTCAGTATTCGCCTTTCAAATTGGGTAGAGTTTTGCTTCTGTATTGGGAAGATCTCACTCTGCCCTCTGCAATGGCTGTTCGATCCCAAAACTATCCTTTAGACTTTTGCAAAGGTCCGTCTGCTCCTCCCCTGTCCTCTGAAAGGGCTATCTGACCTCCAAGGTTGCCTTTCAAAAAAGTTGCAAGGGGTCAATTTTCGGTAGCTAAGTGCCCTCCACAAGGGTACTCTTCAGGGTTTTGGAAGACTCCTTTGAACTTCCTGATTGAAAATGCCTAAGTGTTGAGAACCTATTTCTTTCCTCTAGAGTCCGTAAAAACCATCCTATAGAGTCCGCAGAAACTAGTTTGTAGATTTGGGGGAGTCTGTGGATTTCCTACCTGCAAAGTCCATAGTTTTGAGGCCTTGAAGTCCATAGAAAAGTATCTGTAGGGTCCCTTAGCTGAAAAAGTTTGAAAAATAGAAAATTTGAAGGCTCATAACAAAATTTTGAAAAGGGAAGAGACAATTTTCGTCTTGTAGGACCAAAATAGTTCATATGTTGTCCCAATAATGAGTGACATTTTTTGGGGACAACAACTGGCTCCAGTTGGGGAACGTCCTTCAGTTGAAAAGTTAAAACAGCTGAGGGGAGTAGAAACCAGAATCTCCAATGCCTTTGAAGTATGCCATTGGGCTATGGAGTCATGCTACCAAAAAGAAAGGCTCCAAAAAATGAAAATGAATGACACAAAGCAGAAATAAAGACTATACAAATATACATATGTACATGTAAACTTATTTGATACTTCAAGAGTTGAAGTGCTTCAAATGCTGCCCATTGTGAGGCAGAGAAAAGAGCATGCCATCTTGATACTTCAACAGAAAGTTGTTCTCACCATTGAGCTGATGGATAATAAACTGGCATCTCTAAAGCGAATCAAACTTCCCATGCATCCCCTTTGGTTCTCTCCTTTTGTCCCATAATAGGACTTAATCTCCAATCTGGAAATCATAGTTCTTTGCTTTTTGGTCGAAGAGTTTCTTCACCAAACTTTGATGGGTAGCAATTCAATCCACCATCATGGTTCTCTGCTCAGCCAACTCAGTCAAGCACATGATCCTTTTATCAATGGAGCTTTCATACGTTTGATCCTCAATTACTTTTGTCAATTTGAGTGCCAGCAATTTCAAGGTGATCGGTATCTCTGCATTGAGACCATACAGAAGTTGGAAAGGTGACATACCTATTGCCTTTTTTGGTGTAATTCTATCTACCCATAGAGCATCAACCAATGCTTTATGCCATGTCCTTTGGTTGTCATCTACCAGCTTCTTGTTGATGGTCACCAAGTTCTTGTTGCTTGATTCAGCTTGTCCATCCCCTTGTGGAAAGTAATCAAAAGAGTGAGAGAGGGTGATCCCATAGTAAAAATAGAACTAAGTAATCTCCTGGAAAGTGAAACAAGCTGCATTGTTAGTGACAATCTTGGTTAGGACCCCAAACTTGGAAATGATTTTCTCTTTGAAGAAATTGCACACTACTTCTGAAGTAACATGCTTGGTTGGAATTGCTTCCACCCACTTGGTGAAGTAGTCTATGGCTATAAGGACATAATCATGTCCAGCACTAGAAGATGGGTTTACAACACCAATGAAATCAATTCCCCATTGTTGGAATGGCTCCTCTATGACCACTGGCTTGAGAGGTAGGGTAGCTAACTTGGGTCTCCCAACCAACTGCTGGCATAGTTCACATTTCCTTACCCACTTGTATGCATCTTGAAAGAGAGTTGGCCAGTAATACTTGGCTCACAGAATCTTATGGCCAGTCACAAGAGCAGAGAAATGTCCTTCATAGGCCAAATTATGGAAAGACTTCAAAAGTTGGTTCTACTGCTCTTTGTCCATGCAGTGAAGGAATATTCCATCAAGGCACCTCTTGTACAGGCCGTTGCCTCAGAGGACAAAATTGACAGCTTTCAACTTAATGGTCCTCCTTTCTTTATAAGATAGGTGAGCAGGACACTCACCATAAGTAAGAAAATGAGCAATACATGAATACCACTCATTTGTAGTGGATACAAAGAGGACTATTGGTGTGTCTTCAATTTCTTCATCTTCATGCTTTGTTCCTTCTAGCTTATTATCGACAATCAATTGGCATAGGCCTTTTCCCCGCACCAACTTCGTTGGTTTGATGACTAGATCAAACTCTTAGATTTTTGTAATCCAATTGTCTCTTTTCATCCCAAACTCCTGTTGAGTTAAAATGGATTTAACCATGGTATCAGGAACCAAGGTAGTAACGTGTGAATTCAGGATGTAGAATCGAAAATGCTTCACTACCTTTACCACTGCATAAGCATGCTTCTCCATGTTTGAGTACTTCAGCTCATGAGCTTTGAGAGGACATCTTATGAAAGAAATAGGAGATTCCACATCTTAGTTCTGTTGAACCAGAATAGCTAAAAGTGTGTGTTCGAAAGCATAAGTATATATGGTGAATTCCTTGTTGTAGTCAGGACATACTAGAATTGGGGCATGGGCAATAGTAGTCTTGATATCTTGGAATGCTAATTTGCCTTCTTCAATCCAGCTAAAAGTGGTCTTAGCCTTCATCATGTTTACAACATATTGAGTCTTTTTATCAAACTCAAGGATGAACCTTTGTAAGAAATTCACCTTTCCAAAGAAAGAGTGAACTGCAGTCTTACTTGTGGGCAAAGTAAGCTCTTGGATGGACTTGACTTTGTCTGAGTCAATCTTTATGCCTTCTCGAGAAATAATGTGTCTGAGAAGCTTTCCTTCTATTACTCTAAAAATAAACTTCTTGGGGTTAAGAGAAATGCCATTCTGGCGGGTAGCATTCCAGCACTTGTTGCAAGTGGCGCACATGATCCAATCGATGCTTAGAAAAGACCATCAAGTCATCAAGGTAAATGACAATGAACTTACCAATTTCATTTTTGAAAGTAAGTTCCATTGCTCTTTAGAAGGTGGCACCAGTGTTTATCAAGCCAAAAGGCAATCTCCTATGGGTGAAGGTGCCCTAAGGTGTGGTGAACGCAATCTTATGCTGGTCTGCTTCACCAACTTCAACCTGATTGTATCCTGAGAAGCCGTCTAGCATTGATAACATTTTTGAACCAATCAATGTCTAAAGCCCCACTTGATCCATGATTGGCAAAGGATAGTTATCCTTTAAAGATGACTGATTTAAGTTTTTGAAATCCAAACAAAGGCAAATTTCACCATTCTTCTTCCTTATAAGCACTATATTTGCAATCCATGTGGAATGATGAATTGGGAAGATTATCCTAGCATTCAACATTTTCTATATTTCAGATAGAATAGTACCTAATATCTTAAGATTGTACAGCCTAGATTTTTGCCTATAAAGTGTCGAATCACTTTTGAGAGGGATGTCATGGCAAATTTCATCAGACCTAAGTGACTTTAGATCATCATATGATTATGCTAGGACATCCATATACTGGCAGAGCATAACAGTGAACTTAGATTTTTCTTCCTGAGTGCAACATTTCCCAATGTTCACCATTTTGGGATCTCCCTTGGTACCCAAATTTATCTGATCAAACTCTTGGGAGGAGCTTGAATCTGTTTATTGTTGTTTGATGAATCTATCATGTTTATCAAGTAGCTTCTCAAGGGAAAACTAGCCCTTTTGGGATTTTATTCCCTTTCAGCTATAGGAACTCTTCACCTATGCCTACACTTGATCCAAGGGTTGGTTCAAGCTGTTGTGAGGCTCATTACCTTCAAAGTAAAGCTGTTTGAAAGCTATCCTTTTGTTTCAAGAAGGCAATTATTTGATTATCATTGTTAAACACCTGCTAATGACTAGCATTATCAGGCACACTTGATTGAAAAACCAGCTCAATAGTGTACCTATCTCCTTGAAAGTCAAGGTGAGGGACCAATAGAGTTGCTGAAATATCCAAAGCATCATCTCTATCATTGAATTCCTTGGGAACTATAGAGATGTTGAAAGCATCAAAGTTTTCAATTTGGTCCCAAACCAGATTACGGTAGTGGCACAATCTCTCATTTTTGGTTTGGTACAAGTTTCTCACCTGACAAACCACTAGTTCAGCGTCTCCTTTAGCATGAATGAGTTTGATGCCTTTGTCACAAGCAGCCTTCAATCCAAGCAAAAGAGATTCATATTCAGCCATATTATTAGTATTGCTAAACTACAGCTTGTATGATGAAGGAAAAATATCTCCTTGAGGAGATATCAATACAATCTTGGCTCCTGAACTGGTAGAAGAACAACTGCCTGCTCCTGAACCAGTAGAAGAACAACTGCCATCAAATTTCAGCATCCATACATCATCTAAGACTGATTTTTCTTTAGATTTCTCCATACTTGGAAGGGGGATTCTTCTGCATTTGCACTATGTTCTCTCATATCTTCTGTTGTTCAGTCTAAACTAATTTTCAAACTATCATTTTCAGAAGTTTCCTCAGCTGAAACATGAACATCCTCTGTGGTCAAGAAATAATTACCCATGCCTGAAGACTCAAATAGAATTTGAGCTCCAGGGGCTGATGTTTGAGTAACCACATATTTCACTTCCTTCTCAGGAAGCAGCCTCTTCATGATGCCTTTGACAAAGATTCTTACTTCAGACAAGTCCATACTCAACTCGCCACCAACATCTTTGTAGAAAATTCCAACCAAGAAGGATGTCGTTATGATGCTGAGACATCGGCCACCAGGACAGTCATCTTGATTCTTTTGTCTGGGGAATGCTACAAATGTAAATTGAGCATCCTTAATTTGTCCCAACAGTGGGACTTACTTGTTCTCTATGGAGAAACATCTCCCAAATGTCTTGGTCAATGTGATACCAAGGGATTCTGCCACTTTGGCAGGCATGACATTGTTTGAAGCTCTGAAATCAATGATGCAATTGCTTAGCTTGTGATCGTTTATCAACAAGAAAACATAGAAAGGCTCTATTTTCTCAGGAGTAGAAGGAGTAATGACAATGTTGTTTGGGATAGACATGTTCCTTGGGGGATCATGAGTTTACCTTCTTAGCTTCTTGTCTTGCTGGGATGGTTTGGTTCTTTACACATTGAACCAATTTATCCAATTGATCAGGGTTGGACTACAGGAATTCAAATTCAGACATTTGAATTTTGATTTTCTTTAAATGGTCAATTATATCAAATGTCTAGAATGAGCTAGGAGCAGAGGATGGGAGTTCATCCTTTTGATTTTTAGCAGGGGCAGGACTGATCTGCGAATTATAAATTAGAAGTGAAGGTGCATTTGAGGTACTTACCTTTTTTGTAATCACTGGATCCTTTGGCTGGAAAGGAAGAGTGGTTTCCCATTTAGCAATTGAAAATTGTTGGTTGAGGTCACTCATGTGTCTTTTCTTTATCAGCCTATTGGGCTGATTGATTCTTAGACTGGGTGAATATAGCATACAATCCCTCAGCTACATTACCTTCACTTCTAGGTTCATCTTGATAATTCAGGAAATCAATGTTGGAGTCACTAGCTAATTCCTCTTCTTCCTCAGTGAAGAGATTAGCATCATCTTTGGAATTTAACTTAGGCTGGAATGAGAAATCTGATTCAGCTTCAAGATATCCAACCGCTGAGTTGGTTGGAGGTGATTCAATGGCAAGGTTATTCCTCTAAGGGGGAGGGAGACGATTTGCTTACCCTTGGTTCATGGCAGTATTATCATGGTATGATTGATTAGGGAATGTCCTCCTTGGTGCATCTCTATATGAAAGAGCAAACAACATCCCTTGTGTCATTCCCAATAAACGGATATGGGGTACTCTCAAAAAAGGGGATGCTCTCATCAAGAATGGCTTATTCTAGATTTGTAAACAAGGATCTAAGGCTCTTTTTTGGTCTGACTCTTGGGATGGTTATTCTCCCATCATTTCTCAGTTTTCAAATTTGTTGAACCTTTGTCAGAGATTCTTTGATGCTGGTTGGTCTCAGGTGAGTGACTTTAAAGTTTACATTACACAAGGACAGGTGGAGGTAGCTCACTGGAAAGCTCCCGAAACTTGGCCTATTAATGGGACGCAAGAAGAGAATGAGGAGCTGTTGAGCATCCTTTCCAGGCATTGTTGTAGTCCTCTTTAGGAGGAGGATGAGCTAGCTTGGTCTCCCAATCCCAAGGGAGCTTACACAGTTTCATCTGGATATCAGGCTTTACTTCTTCAAAGATTGGGCAGGGGGAAGTGCATTGGTGGAGATAGGTCTGGAATAATTTCACATGGCCTAAATGCAACTATTTTTCTTCGATGTTGGCTTGGAATAGGTGCTTGACCTGGGACAATCTCCAGAAGAGAGTTTTCAGGGCCCTTCTGTATGTGTTATGTGTGGAGCAGTCGAGGAGGATTCAACACACCTTTTTTTGCGTTGCCCCTTTGCCTTGAAACTCTGGCATTATTGGTGGGATGTTTGGCAGCGCCCATGTTTTCATGCTCAATTTGTGGTCAATTTCTGGAATGGAATGGGGGAGCCCCCCTCAAGGATGCCCTTCCTGCAGGACATATGGTTGGGCAGCCCCATTTTTTTGTTCTGGCAGATCTGGCTTGAGAGAAATAGGCAAATTTTTTTTGGGGGTGAGGGTCATGGTGCAGCAAGTATGGCAGAAAGTGGTGGGGATGATCAAGGAAACCATCCAAGCAAAGAGCGTAATCTACCTTCCTCTGACCAAAAAAGATGCTCAGGTGGTGGTGTGACTTGGATTCTAGCAGTTAACTGGTAAGTCTGCGTGTGTCAGGAGGAGCAAGTAGGTCAAGGAGCAGATTCTCAGGACTGGTCAGTGGCAACACCCCCCTAGTGGGATTCTCATAGTAAAGATAAAATCATTGTTTTCAATAATTAATTGCTGCATGAAATGGCAATATCACTATTCTGGAATGATATCATCGTTTTGAAACAAAATCATTATTTTGGACAAAATCATCGGTTAAAATGACAAAATCGCCACTCAAGTGTATGAAATCATTTTTTAGCAAACAACGATTTCATTTATACAAATTGCTATTGTGTAACAATGATTTCATAATAGTAAGCAAAACCAAGTTTTTTAGAAACAAAAATGTTGTTAAAAAATAGCAAATTAACTTAAAATTTTACTCTTTTGGCCCTCCAACTCCAAAATCTTGCATGGAAAGGATTAGTAGGTTGATTGAAAGATATTTGTGATGAAATTTGTTGGGTGCAGTCCCACCAGACATGTCATTATGTGAACTAAGAATATGACTCAAGAGAGGATGGTTAGTATCGTGTTAGTTCTAAAAATGAAATCAAAATTGAAATAAACACACTAGCATAACATCTCTAGGCCTAGTTACTAGAGAGAGCTTAGTTAACAAGACTATAATAGAAGACATAACTTAAAATGCAAAAAAAACCTTCTTTTACCTTCCTTGGATGCTCCAAAAATCTTATTGTAGTGGCTTACTCAGTTTACGTTCATGAAGTCTACATCAATGGAAGTTTGGCTACCTCCATCTCTCATTGGCACCTTGTGGCTTTTGTTTGGCTTGGTTTGGCTCAATATTTAGGCAGAATAACACTAATTTTCATAAGGTTTTAGACTTAATTATGCATTATAACTTGGCATTATCCAAACTTAAAAATCAATAGGCAAGGTCTCTTATTTCTAGACTTTTGGAAAATGGTTAGAATTAATTTGATCCGTCCATCTCCAAATGGAGATATGTGTCTAAGGATTAATCCAATTATGTAATTAACATTCATAAATAGGCTCATCAATATTTGGGATAGAGGGGCATTGAATGGGCATGGAAAAGCTTTGATGAGGCATGGGGTGGCTTGATTCAGATATTTGTGGCATTTATGGCCTAGGGATGCCTTCCCAAGAAATGAGGTCACTTGATGATGCAGTTAATGACAATCAATTTCCAATAAAGGTTTATTCAACAAGTTCCATGGAATTCTTAAGTTAAGAACTTGATTTGGTTTAATTAGTCTAAAATATGATTAAGTACTTTGATGCAAACCTTGGTAATTTGAGCACAAACTAATCAAATTGATCATAATTTCTTGTTATTGTCTCGAAATTTGACTAGATTAGAATCAGGATGCGATGTCAGCTGCATTGGATTCGTTATCTCATTTAGGATGATTTCAACACAAAATAATAAAAGCACATGTCTCGTGTAAGAGATTTGATAAAAAAAAAGAGTAATCTAGAGCACCCAAGTGCAAATTTGGCATTTTGACTCAAAATGATCTAACCAAAGTTAGTTGACCCATAAATTGCATTGGCCTATTTAGTAACACCTTGATCAAAATCTGCACTTGAATATATCAATTTCGAAACTTTTAATGTGTTTTAATGTTTTAAGGCCAAATTATGCATTTTGATGGAAATTGGTCAAAAATATGATTAGAAGTTATCGTTGGCTAGTTTTAAGTGTCTACATATCTTATGAAAACCAAATTCAGAAATAAGTGAATTAATCTTTAACAAATATAAACCGAATTTTTAATCTAAATATATATCATAATTCATATTAGTTAAAAAACATCTTATTTTATTTTAATTGAGATCAAATTTATTACGATAAATTTACACTATCTTATTAATTCCAAAAAAATATTTTCAAAATTATTTATCTTTAAATTACTATTAAATCTATTAATTATATTATAAAAACAAAATACTTCACATTAAAATATATACAATGCAAATATTTTTAACTCTATCATTTAGATTACAAAACCATAATTCTAGATCTTGACCAAAGAATATAAAAAATATTACTTCTAAATCTCTATTCAACATCATAACCAAAGAATAAGAAAAAAAAATTACTTCTAAATCCCTATTCAACCTATCTTGAATATGTCTTTATTAATATACAAGCAGAAATAACAAATGATTTTGCATATAAATCCTATTTTTATTTGGGTCTCACACATTTTTCCTGTAGCTGATCCAAGCAACACGTCTCGCAAAGACATAATAACACGCCTCACAAAGACTTACATTATTAATGCCAAGAGTCCGTTAAAAGTTACGTCACGTCACATCACATCAAAGGCTTGTATGGATGGACAGGAGAAATAAAACCACAATATTGCCATTTAAACTAAATGTCTTAGAAGAAAATACAATCAAAAGATTAATATTATAATTTTTATAATAAAAAATACTTTTAAGGAGCGCTCCCACTCCCATCCATCTCGACATGAAAACTGAGTCCAAATTATATATATTTATTATAAAAAATGAAGTTTGCAATAATATGAAACGATTTAATAAATTCTACATTATATAACAATATACTATATATATATATATTTTTTCATAATATATTATTTTGTTTTAGTTTAAGGTCAAAGTATTTGTTAATTTTATTTTGGTATTAAATATATATGTTTATTTATATTTCTTTCACAATATATATTATTTTGTTTTCGTTAGGTCAAAATATTTGTGGTAGAATAAATATACATGTTTATTTATATTTATTTTATAATATATATTATGTTATTTTAGTTAGGTTAAAATATTTGTGGTAGAATAGATATACATGTTCATTTATATTTATTTTATAATATATGCGATTCGATTTTAATTGTGTCAAAGTATTTGTCATAATTTTTTTTATATAATTCAAGAAGTTAATTAAGTTTTAGTAGTTGTGAATCTAGATTTTATTTAGAATTAAGATATATATGCCATATATCTTTATTTCAGTATTTGTATGTAAATTTATTTTTTAATTACTGTATATTTTATGAGAACCAGATTATGAAATAAATGAATTAATCTTTAACAACTATAAACCTATTTTTTGAGTTAGATATATATTATAATTGATATTAGTTAAAAATATATCTTATTTTATTTTAGTTGAATTCAAATTTATTACAATAGTTTTACACTATCTTATTAATCCTGGAAGAATATTTTTAAAATTATTGAACTTTATTTATAAATTATTGTTGAATCCACTGATCACACTATAAAATCAAAATACTTAACAATAAAATTTATGCAATGTAAATATTTTTGTGCGTATCATTCAAATTACAAATCCATAATTATAAATCTTGACCAAAAAAAATATATAAAATATTGCTTTTAAATCTTTATTCAACCCCTGATCAAAGAATATAAAAAATATCACTTTTAAATCCCTATTCAACACCCTGACCAAAGAATATAAAAAATATTACGTCTAAATCCCCTTTCAACCTATCTTGAATATGTCTTTGTGATTGTGCAAATAGAAATGACAAATGATTTTGCAAATAAATCCTATTTTTCTTTGGGTCCTCTGTAATTTTTCAAAAGCCAAGCAGGACACCTGCCTTATTAACTAAGTTTCACATCATGGCTTCAATGTCACGTCATATCAAAGGCTTGGATGGAAGAAATAAAACCACAATATTTCCATTTAAACTAAATGTCTCATAAGAAAAAACAATCAAAAGATTAATATTATGATTTTTATAATAAAAAATATTTACATAAATAATGTTATTAATTGTGATACGAGAAAAAAATGGATATAAAGAAATGAAATTAAATTAAAATTAAATTAAATGGATAAAATTAAATCAAAACTAAAATTAAATTAAATGTAATTTAAATGGATAAAATTATTTGTAGTTATTTGAAAGGTGTAAATTAAATTGAAAATGATGTGATTTAATGTTTTGGTGAAGGGGAATTTTGTAAAAGAAAAGAGCGTAGACAATCTTACTTCATTAAAAATTAATACTCTTGACCCCATCTAATATTTTGTCAATGAAGTATTAAGAGAGAATAGTATGATATTTTTAGTGGAGGTGGCAGTAGAAAATGAGGTCATGTGTTCCTACATACAATGTTGCAATGAGTTGTGTGGGGAGGATATGTTTAGTTTCATAATGAGCTTGAAAAAAAATGAAGTGGTGGCAAAGAATAAGACCATACTTAACATGAAAGTAATGAAATATTACAAAGTGAGTTGGGTGGTGATAATAAGAGGAAATTATTGGGTTTTAAATTGATAGACTATAATAAGCACTAGAAAAGACATGTGAATAATTAAATGATATGTCATGTCTGTGATTATAATCTATAGCTTCTAGTGAACTATTTCAGTTACCCAATACATGATTAAAATAATTGTTATCTCAATGACCCCTCTAAAAATATAGAGAATGCACCACGTGTCAATTTAGATGAGTGTTAAACTAATTAGACAAACATGATGACTATTTCAAATATATAAATCTAAATCAGACAACTATAAAACTAATTATACAAAAAATATAAAGACTTCCTCAATGAAAGTTGTCTCCTATATAATATAATATATAGATGTAAGACGTCATATGTAGATAGATATGGATACAAATATTTCCAATATCTTTCCATCCTATTCTATGTAATCATTGGCCAAATTTGGCCCACATATAAATCTTCTATTAGGAGAGATCAGTTGAGTAGAGTTATCGATTGACCAAATGATCAAATGACTTGTGAAAGTGAAGAAGATGGACCAAAATATCATCAAACATCATGGAAAACTAGACAAGTTAGTCTATTTGAACACTTCATAAGTTCACATAGGAGGCCTCTTAGAGCCAAAAGAATACATGGACATGAGCTGAAGATAACCGATGTCGATCGACCCCTAACCAATGTCGGTTGGCTCTGATCGATGTCAGTTACTGTGTAACCCAACAACCTCCACATTTGCACATTCAGTGAAGCTTTTAGCTCCACAACTCAACAGATCTTATTAATCTATTTGGACTTGATGGTACCCCAAGAATCCATCTATGAAGGTGTATACCTCACATCCAGCAACACCCTCAAGGATCTCCTCCATAAATGGCATTAGAAAGGGATCAATTATGCATGATGCATTCAGCACTTGATAGTCCATGCAAATACGGATGCATCCATCTCTATTGATACTAATCACTGTGGGACTGACCCATTTGGATTCATCGATGGGGGTGATTACTCTAGTGTACAGCATGTTGTCAATTTCCTCTTTGACGCATACCCATAGATTGGGATTTATTCTATATGATCATTTTCTAACTAGTCGAGCATCATCAACCAGCTTGATATACATCTTCCCCAAGGATGGGTGGACTCCCTTTATTTCACTATAGTTTTTTGGGAAGACATCTTGATATTCTTTTATCAATTCAAATAGTTTATGTGCCTATAAGTTATGTTTATTTTGAATGCTAGTATGCATATTAACCATAGGGTATACTCGGGTGGTATAAAACCATCTTTGTTAGATTATTATTTATGATTATAGGTTAGTTGTTTCTTGGAAATGTGAGACTGATTATTCATAATTGAGTGGTATGCTCAAGTGCAATAAACTATGATTTTATGGGATGTCGTTGAGTGTATTATGTGGAAAACTACAAGTCTAAATGTATGTTATACCCAGGTGGTAGCAAACTATATATTGATATACCTAGAACTCATTCATATGTTTGATGGACTAAATGTATGTGAGTTGATTATTTCTTTGAAGTAGCATGTTTTATGTCAATTAATAAGACGTTATATATGTGTGGTTATAACCTTTAAATGTGTAACAAATGTTAGGTTAGAATATTTTTGTGTTTTTGTGAAATTTGTGACTAGTTTTTTGAATAAAAGCTTATGTTTTCATGTATTTAAGAGTACTTTATATGATTGATAGTGAAAAATTAGTAGTTATGTCTTAGAATACTAGACTATGGTAATATGAGTTATCATGGGGTGTAGTATGTTGGAAACTAATTGTGGTAGTTATAATCTACAGTTAAATGTGTATTTTACTCAGATGGTAAAAATTATAGTCATTATTTTTAGTATGGGATAGAAACTAATGTAAGTATCATTCATACATTTGACAACATAAATATATGCTTTGATTACTCCCTTGTTTAGCATGTTATGTGATATGAGTACTAGTAGGATGTAAATTAAATGAATCTTGAAGATAAATTATGTTTAGTGAGACATTAACATTTCATGAGTATGATTTATATGTTTGTACGCTATCTTGAAATAGAATGGATTTTCTGTGATACATTGCATGTTTAGTTTTAGAAATGATACAACACATGGGTACTAGCTTATTACTCTAGTTTTATGCACTATCACTATCTACTCATCTGTGAAGAGAGGGCCATTCCCTGATGAGATTAGTACGGGGGATCATTGGTCCATAGTTGGTATGAAAAAGTGCTCAGATGATGTTCCCCCTCCCCACAACAGTACTACGTTTGAGATGGATCTTGAGATTGTCGCAAATACTGAAGAGTCCAAGGAACTCATGTCTCAGGGAGCCTTGTATCTTATTTTTGTATATTGTATTTATTATTAGAAACATTATCATGAATAATTGTAATTACCTATTTGTTGTATATTATAACAGTAATGGCTGGCTATTTTTAATTACTTATATGATTATAGTATGATGTGTTTTCTTATATTGATAGTGTTCAATGTTTGTTAGATGTCACGAGTTTATTCGCAGTTATCATTCTTGGAGTATTTTATATGATCACTTCTTAGATTGTTGAGGTGTAATCTATTTATTGTATTTGCGTTTTTTTTTTAAATCATGTTTTTCTATTTAGCACCCAAGGAGGTTACTACATGTGGTATTAGAGCTGAGACTCGAACTCTATGACCTAATGAGTCCATTAGCATTTTTGTATCTCTCTATTTATTATAAAGGATAATTGTGAATGTCTATGTGGTACATTGAGTGTGTACCCTAAGAGCATTCATGCCCCTTTAGAGTTGTTAAAGGGTCTATTTCTCGAGTGTCTCGTTGGTGATGAATATTTAAGGTGTTTGGGTAGGTAAGTGCATAGCATAGTTTAGGAGCTGTGAACAAGAGTTCAATACCATAGTCTTGATATTTTAGATTGAACACCTCAGATATGATTACATCTTTCTTGGTAGTCAAATCACCTTCACCATTTGTATTTTGTATTGTGAGTGTTTTAAAAGACATGGAGTGCTTCTCACTTAAATATATATGCATTAGTTTGTGTCTTATATACACAAATCCTAGTAGTGAGAAATTTTATAAGACAATTTTTAGTTTGGTACCACTTAGTGCGATGAGAATTTTCTTATAGTTGAGTGATAGATGTCTTATATGAGAATTCCTTTATGATAGGAGTTTGTTTATGTGTATTAGTATTTTCTTTTTGGTTGTGAGAGTAGGTTATGATACTACACTTACAATTTTGGTAAGTGATTAGTGATTTGGCAACTTGGGTTGTGGTGTTTTGTTTTTGCCATGTGAGGGTATGTAGGAGTTTTGTTTTTGAGATATCAGTTCTCTACTTTCTACTTGTGACTTTTTAGAGTCACTATTTTATCTAACTTATGAACTTGACCACGAGGAATGACAAAATTTGAATTTATATTAATTCTAGTGATAATAATTATTAGGTTATTATAAACCTTTGTTTAGACTCATATTATCTTCTTTTTGAAGCATGTTATTTTGAAAAGTTATTTATGTACCCCTTCTCTAGAAATGAGTAAGGTATAAGATGTGCAGAACATCTCGGTAGTCTAAGAGGGTTTAAATAAACTTTTAACTTGTTGAGTTCTAACTGGGCAAGTAGGGAGACATTGTCTCGCTTGTTCCTTTATAAGGTTATAAAGATCATATAATCCTTAGCTTTTGTATGTTATATTAATTTTAACATTATTCCCTCTTAACTATGAATATAACACTGTAAGTTAATATTTAAAATATGATAATAGTTATGTTTGGCTAGTGGAAACTTAATATTATTATGGAATGATTGTGTAATTTTGTTTGAATGTATGTTAGTACATTTGGAATTATTCAGCATATAGTATCACTTTCTATGATCTGTTAGTATAGATTTTTGTTTCATTGAACCTCATGCACATTATAGAGACCATTAGGTCATGGAGACCTAAGGGAAGAGTGGTGAATTAGGAACGTGAATACTAAGTGATAGGATTGGATCTTATTTAGCCTCACATTGACTCGATAATTATTGAGTTTGGATCTGACATATGGACTTATCGAATCTAAAATTTGATAGACAAACTTATCAAATTCAGTCATATGACCATACGCATGTATATTGTGGATGGGTATTTGCTATGTACCTAGGGATATGATATATTGATGTATATGGGTTGATGGAGATGCCGACATGTGGCACACATCCCCTTAGTTATATGGGTACAATATATTAGGATAATAAAGTAACTTATGGAAGAAGTACATTGGGTAATGGTCGGCCTACATTGGATTAGGAGGTTACCCATCCATGGGTTAGATAGATGTATATATATAGGAGATGAATATCATGGTAAAGATATCAAGTAAGCATTGAGTCTTCTATTGTAAGAAGACATTGGAGGTTGTCCCCTTGAAAAGACATTATGGAGTTAATCCTTCCTAAAGGAGTATTATATGGTGTTTCCCTACCTTAAGGGTATTTATTTATATATTGAATATCAAGTTCATTATAAGTGGTATCAGAGCTTCGATTTGAGAATTTTATGTGGAGCGAAACACTAATTTCACTATATCTTCTGAAATATAAGGAATTATTATTTGAAATTTTTACTGAAGATGTAAAAAAATATAGTGGAAGTGTAGTAAAATTTTCATAATTTTTTGAATCATTTTGAGGGAGTTATTGATATTTTAGGGTTTATAATAATTTCACTATATCTTTCGAAATATAAGAAATTTTTATTCAAATTTTTTACTGGAGATGTAAGAAGATTTAAGAGTAGTACAACCAAAATTTTAGAATTTTTTGAGTTGTGTGGAGTGATTTTTTGTGATTTTATGGATCAGTTTTGACATTTTAGGGTTTCATGAACCTTAATTTTTTTTGTGGATCATGGAGTTGCAAATATTTTCAGGGGAAGATGATATTGATGCTAAAGAATGGTGGCTCTTTTTGGAGAATCATTTTATAAAAACTTTTGGGCAAAGATGATTAACTCCTTTTTTGTTTGGGCCTGCACTAGATTGGTTTGATCAGTTGAGCTATACAGAAAGGTTTTCTTCATGGAAAGAAATGGAACAAATTTTTTTAGATCGATGGGCTATAAAACAAGAAGCAAAAAAAGAAGAATCAGTAGAAGAAGAAGAAGAAGTAGAAAAAGAAGAAGAAGAAATAGAAGAATCATTAGAAGAACAAGAAGAAGAAGAAGTAGAAGAAGCAATAGAAGAAGAAGCAGATGAAGATGAAGAAGAAGAAGAAGAAGAAGAAGAAAATAAGGGTTCAAATAAATTGGCTCCAAAGAAATCTGAGTCAATTTTTCAATTTCATGGATACATTCAAAAGAAGAAGGTAGTTGTGTCTATAAACCCTACTAGCAAGTATAACTTCATTAACATGAATGTGGCCAAGCACCTACATCTTCAAACAAAGAATATCAAAGAGGTTCAAGTAGATGGTAAGAATATTTCAATGTTTGAAGATTTGAAGCTCATTATGGAAAAATATGTTTTGCATTCAGATTTTTATGCTTTGGATATGGATGATATGGATATGGTTCTTGGATATCCATGGTTAGAGACTTTGGGAACAATGAATATCAATGTTCAAAAAAAATTCATGAAGTTTTGATATAAGAAAAAGAAGATCACTTTACAAGATATCATAGTGAAAAAGGCACCAATAACAATCCAGGTAGATCATAAGGATGAGATTGAAATAGGTGATGAATATCATGATGAAGATTCAGATGATATAGATAAAGACACACTACAAATGAGCACTTCATCTACTCAAGAGACAAAGAAGGAAAAGGTGGAAGAGGTAGAAGCAAAGGTGCATAAGGTCAGAGTATTGGAAAAGGTTGAGGTATATAGACACCCACATCATCATGAGAGGAAACAATCATGGAACCAGGTGAGAAAGTGTCATAACAACAATCATCTTTTCTATACAAGAAATAAAATTTCCAATCATTATGGATATGCATTGAATCCAAAGAAAAAATACTATGGCACATGGAATGAATGGGGAAATCATTATGACTATGCATGGAAGAATACCTACTATGGTCATGGTTGGAATCAGAGTAGCGCAGCGGAATATAGTACATGGAATAAAAAGAGGAATAATTATAATCATGAATGAAATCAGAGGAGCACAATGGAATTTGGAAACAAGATTGGAGAGCTATCACCTACCAAGATCACATATGGATGGCTAGATGATCGAGATTGGAGACAAGTGTGCAATGATTTAAAGCACACTCATTATTTAGTTTCTTCCTATGTTTCAGAGACGAAACATGTCAAGGAGAGAAGGAATGATATGTACCTAAGGATATGATATATTGATGTATATGGGTTGATGGAGATGCCGACATGTGGCACACATCCCCTTAGTTATATGGGTACAATATATTAGGATAATAGAGTAACTTATGGAAGTAGTACATTGGGTAATGGTCGGCTTACATTGGACTAAGAGGTTACCCATCCATGGGTTAGATAGATGTATATATATAGGGGATGAATATCATGGTAAAGATATCAAGTAAGCATTGAGTCTTCTATTGTAAGAGGATATTGGAGGTTGTCCCCTTGAAGAGACATTGTGGAGTTACTCCTTCCTAAAGGAGTATTATATGGTGTTTCCCTATCTTAAAAGTATTTATTAATATATTGAATATCAAGTTCATTACAGTATTCTTTAATTTTATATACGTTAGAAATGTAGTATTTCTAGTTCTTGTTCATCATCATACTTTTCAGGAGCTTCATGGAGTAGTGACAATATTGACATGTTATACTTATCCAAAGTTATGTGGTGTAGTGATAGTATTAACTTATACATATTATTCTTGTCAGGTTCCCTAAACACTTTTCTCCTTGATGAGAAAACCACTCTCTAGATTAGAGAGATGTGCAGAGTGGATAGAAGGTTTTGTGGAACTCTCTCTAGCCATTTATTTTTGACTTTTATGATGTTCTCATGTATTTTAGGGAAGTCATTTTCATTGAGGTTCTAGATCCTAGGAGGGTCATGATAGAACCAATCAGAGTAATTGACACTTGCAAACTTCATTGTATGTAATAGAGAAGTGTCACATTATGAAGTCTTGTTGGACCAATACTCTTAGGACTATGTAGAGTTCTACAATCTATTTTCATATTTAGATGCATAATTTGATTCTAGATGCTATGTTTTTATTCTTTTAAACTCTGTTAGTTATTTATAACTATTGTTTGAATAAGGGTCATTGAGACGATGAACAATTTTAGGGGAAAAAGATGTTACATTCTGATTTCATTTTAAGTTTTATAACCTTTGAATCCATGAATTTTGTGGTTATCATTTGATTATTATTGCTTTGATTTGAGATTTATGACATATACTAGTTATGAGACAATGACATGATAATTAGCTTATACGATATGATAGTTGTACTTTCTTATTTTTGTATATTGTGGATGTATATTTGTTAGTTGTGTATCATTAGTTGATATGTTTGATGATTCGGACTAACTACCTACTTGTCATGAAGTGGATGTAGGATTGATTCTACCCTTAGATCATGATAGAGGGAGAGCATCATAAAAAAATACTGTATAGATGAGATGATAGAGGAACTAATAGTAACCCAACACACACCACAGTAGAGTACTTTAATTAGTTAGTATGTATTTATGTGAATTTTTGTTATGCTCATGTTTTCAGTTGATGTTTAAGGTGATTTGGTAGTGTAATTTGATATGTGATTGTAGTACGTAGATTTATGTATACAATATTGTTATATGAGTATGTAGTGGATGTTGAAACAAATCTAGTTGCCTAACACAGTGACAGGTCTAAATGATATTCGGTGAATATCATTGTCTTGATTTGATGTTTCTCGTATAAGAGTTTTTATTAATGTTAAAAGTTAACCATAAAATATTTAATTTATATAAATATAAATAATCCTTATACCTTGGTACTTAATTATAGGAGTTATCTTGAAATAATTATTAATTGGTGGATTATCTTTAATAGAGATAATTAACAGTTACATTAAATCAAGGAAATTCAATAATTAAAATAATCTTAACTTAAAGTGCTAAATCTTGTGCATGGATTTTCTTGAGTATTCAAGGTCTAAAATTAGACTTAAATAGATTTAAACTAGTAATTAACTAGGCTTTGAATAAAGATTAAAACATGCATGATTTATTAAATAAATGAAACTCAAGTTAAACAGATTAAAAAAACATCGACTCATATATGAAATTAAAAAAAAAAAATACACTTAAGATTTTCAAGTGCATTGGAAAAGGCATCGATTTATGCATAATAGGAAAGAAAAATTGTAGATAATTGATTTTGAAGAAAAGTAATAAACATGCATGAATTTTCAATTAAAAAAAATACTCTATAGAAAACTTTTGAAATAAATTTAGAAAGGCGATGATCTTGCATGAAGAAGGTCAAATAAATAAATAGAATGAGATAAAAAGGGAGGAGGGAGGACGCAAAGTGAAGGGAGAGTGATGCAAAAGTGATGTACAATGATGCATAGTGACATACATGGACAGAGAAAAGATTTGTAGGAAAAGAAGCGAAGCAAGAGTACAATGTAAGGAGAAAAAGGGAGGAGGTACGGTGAAGTGAGATATATAAAATTATAGTGAAGTGAGATATATAAAATTATAGTGAAGTGAGATAAAAAAGAATGCAGTGACTTAAAAATTATTGATAGCAGTCAATGGGTATGAAATAGCCCCATGTTGAATTAAGTTGTTTATTAATCATTGAATTATTTATTTAAAGCATTGAGTTGTTAATTTATGAGGTTATTTAGTTAAATCATTGAGTTTAATTATCAATTGTATATTATTAAAAAAAATACAATGATTTGTTTATTTTATTTATGACACCTTATTCATTATGATATGTTAAGATCATTAGACAAAGCTATATAGGTTATAAACTAGCATTGGATATTAAATTCAATGAATCTTTTTGAAATAACTTGCCCAGTGCCATAGGAGAGAAATGATCTACATGCTAAAGGAAATTGTATTATTAGAAGTAAAAATAATATATCGATCTCTTGTCCAAATATTAGTGCAATGATTTTTACCTGTAGTCTATTGATTCTTAATGTTATCTAGGGGCGATTTATAATTAAACATGCAGTGAACTATATCTACAATAACCTAGTTTAAATGATTTATATTTATATTAGACTAACATGAAGTGATTTATTAACCCTGTAGTTACTTAAATTAAGTATATAACACTATACCTCAGCTAATAGGCATTATGTGTCTTCTTCCTTTATTATAGCGATTTATAACTGAATACATTCTGATGTATATATGAATATATTATTTGATATTTGATTTAATGATAATCGTTATTAACCAAGATGTTATGATCACCATAGAGTAGACGTAAGATTTACATCAGAATATATATATATATATATTTCTATAAGGTGCATTTGAGGAATGTAGTGATTTGTTAAGGGAAGCATAAAATATTATAGTTGAGTTGTGTTGAATAACTTGGTAATTAATAGCAATGAAATATGTGTGTATGGCAATTTTTAAATTTGGGTTACACTCCAACTTACATCTTGTATGCTTGGAAACTTATAATAAGTAATACCATTGACTTTAAGTCATGATCAAGTAAATAAAGTATACTATGGTAAAACTTAAGGTATATCTTTATAAATGGATATTTCTCTAAATGTTTGCTTGTTTGAAAAGAATTAACATAAACTATCTCATCTATCCTATTTGTTGAAATAGTAATGGATTCTTATATTAAAGCTATTATTTTACGTGAAAGTGATTACTTATTCCTTAATATCACGTAAATATTGTTATGTTTGATTATAATTCGTCAATAAAATTATATTGATTGAGTATTTAACTGAGTATCGTAATGGCTAGTGATATCATTTATATTGTTGAATAAGTTAAAGTATAAAGGAAATAAACATGTCTGAAGATTTAGGGTTCATCATCAGAGTTTAACGTACATTGGGTATATCAAATTGTATACCTCTAAGTTATTGATAAATATAAGCACATTTGGCCATGAGACCCGAAAGTTGTGGAACTATGTCAACGTGATTATGAACTCCTAACCTCACATCTTATGATAGAATCATATTCATTAAAAACATAGTTAAGTTTATGTTGTACATTTATTCCTATATAGGAAACATATTTATGTATGGACTCGAGCAACCATATAAAAATATTACACAAATGGGTGTATTAGGTCATACACCTAAGCTTGTAACTAAATGGATGATTCTATTGAGTCTTAAAGTGTCCACGAGACCAGGATTATAACCATAAAAAAGTAGTCTCTATAAATAGAATTAAATTATTTAAAATATATGGTACAACTTAACTATGAGAACAACTTGACAAAACTATTAGCATGCAATAATGAATACTTGTGTGGAGTACATATTGTGAATATATATATTATGTACAAATAGTTAGACATATTTAGCTTAAAATAGTGCATTGTGGTGTGTGCTTATAAGTTGTGCTTCATTTGAATGCTAGTATGTGTTGGGTGAATATTTTGTCAACCAACTAATTGGTGAGCAAAATAGGTCTCTTCAACCATAGCATAGGGAGATTGGTCGGCCAGATGTGCAGGTTTACTACATCAACAAGGGACAAATCTCTCCTCTCATCAAGGGGAGGTTCCCTATAAGTATGAGGCGCTATATACTCTTTCTCTCTCTCTCTCTCTCTCTCTCTCTCTATATATATATATATATATATGCAAAAAATAACACTCAGGAGTAGGATACACCATCCATCTCTCTTCTTTCAGAGATGATGTTCACAAACAAAGGAAAAAATCCTAGTGAAAACACTGATGGCACTTCTCTTCTTTCAGAAGTGTTCTTGTAGGGACAACAGGAGTTCTTTCAGCTAGTGACAAGTAACTGGTAACCAAAGGCGTAGTAACCAGCAGACTAAGATGTAGCACAAAGTCTCCACCTCGACTACCCAAGAGTGAAATACGAAGGATAATGAGGGCACAAATTCATCCCAAGATCTTTTACACATGAACAAAAAGAAAACACACTAAAGGCAATTGTGGGGGGGCACAAAGTCTCTCCACAGTTGGCTTCAGGACACCTTCCTAATTACTTCCACTAGTTCTACTTGTTAGATCAAATAAATAAGAATGCTCCTAAAAAACAGACATAAGAACAATTTCCTAAAATAGCACAAGATATAACAACACAAAGTATGCAAGTAACTTGCTTTCTCATTCAGATAAAATAATATGAACAACAATTTGAGCTCAAAGTCTCACTATTCGCCTTTCAAATTGGGCAGAGTTTTGCTTCTGTATTGGGAAGATCTCACTCTGCCCTCTGCAAGGGCTATTCAAGCCCAAAACTATCCTTTAGACTTTTGCAAATGTCCATCTGCTCCTAACCTGTCCTCTGAAAGGGTTGTCTGACCTCCAAGGTTGCCTTTTAAAAAAGTTGCAAGGGTCAATTTTTGGTAGCTAAGTGCCCTCCGCAAGGGTACTCTTCAGGCTTTCAGAAGACTCCTTTGAACTTCCCGATTGAAAATGCCTAAGTGTTGAGAACCTATTTCTTTCCTGCAGAGTCCGTAAAAACCATCCTGCAGAGTTCGCAGAAAATAGTTTGTAGATTTGGGGGAGTCTGTAGATTTGAGTCCGTGGATTTCCTACCTACAAAGTTCATAGTTTTGAGGCCTTGAAGTCCGTAGAAAAGCATCTGCAGGGTCCCTTAGCTGAAAAAGTTTAAAAAATAGAAAATTTGAAGGCTCATAACAAAATTTTGAAAAGGGAAGAGACAATTTTGGTCTTGTAGGACCAAAATAGTTCATATGTTGTCCCAATAATGAGTGACATTTTTTGGGGACAATAATTGGCTCCAGTTGGGGAACGTCCTTTAGTTGAAAACTTAAAACAGCAATTTCAAGGTGATCGGTATCTCTGCATTGAGACCATACAAAAGTTGGAAAGGTGACATACCTATTGCCCTTTTTGGTGTAATTCTATCTGCCCATAGAGCATGAAACAATGCTTTATGCCATGTCCTTTGGTTGTCATCTACCAGTTTCTTGATGATGGTCACCAAGTTCTTGTTGCTTGATTCAGCTTGTCCATCCCCTTATGGAAAGTAATCAGAAGAGTGAGAGAGGGTGATCCCATAGTAAAAATAGAACTAAGTAATCTCCTGGGAAGTGAAACAAGCTGTATTGTTAGTGACAATCTTGGTTGGGACCCCAAACTTGGAAATGATGTTCTCTTTGAAGAAATTGCACACTACTTCTAAAGTAGCATGCTTATTTGGAATTGCTTCCACCCACTTGGTGAAGTAGTCTATGGCTGTAAATACATAATCATGTTCAGCACTAGAAGATGGGTTTATAGCACCAATGAAATCAATTCCCCATTTTTGGAACGGCTCCTCTATGACCACTGGCTTGAGAGGTAGGGTAGCTAACTTGGGTCTCCCAACCAACTGTTGGCATAGTTCACATTTCCTTAGCCACTTGTATGCATCTTGAAAGAGAGTTGGCCAGTAATACCTGGCTCATAGAATCTTATGGGCAGTCACAAGAGCAGAGAAATGTCCTCCATAGGCCAAATTATGGAAGGACTTTAGAAATTGGTTCTACTGCTCTTTGTCCATGCAGTGAAAGAATACTCCACCAAGGCTCCTCTTGTATAGGCCGTTGTCTCAGAGGACAAAATTGACAGCTTTCAACTTAATGGTCCTCCTTTCTTTATAAGATAGGTGAGCAGGACACTCACCACAAGTAAGAAAATGAGCACTACATGAATACCACTCATTTGTAGTGGATACAAAGAGGACTGTTGGTGTGTCTTTAATTTCTTCATCTTCATATTTTGTTCTTTCTGACTTATTATCGACAATCAATTGGCATAGGCCTTTTCCCCACACCAGCTTCATTGGTTTGATGACTAGATCAAACTCTTAGATTTTTGTAATCCAATTGCCTCTTTTCGTCCCAAACTCATGTTGAGTTAAAATGGATTTAACCATGGTATCAGGAACCAAGGTAGTAACGTGTGAATTCAGGATGTAGAGGCGAAAATGCTTCACTACCTTTACCACTGCATAAGCATGCTTCTCCATGTTTGAGTACTTTAGCTCATGAGCTTTGAGAAGATAGCTTATGAAAGAAATGGGAGATTCCACATCTTAGTTCTGTTGAACCAAAATAGCTGAAAGTGTGTGTTCGAAAGCATAACTATATATGGTGAATTCCTTATTGTAATCAGGACATACCAGAATTAGGGCGTGGGCAATAGTAGTCTTGATTTCTTGGAATGTTAATTTGCCTTCTTCATTCCAGCTAAAAGTGGTCTTTCCCTTCGTCATGTTTACAACATATTGAGTCTTTTTAGCAAACTCGGGCATGAACCTTTGTAAGAAATTCACCTTTCCAAAGAAAGAGTGAACTGCAGTCTTACTTGTGGGCAAAGTAAGCTCTTCAATGGACTTGACTCTGTCTGAGTCAATCTTTATGCCTTCTCGAGAAATAATGTGTATGAAAAGCTTTCCTTCTGTTACTCTAAAAATAAACTTCTTGGGGTTAAGAGAAATGCCATTCTGGCGGTAACATTCCAGCACTTGTTGCAAGTGGCGCACATGATCCAATCGATGCTTAGAAAAGACCATCAAGTCATCAAGGTAAACGACAATGAACTTACCAATTTCATCTTTGAAAGTAAGGTCCATTGCTCTTTAGAAGTTGGCGCCAACGTTTATCA
Organism: Torreya grandis; assembly: GCA_037957365.1. Lineage (NCBI taxonomy): Eukaryota > Viridiplantae > Streptophyta > Pinopsida > Cupressales > Taxaceae > Torreya > Torreya grandis. The sequence continues at coordinate 1,864,940 of JARHVA010002867.1, forward strand.
AGCCAAAAAGCATTCTCTTATAAGTGAAGGTGCCCCAAGGTGTGGTGAACGCAGTCTTATGCTAGTCTGCTTCACCAACTTCAACATGATTGTATCCTGAGAAGCCATCTAGCATTAATAACATTTTTGAACGACTCAATGTCTAAAGCACTAGATCCATGATTGGCAAAGGATAGTTATCCTTTAAAGATGACTAATTTAAGTTTCTAAAATCCACACAAAGGCAAATTTCACCATTCTTCTTCCTTACAAGCACTATATTTGCAATCCATGTGGAATGATGAATTGGGAAGATTATCCTAGCATTCAACATTTTCTATATCTCAGACAGAATAGTACCTGATATCTTAAGATTGTACTGCCTAGATTTTTGCCTGTAAGGTATCGAATCACTTTTGAGAGGGATGTCATGGCAAATTTCATCAGACCTAAGTGACTTTAGATCATCATATGATTATGCTAGGACATCCATATACTGGCAGAGCATAGCAGTGAACTTAGATTTTTCTTCCTGAGTGCAGCATTTTCCAATGTTCACCGTTTTGGGATCTCCCTTGGTACCCAAATTTATCTGATCAAACTCTTGGGAGGAGCTTGAATCTGTTTACTATTGTTTGATGAATCTATCATGTTTATCAAATAGCTTCTCAAGGGAAACCAGCCCTTTTGGGATTTTATTCCCTTTCAGCTGTAAGAACTCTTCACCTACACTTGCACTTGATCCAAGGGTTGGTTCAAGCTATTGAGGCTCATTACCTTCAAAGTAAAGTTGTTGAAAGCTATCCTTTTATTTCAAGAAGGCAATTATTTGATTATCATTGTTAAACCCCTACTAATGACTAGCATTATCAGGCACACTTGATTGAAAAACTAGCTTAATAGTGTACCTATCTCTTTGGAAGTCAAGGTGAGGGACCAGTAGAGTTGCTGAAATAGCCAAAGCATCATCTCTATCATTGAATTCCTTGGGAACTATAGAGATGCTGAAAGCATCAAAGTTTTCAATTTGGTCTCAAATCAGATTACAGTAGTGGCGCAATCTCTCATTTTTGGTTTGGTACAAGTTTCTCACCTGACAAACCACTAATTCAGCGTCTCCTTTAGCATGAAGGAGTTTGATGCCTTTGTCATGAGCAGCCTTCAATCCAAGCAGAAGAGATTCATATTCAGCCATATTATTAGTATTGCTAAACTACAACTTGTATGATAAAGGAAAAATATCTCCTTGAGGAGATATCAATACAATCCTGGCTCCTGAACTGGTAGAAGAACAACTGCCTGCTCCTGAACCAATAGAAGAATGATTGCCATCAAATTCCAGCATCTATACATCATTTAATACTAATTTTTCTTTAGATTTCTCCATACTTGGAAGGGGGATTCTTCTGCATTTGCACTATGTCCTCTCATATCTTCTGTTGTTTCATCTGAACTAATTTTCAAACTATCATTTTCAGAAGTTTCCTCAGCTGAAACATGAACATCCTCTGTGGTCAAGAAATAATTACCCATGCCTGAAGACTCAAATAGAATTTGAGCTTCAGGAGCTGATGTTTGAGTAACCACATATTTCACTTCCTTCTCAGAAAGCAGCCTCTTCATGATGCCTTTGACAGAGATTCTTGTTTCAAACAAGTCCATACTCAACTCGCCACCAACATTTTTGTATAAATTTTAGCCAAGAAGGATGTCGTATGATGTTGAGACGTCGGCCACCAGGACAGTCATCTTGATTCTTTTGTCTGGGAATGTTGCAAATGTAAATTGTGCATCCTTAATTTGTCCCAACAGTGGGACTTACTTGTTCTCTATGGAGAAACATCTCCCAAATGTCTTGGTCAATGTGATACCAAGGGATTCTGCCACTTTGGCAGGCATGACATTGTCTGAAGCTCTGAAATCAATGATGCAATTGCTTAGCTTGTGACCGTTTATCAACAAAAAACATAGAAAGGCTCTATTTTCTCAGGAGTAGAAGGAAGAGTAATGACAAGGTTGTTTGGGATAGACATGTTCCTTGGGGGATCATGAGTTACCTTCTTAGCTTCTTTTCTTGTTGGGATGGTTTGGTTCTTTACACATTGAACCAATTTATCCAACTGATCAGGGTTGGACTACAGAAATTCAAATTTAGACATTTGAATTTTGATTTTCTTTATATGGTCAATTATATCAAATGTCTAGAATGAGCTAGCAGCAGAGGATGGGAGTTCATCTTTTTGATTTTTAGCAAGAGAGGATTGATCTGTAAATTATAAATTAGAGGTGAAGGCGCATTTGAGGTACTTACCTTTTTTGTAATCACTGGGTCCTTTGGCTGGAAAGGAAGAGTGGTTCCCTGTTTAGTAATTAAAATTACTGGTTGAGGTCACTCTTGTGTCTTTTCTTTATCAGCCTGCTAGGTTGATTGATTCTTAGACTGGGTGAATATAGCATATGATCCCTCAGCTGCATTACCTTCACTTCTAGGTTCATCCTGATAATTCAGGAAACCAATGTTGGAGTCGCCAGCTAATTTTGCTTCTTCCTCAGTGAAGAGATTAGCATCATCTTCGGGATTTAACTTAGGCTGGAATGAGAAATCTGATTCAGCTTGAAGATATCCAACTGCTGAGTTGGTTGGAGGTGATTCAATGGCAAGGTTATTCCTCTGAGGGGGAGGGAGATGATTTGCTTGCCCTTGGTTCTTGGTAGTATTATCATGGTATGATTGATTAGGGAATGTCCTCCTTGGTGCATCTCTATATGAAAGAGCAAACAACATCCCTTGTGCCATTCCCAATAAGCAGATATGGGGTACTCTCAAAAAAGGGGCTACTCTCATCAAGAATGGCTTATTCTAGATTTGTAAACAAGGATCCAAGGCTCTCTATTAGTCTGACTCTTGGGATGGTTATTCTCCCATCATTTTTCAGTTTTTAAAATTATTGAACCTTTATCAGAGATTCCTTGATGCTGGCTGGTCTCAGGTGAGTGACTTCAAAGTTTACATTACACAAGGACAGGTGGAGGTAGCTCGCTAGAAAGCTCTCAAAACTTGGCCTGTTAATGGAACGCAAGAAGAGAATGAGGAGTTGTTGAGCATCCTTTCCAGGCATCGTTGTAGTCCTCTTCAGGAGGAGGATGAGCTAGCTTGGTCTCCCAATCCCAAGGGAGCTTACACAGTTTCATCTAGATATCAGGCTTTACTTTTTCAGAGATTAGGCAGGGGGAAGTGCATTGGTGGAGACAGGTCTGAAATAATTTTACATGGCCTAAATGCAATTATTTTGCTTCGATGCTAGCTTGGAATAGGTGCTTGACCTGGGACAATCTCTAGAAGAGAGGTTTTCAAGGCCCTTCTATATGTGTTATGTGCGGAGCGATCCAGGAGGATTCAACACACCTTTTTTTGCGTTGTCCCTTTGCCTTGAAACTCTAGCATTATTGGTGGGATGTTTGGCAGCACCCATGTTTTCATGCTCAATTTATGGTCAATTTCTGGAATGGAATGGGGGAGCCCCCCTCAAGGATGCCCTTCTTGTAGGACATATGGTTGGGCGGCCCCATTTTTTTATTCTAGCAGATCTTGCTTGAGAGAAATAGGCAAATTTTTTGTGGGGTGAGGGTCATGGTGCAACAAGTATGGAAAAAAGAGGTGGGAATGATCAAGGAAATTGTCCAAGCAAAGAGCGCAATCTACCTTCCTCTGACCAAACAAGACGATCAAGTGGTGGTGCGACTTGGATTCTAGCAGTTAACTGGTAAGTCTTTGTGTGTTAGGAGGAGCAAGTAGGTCAAGGAGTAGATTCTCAGGATTAGTCAGTGGTAACACCCCCTAGTGGGATTCTCAAGATCAATACGAATGGTTCCACTAGAGGTAATCTGGGACCCGCAGGTACTGAAGGGATAGGAAGGGATTCTGAAGGTACAGTGATTTTTCTTTTTACAATTCTTGAGGGGCTGTAAACCATTAACATGATGGAAGGTCAGGCCATTCTTTATGCCCTTGAGAAGGCCCAAGCATTAGGTTGGCATAGGATTATATGTGAATCAGACTCTCAAGTCTTTATTAACTTGCTCATTAAGAGGAAAGTGGTGGACGTCAATTGGCAACTATCTCTGATTGTGTAACAGATTTTACTAATTTGCTTGCTTATGGATAGCATTACTTTTGCTCACATTCTACGAGAATGAAACAGGGCAGCAGATCTTTTGGCTAAATGGGTGTTTGACCATTTGGATGGTGGAAACATTGAGGATTGGGGGTCCCTCTCTCCGACGTTGCGTTCTGATTTAAAAAGAATTTTAGAGGTTGATAGGGAGGTTCATAATATTGTCTAGTTGGGCGTGTGCCTAGTTTTTCAGTTTATGCTGCTTTCTTCTGGGGGTTTTTACCCCCCGTTCTTCTTGTAATGCTTTTCTTTACTTATTAATATTATTTTTACCTCTTTTAAAAAAAAAAACATCCCTTGTGCCATTTATTTTCTGAGGGCCAGTAATTCATTTACTAGCTTCTGCACCATTGGATCAGTGGTGACTGAAGGTGAGTATTCAGAGGAAGAAGAAGATTTACCTCTGTTTGGATCTCTCCATATCTTTCCTACCAAGATAAGGTCATCTTCTACCTTAGTAGCCAAGTCTTGAGCAGCCTCAAGGTCTATGTGTCCAGCCTGTCTTAGCAAGAAGCTCATTTCAGACAGTTGTGAGTTGATAAAGAAGCATTTAAGGTTTTCAGGTGTTGGCTGAGCAATGGTAGGAATCTAATTCCTTAGCTTATCAAACTTAGTGATGAAATCCCTCATAGATTCATGAAGTTCTTTTTTCATCTGTGTGAGCTAGGCCAGCAAGGCATGTGCATCTTTTGTAGGCTTGAACTTGGCTTCAAATTTAGCTTTGAGTGTGTCCTAATCAGTTACTGGCCGAGCTTGCAGATGGTAGAACCAGTCTGCAACAGCACCTTGTAGTGTCTCCATGAAAAGCCTATCATGTCCTCAAATTTCATTCTTATTACTATTGGGTGAATATTTCGTCATCAACTAACTGATGACAAAATGGGTATATCAACTACAGCATAGGGAGATTTACACCAAAAAAAGTATGGGTTTACCAGATCTGGACGAAGTAAATCTCTCCTCTCATCAAGGTGAGGTTCCCTATAAATATTTATGTGCTAGATATATGTTTATAATTAAGCAGAAAATAACACATGGGATGGTATAACAGCATCTACCTCTCTTTTTTCAGAGATAATGTATGAAAAACAAAAAAGAGGGATATCCTAGTCTTTAGCGAACAACACTCTTCTTTTTTCAAGAATGGTATCAAACAGAGAGCAGAAGATCACTTGAAGTAACAAAGTCCACAAAAACAATTACGCAAGCACAAAGTCTTCCGTAGTCTCCTTCACCGATCTGGAACAGGCGTAACCGTAGAGTGAAATGAAGCACAAAGTCTTCACCTGAAACTACAAAAGATAACTGAATCTCAAAGATAAAAGTAGCTCAAAGTCTATCATCTACCTTTTAGAAGCACTCTCAGATAATATTAATACACCCACTTTGCTTATTAGATCAAATAAACAAGAGATTATCAGGAAAGAGAACATAAAAAACTGTTTCCTAGACAACACAGATAACTTCAACACAAAGTCTGAAATAAACCTGCTTCTCATTCATTTAATCAAAATATGATTTACAAGTTTGAGCACAAAGTCTCAAAAATTGCTTCAATTTCAGCAGAGTGTTTGCTCTTAATTTTTCCAAGATCCTTTTACAAATGAGGTCTCCAATATATATAGGGAGAAAATCTTCAAAAACTATAAAATAATAAAATACAAAAATATCTCAGTCAAAGATGACTCATCTTTGACTTTGAGATATTTTTTTGAAATATTTACATGTAATTACATTTTATAAAATTGCATGCACTTTTCACAAAACAAAAGTGCATAAAGAAAGAAGGAAAAAAAATCAGTTTTTGCTGCCATATTTCTTCAGATGAGCATCGTACATAGCAATAGATGCCTGAATTCTTAAACTGTCTGGCGCAATCGTGTTCTTGGAGACGATTCTGGCTCTGATTAATGCGTCCTTCAATGCTGTGATGGCTTCAGCATGACCAATTAACTTGGATTTTAGATTTTCCAAAGTTAACTGAGTGTCTAAAATATTATCCACAGAAGACATTGAGAAGGATTTCTCTTCAAAATCTCTTTGAATCATCTCTTTGAAACTGTGAATCATTTCTCCTGCTGAGAGGAATTGATTTTCCTTAGAGGTTAGATTGTAAGGCAGTTCTTCCAGTTTATTGAGCAAACTTACGTCGCTCTTCTCACCAGCATCCCTGAAAGCTTTGAGATCCTCAATTAAATCTTTGAGTACGTGGATCCTGAAAATTAGTGACTCCTTGATCTCAAAATAAGAGTCCTTGTTGGAGATGACACCAATAGATATCAAGATGCTTTTCTTTAGATCCTTCATCTCTTTCCATTTGGCAAGATATTTTTTTGAACTATTAATCTCTGAGAGATAAGAGAGACAAAGTCATCTAACTCTACCCTTAATTTCTTCATCGTGTTTGTCTTTTTTGCAACCTTTGATAGCAAAGAAACTCCCTGAGTATGCATTTTTTCAACGTAGTCCTCTAGGACTTTTCCCTTCAAGTAAGTCTCCTCTGCCTTTTGGATGATAGGGTCATCTATGGAGAAGGCCTCTGGAGTTGCCGCTTCAGGGGGAAGAGTGAACCTTCTTATTACTGTCGTTAGCTGCTCTGTCTTGGCCTTGTAATAATCTTTCATCTCTTTCTCTCGGTCACATTTCTAGACCATGATGTCCATAGCAGACTGAAGGTCGCTTTTCGCACCTTCGTGAGTAACTTTGCCAAGTTCAACACGAGAGATAGAATAGCTGCTCATTTCGAAACCCTCAAGGGTTGCATCTTGTGGAGGCTTAGCAATTTCTAGAAATTTTTTGTCTTTTTTCCTCGACCAATTTTGAGAGGATTCTTGGCCTTTTCGGAGTCTTATATTTCACTGGCACTATTTTGCCAAAGTCAAAGTCATCTGGAGAGATGTCCAACTTCTTTCTTTTGGGGGTGATTGCCGACATCCAGGGCAGGAGAGAAGTACCTATCGTGGCAATGGTTCCTTCGACTGGCATTACCGTGACAACTTCTACACTGCTAGTGGTGACAGTAGTCGCAGTGGGAGTAACAGGCGAAATTGTAACAACTACTGATTCTAGCTCTTTGGTAGAACTTTCTCCCAGATTGAAAGAGGGAGATGACAAACTGGGAATGGACCCAAAGGAGTGAGGAGAACCTCTAGAAGCGCCCTAAGGATTGCCAAATATGACTCTGAAAGGAGAGGCGGCTCTAAAAGAGGGAACATTGATCGGAGAGATAGGAGAAGAGGGTGCCACATGAGACTGAGGTGGAAAAAGAGAGATGCTCTTGAGCGGTTGTGCTTCTTTCTGTGAAGGCAGAGGTTCAGTGCTTGGATGTCCTATCGGTCGGTCATCTATTTCCATTGGCTAAGCTGGCTGTGTCTGAGGGCTCTGTTCTTTAGTTCCTTTAGCTGCTGCTTCAGGCTCTTCAGTAGTCTTTGGTTTCTTATACACAAAGATGATTCTAGGCTTGTGAGGCCTAGAAGGGGAAGGTGCATCACCTTTGTTCTTGGTTCTATTCTCTGCCTTCTTCATCTCTGCTTGGTATTCAGCCTCTGATCCCGTGATAAATTCTTTCAATTTGATTCCTCTGGTTGCTAACCAATCATTGGTGTTAGCCAATATTGGTTCAAATCTTTTTCTCAGAGAAGTTAGTTCCTTCTAAGACCACTGAGTTGGAGGAAGAAGGGAGCCAATAACTTTTTCAGCTAGGTATCTATTATTGACGATGTTCCCATCGTCGACCAGATTAGAGGGAATCTCTGCAAGCCCTAGATATTCAACTTGCTCTAGGGTCAACCTGCAATATTCCATCTTTCTGATTTCTTCGGCTATCCTCAGGTCAATCCAGATATCTTCAATCATGGGCTCATGGAACTAAGTTTTTCGCCTGATTTTATCTTTAACTCCCCTGTAGTCAAATTTATCTCTTCTCTTGAACTGTTTTAGGGTGACCATCTGCATTTTTATTTCTATGACTTTGGCTTTTGCTGCTGTTGCAATGGAATACCTGCCAATTTTGATTGGAAACTTGAAACCTGGTTTCTTTAGCTCCATTTGTCTGGTATGCACGACAATCAGTTGTCGGCAAAGTTCCATTAGTACCAACTTATCTGAAAGAAACTTGTGGAGTATATAGGGGTAGCCTTGGAAAAAGCCAACCTGAAGATAGCAGAAAGTGGGAAATTGGAGGAACATGCAGTCGTAACCGTTGACCACTGTCCAAGCCTCGTCTGATACTCTCTTCTGCTCAAGCTGAGGGTCAAAGAGGCATAGAAATATGGCAAAGAAGGCATCATTTATCTTTTTGAAATGACGGGTTGACCCTTGAAGTGTCAACTGGGGATAATATGAATATACTGGGGTTGTCTTTCTATCCCCTTCGATTGTCAAACTCAAAAAAATTTGCATTGCGATAGCTATGTACACAAGGTACGAAGTCATATAAAACTTGAAAGAAGTCTGTACCTTGGTTAGCTGCTCATGGAGAGCGTTGCTAATCTGTTCTCCCCAAACGCTGACCTACTTGCTTTGGAGGATGATTTAAATGAATGGGTACATCTATTCATGGAACAGTGAGGAAGACGGGAGGCCTCATACTCTGTTGAGAATGATGATCAAGTCACCAACTTCCTCAATGAAGTCACTCGAAAAGTTTTGTGGTCATATGGATAGGTTGGTTTTGGGGGTCTTCAGTCATTTGTAGTTCATCACTTTCTTTGCCCTCTCGGGGTCTTTGTCGTATTCTTTTTGGGCATCCACAAAGTCAATCTTAGTTACTTTGGTGGCTGGAGGGCACATGAAGACTTTGTCAATAAATTTGGGATCCAGCCAAATCACCACATTACTGTTGGCATCTAAGACTGACCTAGTCTCTTTGTTGTAGAAGCAGGCACATTAGAGATTGAACTCTATATGATGTGTTGCCATTGGAAAAGCGGCCACCAGGTGGATGTTACTCTCGATGATCTTCTTTATCTCGGTGCTCAGGTTTGTCGCCTTCATTCGAGTTATGAACTCGGTCATGTCCACGTGTCCAATTTTGATGTCCCAGATGTCGTCGACATTGGAAGTGACCGAAGTGAGCGGAAAGATGCCCTGGTATTTGTATTTCATGGTCTTCACTTTTTTTAGAGATGCTTCAGACATGGGAACTAGCTTTAATCGAATAAGTGTTAAGGAGTAAGAGTTCTCTGAGAGTACTGCAGTCATGATCATGAAATTAGGAGAGAGTGGACGAATTGGAAAAAATGCATTTTAAGTGATCCTGGTCAATGGAGGTCACTTAAAAAAGCTGAGTTGAAAAAAAGTGTGAGAAACGAGGCAAAAAGGGAAAGAAAAAGACAAGACGAAAAATCCAAAAGAGGAATGCATGGGCAACAAAATTTGTCGCCCCTGCAATTAAAGTGAAAGAGTGTAAGGGCGGCAAAATTCGCTGCCCCTACAGGGATGGCCTGCATGGGCGGTGAAATTTACCGCCCATAAATATCAGGAGGAAACATGTAGGGGTGGCAAAATTTGCCACCCCTGCATGTTGGGTGAGAAAATGGTAGGGGCGGCAAATTTTGCCGCTCCTGCAGGGATGACTAAGGATGGGGAGACACGTGGGTGGTGAAATTCACTGCCGCTGCGCACAAGGATTGCGTGGGTGATGAAATTTGCTGCCTGTGCAAGGAGAAAGGGTTCGGGGATGGAGATGCGAGCGGTGATTTTTTTGCCGCCCACGCGGGTTTTTGGAAGGCAACCCGCGGGCGAGAGGATATAATGAAAAATCGTCGCCCGAAGAGGTTCTCAAGAGGGAAAACCGCGGACAAGGTGGAGGAGGAGAAAAAAATAAAACTAAAAACAACTAAAAGACAATAAAAATGAACCAACAAAGCTAATAGAGGAAAGAAGCTAATAAAAGAAGAATTAAAAAAACCAATGCAAGACCCACTTGAAAAGCCGTGTGCGCACAAGCTTAAATCTGTCAAATCACACTTGTACTCATCCGCTAGATCGTCCAAACGTGAAAAGCAAGAGGATAGGAGGAAGCAATGAGAAGAAATGGGGTTCAAATCAGTTTATATGGGGTGAAAAACAACCCTAATAACTTGTCGCGCGTGGCAATAAATGCTGCACACAAAAACTGAGACATGGGCGGTAAAATTTGCTACCCTTGCATATTTCGGTGAGTTCGAACGCAGGGGCGGCAAAATTTGCCGCCCTTACATTACAAAGGTCAAAATGCATTGGCGGCCAAATTTGCCGCTCGTGCACGAAAATAGAAGAAAAGACCAACTCTGGAAGAGGCAGTCTGGTGGAGGGACTTTTTTGGTCACAATGAGATCGTAACTACTCTCACGTTCCTAGGCCAAGATGAGAACGAATTCAAAACCTGTCTCAAAAACAAACTTAGAGAGACAAAAAATGAAATAGACAAGTTTCATAGGTGGTTGTTCCCAAAAATAGGTTAAACTGATTTTGGAAACAATAGTTAGCTCCTGTTGGAGAACTTTCATTAATCAAATTGATTAACGAGAGTAGAAACCAGTCTCTAAGTGCCTTCATCCAAGCCATTGGGCTACAGAGTCAAAGTTAAAATGAAAGAAAAATAGACAAAACGTAAAAACTGTACATATATACAAATGGACTTATCCAAGCCTCAAGGATTGAATAGCTTCAGATGCTGCCCGATGTGAGGTAATGCGAATGGTGTTCCATCTTGGTACTCCAGCAAGAAACTAGCTTCACCACAGAGCTGTTGAATGGTGAACGGGCCTCTCCATAGGGAGTCAAATTTGTCGTGCATCCCTTTTGGTTCTCGCCTCTTGTCTCACAACAAGACTTGATCTATGACTTGGAACTCAAGAACTTTAGCTTTTTTATCAAAGAGTGCCTTCACCCAATTTTGATGCTCCGTAATTCGATCCACTACTATGGCCCGACGTTCATTCAGACACGTGATTCTTTTATCGATTGAGCTTTCGAAGGTTGAGTCTTTGATTGCTTTAGTTAACTTGAGTGCTGGTAGTTCAACGGTGATGAAATTTTTTGCATTCAATCCATATAGAAGTTGGAAAGGCGACATACCTATAGCCCTGTTAGGTGTTATTCTATCTGCTTATAAAGCATCATACAATGTTTTATGCCATGTTCTCTGATTATTATCCACCAACTTCCTGATAATAGTGACCAGGTTCTTGTTACTCGATTTTGCTTGGCCATTTCCTTGAGGAAAATAATTCGAAGTGTGGGATAGGGTAATCCCATAATAAAAACAAAATTGAGTAATTTCATGTGATAAAAAATAGGTCGCATTATCTGTTACGATCTTTAGTGGGACCCCAAACCCGGAGATGATATTTTCTTTGAGAAAATTGCACACCACTTCAGACGTAGTGTGCTTGGTTGGGATGGCCTCCACCCACTTAGTGAAGTAATCTGTTGTCGTGAGGACATAATCATGCCCGGCACTAGAAGATGGGTTGACTACGCCAATGAAGTCAATACCCCACTGCTGAAATGATTCTTCGATTACTACCGGCTTGAGAGGCAAAGCAGTCAGCTTAGGCTTTCCAACGAATTGCTGACACAATTCGCACCTACGCACCCATTTGTAGGCATCTTGGAACAGCGTCAGTCAATAATACCTTGCTCATAGAATTTTGTGTGCTATTACTGGTGCAAAAAAATGTCCTCTACAGGCCAGATTATGGAAAGATTCTAAGAGTCTTTCTTGTTGCATCTTGTCAACACAACGAAGAAATGCCCCGTCCAGGTTTCTCTTGTAAAGACCATTGTCCTAAAGGACATAACCAACTGCTTTTAACTTAACATTATTTTTCTCTTCAAAAGAAAGGTGAGTGGGACACTCACCGTATGTCAGAAAATGAGCAATGTCAGAATACCACTCATCAGTAGTTTCAACAAAGAGGACCGTAGAGATGCCTTTGATCGCTACTTCACTTTCTGCTTTACCTGGAATGTTGTTGGCGATCAACTGGCAAAGACCCTTTCCCCGTACGAGCTTGGTTGGTTTGATGTCTAGATCAAATTCTTGAGTCTTGGCAATCCAGTTACCTCTCTTCGTACCGAACTCTTGCTGAGTCAAAATAGATTTTACTGTTGTGTCTGGTACGAGAACTTCGATGTGAGAGTTCAAGATATAAAGCCTGAAATGCTTGACCGCTTTGACCACTGCGTATGCATGCTTCTTCATAAGGGAATATTTTATCTCATGATCTTTAAGTGAACAACTCATGAAAGAGATAGGAGATTCTACACCTTCTAGATTCTGTTGGACCAAAATAGCTGATAGTGTATGTTCGGAGGCATAACTATATATTTTGAAACTTTTAGTATAATCTGGAAAAACCAAGATTGGTGCACGAGTGATTACTTCCTTAATTTTTTTAAACGTTGATTTGCCCTCAGCAGTCCACCTAAATGTAGCATTGTCCTTCATCATGTTGACAATGTGACGGGTTTTCTAAGCAAACTCGAGAATAAACCTTCAGAGAAAATTCACCTTTCCAAAGAAAGAGTGAACTGCGGTCTTGCTGGTAGGTAGAGTAAGTTCCTGGATGGACTTGACTCTCTCTAAATCAATTTTAATACCTTCACGGGACACAATGTGTCTGAGAATTTTCCCTTCAGTTACTTCAAAAATAGATTTCTTTGGGTTTAAAGAAATACCATTCTGACGACAGCATTTCAGTATCCTTTGCAAATGGTAAACATGCTCAGAACGATGTTTTGAAAATACTGTTAGATCATCCAAGTATACTACAATGAATTTTCTCATCTCATCTTTGAAAGTGAGATCCATCGCCCTTTGAAATGCGGCGCCTACATTTATCAGACTAAAAAGCATTCTTCGATAAGCGAATGTGCCCCAAGGTGTGGTGAATGATGTCTTATGCTGATCTGCTTTTCCAACTTTGACCTGATTGTACCCCAAAAAACTGTGCAGTATTGATAATATTTCTGAACCTGTTATCATCTGCAGAACTTGATTCATGATAGGAAGGGGTAGTTATCTTTTAAAGACAACTGATTTAAGTTTTTAAAAGCCACACAGATTCAAATTTTGCCATTCTTCTTCCTGACAGGCACTATATTAGCAATCCATGTTGAATGATGGATTGAAAAAATTATTCGGGCGTCAAGCATCTTTTATATCTCAGCTAAAATGGTACCTGAGATTTTTGAGTTATATTGCCTGGATTTTTTCTTGTAAAGTACAGAGTTGGCCTTCAGAGAAATGTCGTGATGAATGTCATTTGGCCTGAGTGATTTCAGATCATCGTAAGAATAGGGCAATACATCTATATATTGGCAAAGTAAACTAGCAAGCTTAAATCTCTCTTCGAGAGTGCAGCATTTTCCAATGTTTACCACTTTAGGATCTTGCTTAGTTTCCAAGTTTACCTGATCAAAATCTTGAGAGGAGTTGGAAATCATTCACTGTTGTTTAATAAATCTGTCATGGTTATCAAACAACTTCTCTAGTGAAACTAGGCCTTTGAGAATCTTATTCCCCTTAAGCTGTAGGAAATCCTCACCTGTATTCATATTCGACTCAGGAGTTGCTTCACATTTTCAGAGTTCACTACCTTTAAAATGTAATTGTTCAAAACTGTCTTTTTGCTTCAAAAAGGTGATGATTTGATCTTCGTTGTTAAATACCTACCAATGGTCGGCATTATTGGGTACACTTGGCCGAAAGACCAGCTCAATAGTGTACTTGTCTCCCTTAAAGTCTAGGTGAGGGACTAAGAGGGTAGCAGAGACTGCCAATGCATCCGCTCGGTCATTGAATTTCTTTGGAATGGCGGAGATGTTGAAAGCATCAAAATTTTCAATCTGATCCCAGACTAAATTGCGATAGTGGTGCAACCTTTCATTTTTCATCTGATAAAGGTTCCTCACTTGGCAGACTATCAACTCAGCGTCCCCTTTAGCATGGAGTAGCCTAATGCCTTTTTCTTTGGTAGCCTGTAGTCTAAGCAATAGGGACTCGTACTCAGTCGTGTTGTTGGTATTGTTAAACTACAATTTGTAAGACAGAGGAATAATGTCTCTCTGAGAAGATACCAACACAAATCTGGCTCCTAAACTAGTAGAAGAGTAGCTACCATCAAATTCTAAGGTCCATACTTCGTTAGACGCTACCTTTTCTTTGAAAACTCATTCGTTTGGGGGGAGAGGTTTTTCCACGTGTTCATTTTGATTTGTTGATTCTCTTGCTGTGTCAGCTGAACACGATCTCAAGTTATCACTCGCAAGAGTTTCATTAGATGCCCCATGGAACTCGTCCATAAACAAAAAATAGTTGCCCATGCCTAAAGACTCAAATAAAATTTGAGATTTTGGTGCCGACGATCAGGTAACTACATACCTTGCTTCTTTTTTAGGAAGCAACTTCTTCATGACACCTTGGATTGGGATTCTTTCTTCTAACAAGTCCATACTTAGCTCACCTCCCACATCTTTGCAAAAAATCTGCCCAAGCAGGATGCCGTAAGATGTTGGAACAACGGCCACTAAAACCGTCATTTTTATTCGCTTTTTTGAAAAAGCCGCGAAGGCATATTGAGCGTCTTTTATTTGACCAAGGAGAGGAACTTGCTTATTTTCCAAAAAAAAACACCTCTCAAAAATCTTGGTCAAGGTCAGGCCAAAAGAATCTGCCACCTTTGCGGGCATGACGTCATCTGAGGCTCCAGAGTCTATAATGCAATTACTCAGTTTATAACCATTTATAAGTAGGGAAACATAGAAAGGTTCTATTTTTTCAGGAGCAATAAGAGGAGTTACAACAAGATTGTTTTGGACCGGTTTATCTTTAAGGGAATCATGAACAGCCTTCAAAGAATTTTGTCCTATGGGGACGACTTTATTTTTTACGTATTCTGCTAACCTATCAAACTGTTTTGGGTTAGCCCTCAAATATTCAACCTCTGTCATTTGAATTTTAGTTTTTCTAGCATGATCAATTATATCAAATAATTGAAAAGAACTTGAGACAGAGGAAGAGAGCCCATCATCTAGAATTTTAGTAGGTACAACACTGGTCTGAGCAACAGAAGTGAAAGGTATGGCATGGTTGGAGGAACTTACTTTTTTATGAATTACCTGATCTTTTGATTGTGGAGGCAACGGAGTCTCACGTTTGGCGATGGAAATCGCTGGTCAAAGTTCTTCCTCCACCTTTCTTTTGTCAGTCTGTGAAGCTGACTGATTCTGAGATCTGGTGAAAATAGCATAGAATCCATCCAAACCCTCCCCTTTACTTCCAGCTTCATCCTGATAATCCAAGAAACCGATATTGGAGTCGGCAGCTAATTCTTCTTCCTGCTCATCAAAGAGATTAGCATCTTCTTGTTGGTCCAACTGAGATTGAAATGAATAGTCGTGTTCAGCCTTTAGGTAATCGACCATTGAATTGGCAGGTGCTGCTTTAATGGCCAATCTCCCTAGAGGGGGAAGTAGGCGATGATTTGATTGCCTTTGGTTTCGGGTAGAATTACCCTGATATTGTTGATTTTGAATCATTTTCCTGGGCATATCTCGATAGGTAAGAGCAGACGTACCTTGGGCTATTTGCCTCTTCAAAGTTATTAGTTCATTTGTCAATTTCTACATCATAAGATCTGTAGTGCCTGAAGAAGAACTTTCAATAGATGAAGAGAATTTATTTTTACTAGGGTCTTTTCTGATCTTACCTTCCAAAATAAGATCATCTTCGATCTTAGTAGCCAAATTTTGAGCCAATGCTAAATTCATAGGGCCAGCTCGCCTCAATAGGAAACTTACTTTGGGAAGCTGAGAGTTGATGAAAAAGCATTTGAGATTCTTAGGTGTGGGCTAAGTAACAATTGGGATCTGGTTTCTCAACTTATTGAATTTAGCTATGAAATCTCTCATGAGTTCTTGGGATTTTTTTTCATCTGTGTTAGTTGAGCTAACAAAGCGTGTGCATCTTTAGCAGTTTTAAATTTGGCTTTGAATTTGGATTTGAGCATATCCCAATCAGTTATTAACCCAACCTGCAGGTGATAGAACTAATCTGCGGTAGCTCTTTGCAGGGTTTTCACGAAAAGTCTCACTGCTACATCTTCAAATTCGACACCAATTACGCCACATGCTATGGAGAAAGCGGCAATATGCTCGTCGAGATGAACCTTTCTGTCACCAAAAAACTTAAAAAAAAAATCTTAGAACTACGAGGTAGTTCATGCAAAGGTGCAGTCAAATTAAGAGGACCAAAAGAATTTCCTCACGGACCTTGAGCCATAATGATAGGACGATTAAATGGCAGGATAATAAATCTTGGAGTATTTATAGGTAGGGCAAGATTAACAGCAGGAAAAGAGGCTCTACCTTATGTTGGTGACCCGATCAGGTCATGAGGAAGACTTCTAGATCGTTGGAGAAAAGGCAGTGGAGGGAACAGATCAAAGTTGCTCTGCTGCACCAACTCAAACACGAGGTCAAAAATACCCTTAGATCTCTGGCTTCTAGTGTAGCATGGAGTTGCCAGATTTTAAATAAAAAAGGGATCGAAATTGCTTCAAGTTGAAGCTTGAGGCTTCAAGACGCTCGTTCATAATCCCCAACAGAGTCGCCAAAAAACTATTGGGTGAATATTTCGTCGTCAACTAACTGATGACAAAATGGGTATATCAACTACAACATAGGGAGATTTACACCATGAAAAATATGGGTTTACCAGATCTGGACGAAGTAAATCTCTCCTCTCATCAAGGGGAGGTTCCCTATAAATATTTATGCACTAGATACATGTATATAATTAAGCAGAAAATAACACATGGGATGGTATAACAACATCTACCTCTCTTTTTTTAGAGATAATGTATGAAGAATAAAAAAGAGGGATATCCTGGTCTTTAGCTAACAACACTCCTCTTTTTTCAGGAATGGTATCAAATGAAGAGTAGAAGATCACTTGAAGTAACAAAGTCCACAAAAATAATTACGCAAGCACAAAGTCTTTCGTAGTCTCATTCACCGATCTGGAACAGGGATAACCGTAGAGTGAAACAAAGCACAAAGTCTTCGCCTGAAACTACAAAAGATAACTGAATCTCAAAGATAAAAGTAGCTCAAAGTCTATCCTCTATCTTTTAAAAGTGCTCTCAGATAATATTAATACACTCACTTTGCTTATTAGATTAGATAAACAAGATATTATCAGGAAAGAGAACATAAGAAACTGTTTCTTAGACAACACAGATAACTTCAACATAAAGTCTGAAATAACCCTGCTTCTCATTCATTTAATCAAAATATAATTTACAAGTTTGAGCACAAAGTCTCAAAAATTGCTTCAATTTCAGCAGAGTGTTTGCTCTTAATTTTTCCAAGATCCTTTTACAAATGAGGTCTCCACTATATATAGGGAGAAAACCCTCAAAAACTAGAAAATAATAAAATACAAAAATATCTCAGTCAAAGATGACTCATCTTTAACTTTGAGATATTTTTCTGAAATATTTACATGTAATTACATTTTACAAAATTGCATGCACTTTTCACAAAACAAAAGTGCATAAGGAAAGAAAAAGAAAGGAGAAAAAATTTAGTTTTTGCTGCCATATTTCTTCAGATGAGCATCGTACATAGCAATAGATGCCTGAATTCTTAAACTGTCTGGCGCAACCGTGTTCTTAGAGACGATTTTGGCTCTGATTAATGCGTCTTTCAATGCTGTGATGGCCTTAACATGACCACTTAACCTAGATTTTAGATTTTTCAAAGTTAACTGAGTGTCTAGAATATTATCCACAGAAGACATTGAGAAGGATTTCTCTTCAAAATCTCTTTGAATCATCTCTTTGAAACTGTGGATCATTTCTCTTGCTGAGAGGAATTGATTTTCCTTGGAGGTTAGATTGCAAGGTAGTTCTTCCAGTTTATTGAGCAGACTTACGTCGCTCTTCTCACCAGCATCCCTGAAAGCTTTGAAATCCTCAATTAAATCTTTGAGTACTTGGATCCTGAAAATCAGTGACTCCTTGATCTCAACATAAGAGTCCTTGCTGGAGATGACACCGATAGATATCAAGGTGTTTTTCTTTAGATCCTTCATCTCTTTCCATTTGGCAAGATATTTTTTTGAACTATTAATCTCCTAAGAGATACGAGAGACAAAGTCATCTAACTCTACCCTTAATTTCTTCATCTTGTCTATCTTTTCTGCAACCTCTGATAGCAAAAAAACTCCCTGAGTATGCATTTTTTCAACGTAGTCTTCCAAGACTTTTTCCTTCAAGTAAGTCTTCTCTACTTTTTGGATGACAAGGTCATCTACGGAGAAGGCCTCTGGAGTTGCCGCTTCAGGGGGAAGAGTGAACCTTCTTATTACTGTCATTAACTGCTCTGTCTTGGCCTTGTAATAATCTTTCATCTCTTTCTCTCGATCAAATTTCTGGACCATGATGTCCATAACAGACTGAAGGTCACTTTTTGCACCTTCGTGAGTAACTTTGCCAAGTTCAACACGAGAGATGGAATAGCTGCTCATTTTGAAACCCTCAAGGGTTGTATCTTGTGGAGGCTTAGCAATTTTCAAAAATTTATGTCCTTTTTCCTCGACCAATTTTGAGAGGATTCTTGGCCTCTTCAGAGTCTTAGCTTTCACCGGCACTATTTTGCCAAAGTCAAAGTCATCTAAAGAGATGTCCAACTTCTTTTTTTTGGGGGTGAATGTCGACATCCAGGGCGAGAGAGAGGTACCTATCGTGGTAATGGTTCTTTCGGCTGGCATTACCGTGATAGCTTCTACACTTTTAGTGGTGACAGTAGTCGCAGTGAGAGTAATAGGTGAAACTGTACCAACTACTGATTCTGGCTCTTGGGCAGAACTTTCCCTCAGATTGAAAGAGGGAGATGACAAACTAAGAATGGACCCAGAGGAGCGAGGAGAACCTCCAGAAGCACCTTGAGGATCACCAAATATGACTCTGGAAGGAGAGGCAGCTCCAAAAGAGGGAACACTGATCGAAGAGATACGAGAAGATGGTGTCACATGAGACTGAGGTGGAGAAGGAGAGACACTCTTGAGCGGTTGTGCTTCTTCTTGTGAAGGCAGAGGTTCAGTGCTTGGTTGTCCTGTCAGCGAGTCATCTATTTCTATTGGCTGAGCTACTTGTGTCTGAGGGCTCTGTTCTTCAGTTCCTTTAGCTGCTGCTTTAGGCTCTTTAGTAGTCTTTAGTTTCTTAGACACAAAGATGATTCTAAGCTTTTGAGGCCTAGAAGGAGAAGGTGCATCACCTTTGTTCTTGGTTCTGTTCTCTGCCTTCTTCATCTCTATTTGGTATTCAGCCTCTGATCCCGTGATAAATTCTTTCAGTTTGATTTCTCTGGCTGCTAACCAATCATTGGTCTTAGCCAATATTGGTTCAAATCTTTTTCTCAAAGAAGTTAGTTCCTTCTGAGACCACTGAGTTGGAGGAAGAGGGGAGCCAACAACTTTTTCAGCTAGGTATCTGCTATTGACGATATTCCCATCATTGACCAGATTAGAGGGTATCTCTGCAAGCCCCAGATATTCAACTTGTTCTAGGGTCAGCCTGCAATAATCCATCTTTCTGATTTCTTCAGCCGTCCTCCAGTCGATCTAGATATCTTCAATCATGGGCTCATGAAACTGAGTTTTTTATCTGATTTTGTCTTTAACTCCCATGTAGTCAAATTTATCTCTTCTCTTGAACTGCTTTAGGGTGACCATCTGTATTTCTATATCCATGACTTTGGCTTTGGCTACTGTTGCAATGGAATACTTGCCAATTTCGATTAGAAACCTGAAACCTGGTTTCTTCAGTTCTATTTGTCTAATATGCATGACAATCAGTTGTCAGCAATGTTCCATTAGTACCAACTTATCTGAAGGGAACCTAGGGAGTATATAGGGGTAGCCTTGGAAAAAGCCAACTCGAAGATAGCAAAAGATGGGAAATTAGAGGAACATGCAGCTGTAGTCATTGACCACTGTCCAAGCCTCATCTAATACTCTCCTCTGCTCAAGCTGAGGGTTGAAGAGGCATAGAAATATGGTAAAGAAAGCATCATTTATCTTTTTGAAATGACGGGTTGACCCTTGAAGTGTCAACTGGGAATAATATGAATATACTGGGGTTGTCTTTCTATCCCCTTCGATTGTCAAACCCAAAAAAAGTTTTCATTGCAACAGCTATGTACACAAGGTACGAAGTCATATAAAACTTAAAAGAAGTCTGTACCTTAGTTAGCTGCTCATGGAGAGCGTTGCTGATCTGCTCTCCCCAAAAGATGACCTACTTGCCTTGGAGGATGATTTTAATGAATGGGTACATCCATTCATGGAACAGTGAGAAAGATGGGAGGCCTTGTACTCTGCTGAAAAGGGTGATCAAGTCACCAACTTCCTCAATGAAGTCACTCCTCATAAAGTTTTACGGCCATCTGGATAGGTTGGTTCTGGGGGTCTTCAGCCATTTGTAGTTCATCACTTTCTTTGCCCTCTCGAGGTCTTTGTCATATTCCTTCTAAGCATCCACAAAGTCAATCTTGGTTACTTCAGTGGCTGGAGGGCACATGAAGACTTTGTTGATGAATTTGAGATCCAACCGAATCACCACATTGTCGCTGGCATTTGAGACCGACCTGGTCTCTTTGTTGTAGAAGCGGGCACATTGGAGAATGAACTCTGTATGATGTGCTGCCACTGAAAAAGTGACCATCAGGTGGATGTTACTCTCGACGATCCTCTTTATCTCAGTGCTCGGGTTTGTCCCCTTCGTTCGAGTTATAAACTCGGCCATGTCTACGTGTCTAATTTTGGTCTCTCAGATGTCATCGACATTAGAGGTGACCGAAGTGAGCGAAAAGACACCCTGGTATTTGTATTTCATAGTCTTCGCCTTTTTTGGAGATGCTTCAGACATGGGAACTGACTTTAATCGAATAGGTGTTGATGAGCAAGAGTTCTCTGAGAGTACAGCAGTCATGATCATGAAATTAGGGGAGAGTGGATGAATTGGGGAAAATGCATTTTAAGTGATCTTGGTTAATGGAGGTCACTTAAAAACCCCAGGTTGGAAAAAGGTGTGAGAAACGAAGCAAAAAGGAAAAGAAAAAGACAAGACAGAAAATCCTTCAGAGTTAGGAAAATCCAAAGGAGGAATGCATGGGCGGTAAAATTTGTTGCCCCTGCAAGTTGGAGTGAAAGAGTGTAAGGGCGGTGAAATTCGTCACCCCTACAGGGATGGCCTGCACAGGTAGTGAAATTCGTCGCCCATACATATCAGGAGGAAACATGTAGGGGCGGCAAAATTTGCCACCCCTGCATGTTGGGTGAGAAAATGGCAGGGGCGGCGAATTTCACTGCCCCTACAGAGATGACTAAGGATGGAGAGACGCGTGGGCAGCAAAATTTGCCACCTGGGCAAGGAGAAAGGGTTCAGGGATGGGGACGCGGGCGGCAATTTTTTCACCGCCCGCGTAGATTTTTGGGAGGAAACCCGCGGGTGAGAGGAGACAATGAAAAATCACCGCCCGAAGAGGTTCCGAAGAGGGAAAATTGCGGATAAGGTGGAGGAGAGGGGGAAAAAAAACTAAAAACACCTAAAAGACAATAAAAACGAACTAACAAAGCTAATAGAGGAAAGAAGCTAATAAAGGAAGGATAAGAAAAACCAATGCAAGACCTACCTGGAAAGTCGTGTGCGCATAAGCTTAAATCTACCAAATCACCCTTGTACTCGTCCGCTAGGTCATCCAAACGTGAAAAGCAAGAGGAGAAGAGGAAGCAATGAGAAAAAATGGGGTTCAAATTGGTTTATAAGGGGTGAAAAACAACCTCAACAACCCACCATGCACGACAATAAATGCCGCACACAAAAACTGAGGCATGCTTGGGCAACAAAATTTGCTGCCCTTGCATGTTTCAGTGAGTTCGAACACAGGAGCGGCAAAATTTTCCGCCCTTGCAAGAAAAATGCAGGGGTGACAAAATTTTCCGCCCTTACATTACAAAGGTCAAAATGTATTGGTGGCAAAATTTGCCGCCTGTGCACGAAAACGGAAGAAAAGACCAACTCTGGAAGAGGCAGTCTGGTGAAGGGACTTTCTTGGTCACAACGAGATCGTAACTACTCTCACGTTCCTAGGCCAAGATGAGAATGAATTCAAAACCCATCTCAAAAACAAACTTAGAGAGACAAAAGATGAAACAGATAAGTTTCGTAGGTTGTTGTTTCTAAAAATGGGCTAAGCTGACTTTAGAAACTATAATTACGTCACAGGATATGCTGAAGGCTGCAATGTGTTCATCATGATGAACTCTCCCATCACCAAAGAATTTGTAGAAATTCTTCTTTAAACTGCGTGGTAGCCCATGCATAGGTGGAATCGGATTGAGTGGGCCAAATGAGTTACCCCAGGGGCATTGAACTACCATGATTTGATTATGAAAAAGAGGGATAACAAATTTGGGTGGTGTATGTATGGGTAAAGCTCTGCTGACAGTAGAAAATATAGCTCTACCTTGTGTTGTGTTGGTGTCCTAGTACGGGTAAGAGGAACACTCTTGAATCATTGAACTTAAATTTGGGGAGGGAAAAAGTCAAAATTTCCTTGCTGCACCAACTCAAAAATAGGGTCAACAACACCTTGAACTCTCTAGCTTCTGGTGTACCGTGGAGTTACTAGATTGTGAAACAAAAATAGAAAAGGACTGATCCTGCTTCAGCTTGAAGCTTGAGGCTTCAAATTGCTTATCCTTCTCTAGCAAAGTCACCAAAAAACTATCGGGTGAATATTTTGTCAACCAGCTAACTGGTGAGCAAAATAGGTCTCTTCAACCACAGCATAGGGAGATTGGTTGCCCAAATGTGCAGGTTTACTACGTCAACAAGGGACATATCTCTCCTCTCATCAAGGGGAGGTTCCCTATAAGTATGAGGCACTATATACTATATATATATGCAAAAAAACACTCAGGGGTAGGATACACCATCCATATCTCTTCTTTCAGAGATGATGTTTACAAACAAAGGAGAAAATCCTGGTGAAAACACTAATGGCACTTCTTCTTTCAGAAGCGTTCTTGCATAGAACAACATGAGTTCTTTCAGGTAGTGACAAGTAACTGATAATCAAAGGCGTAGTAACCAACAGACTAAGATGTAGCACAAAGTCTCCACTTCGATTTCCCAAGAGTGAAATACGAAAGATAATGAGGGCACAAAGTCATCCCAAGATCCTTTACATAGGAATAGAAAGAAAACACACTAAAGGAAATTGTGGGGGGGGCACAAAGTCTCTCCACAAATGACTTCAGAACACCTTCCTAATTACTTCCACCAGTTCTGCTTATTAGATCAAATAAATAAGAACGCTTCTAGGAAACAGACATAAGAACAATTTTCTAAAATAGCACAAGCTATAACAGCACAAAGTTTGCAAGTAACTTGCTTTCTCATTTAGATAAAATAATATGAACAACAATCTGAGCTCAAAGTCTCAGTATTCACCTTTCAATTTCGGCAGAGTTTTGCTTTTGTATTGGGAATATCTCACCCTGCCCTCCGCAAGGGTTGTTCGAGCCCAAAACTATCCTTCAGACTTTTGCAAAGGTTCGTCTATTCCTCGCCTGTCCTCTAAAAGGGTTGTCTGGTCTCCAAGGTTGCCTTTCAAAAAATTTGCAAGGGTCAATTTTTGGTAGCTAAGTGCCCTTCGCAAGGGTACTCTTCGGTCTTGACTCCTTTGAACTTCCTGATTGAAAATGCCTAAGTGTTGAGAACCTGTTTCTTTCCTACAAAGTTCGTAGAAACCATCTTGCAGACTCTGCAGAAACTAGTTTGTAGATTTGGGGGAGTCCGTAGATTTGAGTTCATGGATTTCCTACCTGCAAAGTCCATAGTTTTGAGGCCTTGAAGTTCGTAGAAAAGTATATGCAAGGTCCCTTAGCTGAAAAAGTTTGAAAAATAGAGAATTTGAAGGCTCATAACAAAATTTTGAAAAGGGAAGAGACAATTTTGGTCTTGTAGGACCAAAATAGTTCATATGTTGTCCCAACAATGAGTGACATTTTTTGGGGACAACAATATGCATATTAACCATAGGGTATACCCATGTGGTATATAACCATACTCGTTGGATTATTATTTATGATTACAGGTCAGTTGTTTATTGAAAATGTAAGATTGATTATTCATAATTGACTGATATGCTCAAGTGCAATAAACTATGATTTTATGGGATGTCATTGAGTGTATTGCATGAAAAATTACAAGTCTAAATGTATGTTATACCCAAATGGTAGCAAACTATATATTGATATACCTATGACTCATTCATATGTTTGACGGACTAAATGTATGTGAGTTGATTATTTCTTTGAAGTAACATGTTTTATATCAGTTAATAGAACTTTATGTATGTGTGCTTACAACCTTTGAATGTGTAACGAATGCTAAGTTAGAATATTTTTTTTATTTTTACGAAATCTGTGACTTTCTTTGTTATATCTAGTTGCTTGAATAAAAGCTTATGTTTCTATGTATATAAGACTACTTTATATGATTAATAGTAGAAAACTAGTAGTTATGTCTTAGAATACTAGACTATGGTAATATGGATTATCATGAAGTGTAGTATGTTAGAAACTAATTGTGGTAGTTATAATCTATAAATAAATGTGTAATTTACTCGGATGATAAAAATTATAGTCATTATTTATAATATGGGATAGAAAATAATGTATGTATCATTCATACATTTAACGGAATATATGTATGCTTTGATTACTCATTTGTTTAGCATGTTATGTGATATGAGTGCCAGTAAGATGTAAATTGAATGAATCTTGAGAATAAATTATGTTTAGTGAGACATTAACATTTCATGAGTATGATTTATATGTTTGTGCAATATCTTACAATAGAACAATTTTTATATGATACATTACATGTTTAATTTTAGAAATCATAAAACACATGGGTATTGGCTTATTACTCTAGTTTTCCGCATCATCACTATCTACTCATTCATGAAGGGAGGGCCATTCTCTGATGGGATTAGTGTGGGGGTTCGTTGGTCCATAGTTGGTGTGGAAAAGCACTCAAATGATGATCTCCCTCCCCACAACAGTACTATATTTGAGATGACTCTTAAAATTGCCACAAATATTGGAGACCCTAGGGAACTAATGCTCCAGGATGCCTTGTATCTTATTTAAATATATTGTATTTATTATTGGAAACATTATCATGAAGAATTATAATTACTTATATGTTGTATATTGTACCAACAGTGGTTGGATATTTGTAATTACTTTCTATGATTGTAGTATGATGTGTTTTCTTATATTGATAGTGTTCAATGTCTGTTAGATGTCACGTGCTTATTTGCAGTTATGACTATTGGATTATTTTTTATGATCATTACATAGATTCTTGAGGTGGAATATATTTATTGTATTTGTGTTTAAAAAAAAGAATGTTTTTCTATTTAGCACCCAACGGGGTTGCTACACATAACAAAGACATTCAAAATATATTTAATAATCACTTGGCAATTCTACTACACATTGAGCAAAAAATCACTAACCTTTTTAATTTCAATTTTAATTTATTGTAATAGTCACAAGTCAAGTCTAAAGTTATTTTATTATAAGTCAATGGCACTCATTATTAAGCACTTGAGTCATTCTATCTAGTTGAATTCATATAGCAAATGTCAATATTCACACACTCACTCTAGGAAGGAGAACTACATTGGCTTGAGGCTCTCAATTATTCTCCTTACTCGATTCTTCCCTTTGTATTTGATCTCTATTTGGTTATGTGTACAAGAGTTGGGGTTTTGGTTTTGCAGAGCTTTTGCCTAAAAAATTGAGATACACAGTCAGTCAACAAGTTATCACGACAACTACAGGTGCTCGCACAAAAAAATTAATCACATAATTAACCATGATGTTATTGTAGTTAACAAATAAGACCGAGTGCAGCCTTGTCCCAACACATTTTGAAATTTTAATTTCCACTGTGACATATTTCAAGGGTCATTATAGTTAGTTTCCATCAATAATCAACCTACATAGTCAAAATAAAAATAGCTTTAACTAAGTTTACACATATATTTATCAATTTACTATTTATAACTCATTCCAAATTATGTAAAATATTTTATTTCACATTTAGATTTGTACATGTTTTAGATTTAAAGTAGTTTTTAATAGTTTACTTATTTTTAACATTTAATTTTTAAATTAAAAAAACATTAAACAAAGAGTGCATTTGGTATAGCTCTGTCATTATGTGATCTATTACAAACATTCTAATCAAAAGTATTCAATATGATAGTTTCAACCTCCATAGAGGAAACTATAACAACTAGGGCGGTGCATAATTTGAGATACATCATATTACCATAATGTTTTGAGAGACTATGTAGAGACTGGAGAAGATTCAAACCCAAATCTAATAGACTACTTAAAATTGGTAGAGTTGTGGTCACGATGACAGTTTTGCTTTTTCTCCGTTCACCAAATAAAGAGAAATGAATACCCCTGTTACAAAAACAAGCAATGTTGTTCATTTATTAATAATGAGAATGGTAAAAACTATAAAATATTTGTATCCATATCAATTATCAATGGCATCTTGCATTGGTCGATTATAGTATATAGGAGACGTCTTTTATTGAGGAAACATTTTTAATTTTTCATTGAACTAATTTTAGATTTGTTTAATTTGGTCTTATATAGTTAATACAATCATTTTTTTGTCTAATTAGTTTTAAAATCGTCAAAATTTACACATGGACAACATATTTCATTGAGATAACACACATTTCAATCATGTATTGGGTAACTAAAATACTTCGGTGGAGGTTACAACAAATTATAGAAGTGCATTTTTTGGTGCATAAATGTCCCAAATATATTCATGGTAATCAAGTGGTCAAAATTTCAAGAATGCAATATGAATATTCTTTGGAACCAATGATATTTACTCCTCCTACAGAACAATTGGTTGACATACACATTGAGTATCATGGTAATGAAATAGTCCATAGAACTATTTGAGATCATGATTTGCATATTACATAATCAGTTTCTCCACCCATTAGTGAGCATGAGCACATAACTGAATCAACTTCTCCATCCATGTATGAGCATGATACAGTTACACATGAGCATAATCAGTTAGTTTCAAAGAGCATGTTACATTCTCCTAATCACAAAGTGGCACCTAAAAAGAGGTATTTGTTTCCTAAGGTGCCATAGGTTATTCAAAGAGCTTCACCATAAATATGAGTAGTTACGTCTTCTCTTATTACACATGAGGGTATCGATTCAAATGGGTATATGAGTAGTCATTTAGATGGTTATATTACAACATATGATTCCAATTCAAATTCAAAGGCATTTATAGTTGACACTTCTTCTTCATAGGAAGTCACTCCATATCATATCATGGATTATGCATATACGCCTCTTATTGCAGACATATTTGGCTAGTTGCATTTTCCTTCGTACATAGTTTCCCTACTTCTACTTCATTGCTACTTCTTTTATCTCTTATCCACACATTCTTCTAACCTCTGGATTTATCTTCACTTTTGGCACTTGCCCTCTTACATTTTCAAATTGATTCAAAAACTATAAAACAAATATATTACATTGCTTTCAAATGATCAATTCACTTGCATACTATGACATATTTATCATGTTATAGCTTCTATTGCACTTACATGATCACATTTTATACTTTTATATGAGCACACATAGTCTTTTATCCATTAACGAGCATGTACATTCTTATCTATATTAATCATTTGTGTTACATTGTTGTGACTCATTTATACATACATTGTGGGCATATTGCTTACTTTTCTTCTTACTATACTATGCTTCAACACCTTGTTGAGAATTGTTCAAATCCCTTCCATTTCCTCCATTTTCAAAACCTTGCTTCTTATCACTTTCCAAATATTTTAAGTTCAAATATTTTTAAAATCCCAAAAAAATCCAAATATTTCAAAAAAATAAATAAAAATCATATATTTCAAAAATCCAAAATATTTTCAAAAATTTAAAATCAAGACCCAAAAAGCATTTTCAAATGTTGTTAGCTTACTTTTTTACACGTGTTATTTATTTCATGTTAGTTAGATAACAAATTGTATTAAAAAAATATATATTGCTTTTCACAAAGTATTTGAGGGTGATGCAAAACATGCTTTTATATGGGTTTTTTATGCCAAGCTTCCCTTTTTACCCAACAACCTTGCTAAGTTGGGGGCATCTATTCATTCTCCATGAATACTTCAACAAGTTGTATCTATCTTCAACCTCTCTACCATGTTAAGTTATATATAATATAACTGCTTTGTTAATCTCTCATACTTTACATTGTGTTACATGGATTTGTAAATTTTTTTTTGGATAAGGGTAAATGCTTTTATAAAGACTAAATCTACAAACTGAAAACATATAAGCTTTTGATTGGAGTTGAAGAACCATTGCAGGGACAAAATGGGAGGCCCAAATCTTCCATCAAACCACTAATATCCAAAACCAAAAAAATTATTACATGGATATGTTACTTGCTAACAATGACGTTGATATGAATGGTTGATATAAAATATCCTCATTTTTTATATGCTTAATTATTACTTTACTACATAATAAGGTAGAACTTTCTTGCTTAGTGTATGTGGCTCTTGGCCTTGTGTGTGCAATACACACACACACACACACACACACACACACACACACACACACACACACACACACACACACACACACACACACACACACACACACATATTCTTACTTGTATGACATTATCATGTCATTTGAGTGCGGCCCTTAGCCTTGTGTGTTTATGCAACATTTACATGTCCCTTATTTGTGGTCTTTGGGCCTTATGTGTGACATTATATGCAAATTATGTGACATTCTATAACATTACCTGTATGTTAATTGTTTGTTACTATGGTGCCATGATTCATAGAATGAATTGCTTATATTTTTCCTACTTTACTCTTGTGTCATGATACATATCATGCAAATCATGTTTATGTGTTTTAAAGTTATATCTATACAACACAAGTTTCATATACAATCAAATGTTATATTCAATACTATAACACAATATAATTCAAATGCTCATATGATACTACATGATTACGCATTTCCCATATTTTACAATTATATTTTGAGATTAATGATTTGTAGGTTACGTCCCTCATCTCAAAAGAGAGGCATCACAATGAGATTGTATTGAAATTTCAAGTCCTCATGATCAATGAATTTTAGATTTATAACAATACATAGTTTTAAAATTACAATATGATTTTAAAAAATTATATTACAGGGGCATGTGACATACATGTGCACTCATTTCTATAGTTATTCCAATATAGATTCACATATACTTGATACATATGCATGGACATGTGTAAAAGAGTTACAGGTTTCAAATGCTTACAAGATCCAAATGGCATTCAATATCAATTTAGTACAGATACAGGAGGCATGATATTCGTGTTCATGTTTCTACATTGCAAAGTTTTAAAAGTTTCAAAGGTATAAAGTTTCAAATCGAATATAGATATGTCTGCAACAACATGATTCATAAAGTGACAAGTGGGTCACACCAGAGTTTGGTGATACTCAATGTTTATGGCTTCACTTTTACAAATTCGGTGCATGGTTCTCTCTTTTTTTAATTTCTCATAATAGTCTAGTGACACTTGACATTTAGGACTCTACCCTTCCTTAAGATCACTCTTCACAAGTGAAAACATACCCTTGTCTAATTCAAAAGCTTTAGTCATTAAAACTTTATCACCCTACAATATGGCATGGTTATGGTTTGGTGACACCCAATGGCCTACCACTCATCCTATCAGAACTTTTAATATTGTTTGTTCTCCTTAGGAAGTAAACAAGGTTGAAAACACCCTCTCTTCACTTCAAATGTTCCAGCAAGAGAGCACACACTTCTCCACTTTCAAGCTACATGGAAATTACATTGCACACTCTTTCAGGTGTATACTTTCCTTGCTCTCTTTTCAAATTTCAAAATTTTAATTTTTACGTATGGACAATAACTACTTTCAATGGCATTGTTGTAAGTTTTTGCATTAAGGCACCTTGCACAATCAAACTTTACATCATAAGACAAAGTGTGTATCATATTGAAGTTCATATCTCCTTTAATATAGTAATTTCACTTTATTGCATCACTAGAATAAAGGCTGGGGAGCACTCAAATTTAATCATTAAGTGCTTGAAAATGTTAAATCTAAACATCTTTACTTTACTTGATATATTCATCATTTTGTTAACTTGCAATCTCTATGAGAGCCTTGATTATTGTACTTAATCTCTTGAAACTATTTAAAACATCATTCAAACATCTCTATCCTACTTATAAACTCATCTCAACTGAGTTTCAATAGTCTAACCTTCTAGGATAAGACAACACTAGGTGGACAGGGTTGCACTTCGATCATGTCCACGACTGCACCTTTATCCCCCATGCTCCAATGGTATATTTTCAACTTCAAGACATTTCATATTACATATCCTGCACTTTAAACAAGGTTGGTTAATAAAAATATTCAACATATTCTTCTATATAACTATATCAAGGCCATTCAAAATACATCTAATAATCACTTGGCAAATCTACTACACATTGAGTAAAAGAGCACTAATCTTTCCAATTTTAATTTTCATTTATTCTAACAGTCGTAGGTCAATTCTAAAGTTCTTTTATTGCAGGTCAATGACACTCATTATCAAGCACTCAAATCATTATATATAGTTGAAAGCATATAGTTGTAGTAGGATTTTGAGCAAATATGAATTAAACTACCTAAGAAGGATTATGGAAACAAAATAGAATGATATAATAAATCTTACCAATCCTTGCTTCGACTAGCCTCCTTCCAAGATGTCCAAATGGATGGTTAGTTGCATGTAGACTCAGATTTTGGCATTATAATGGCATGATTATAGATTGTGGATGCTAGATTCATGGACACATATTTGCAATAGATTTTTAAGTTGGTTTCCATGGAGGAGGAGTGGATTTAAATAGATTTTTGAGGGAGAGATCAATAGCGAGGATTTAAAATTAGATAAAGGAGATCAATGGATGAGAATAAAAAGGAATTTAAAATTCCTTATAAGCCTCTAGATTTAGAGGCTTCTAGAGAGGAGGGGTGAGAATAGAGAAGGTTCTAGATTTAAAGGGTTCTAGAGTCCTTCTTGGAGTTAATGGTGATTAAGCATGGGATTAAATGGGGATTAGGTGAGTGATTAGGACCTAGGGGTGTAGGAGAGCTTAGGCATAGACTAGTAGGTGGGCCATTGAGAATTTAAAATTCTCAAATAATAGGTAAATGAGATTAGGATGGGATATAGGGGCTTTAGGATAAATTGATGATGAAGTAGGAATGAATAAGGTTAGTAGATGAAGAATGATAGAAGGGGGATATTAGATAAATAGTTAGAAGGGGTGATTTTAGGATGGGATTAAATGAGATAAGCAGAGTTAATATCGATTAATTGAAATATTAATGACAATAATGTAGGTGAGAAAATTAAAATGCACACATTTTGCCCCTCTTTGAAAGGGTATTATGAGTGAAGCGAAGTAGAAGGAGTAATGGTCTTTCAAATAAAAACCATGTCATCATGGATGAATGATGTTAGTGGATATGATGCCCCCTCGAGAGGGCATGCGGAGAAGAATGAGACATATGGCCACTCGAAAGAAGAAATAAGGGGATGGGATGGTAGATGTGAGATATATAAAGAAGATAAATTCAACTTGAGCAATGAGCTACAAAGTGATGATGCCCCTAGAAAAGACATGTACACATGGAGTAGAGATGACGGTTTCATGATTATAGACACATCCCCATGGGGAATGAACTATAACATGATGATGATAAGATTAAAAATTTGTAAGCTTTAGATGTATCCCAATCAAGGATGCATTAAAGAGAGATTTGTTGGCCAAGATAAGACAAGGATTGGATAATATTAATGATGGATTTAGCTCAAATCTAAAGTTGATTGATATGATGAAGGTGACGATAGAGAATGATATGATCGAGTGACCAAAGGAGAAGAATTAGACTATGATTCAAATCAATGAGCCATAATGCGATTAGTAGTAATGATGCCCCTAGCAAGGACACATGCAAGGGAGTAATAAATGATAAATTGACCAATCAGAGATGATAGAAGAAAAGATGGATGTTGAGATTTTTGTTAGGCCCAATCGATAGGTATGAACAATTAATGATAAGATTAGAGAGGTGATTATAGGGATGATGATTGATCAATAGATTGATATTATGATTCATGAATCCGACTAATTGAAGATGAGGATGGATGAGGAGATAGTGGTCAAGCTATCTTTGGGCATTGAAACATGGAAGTGTTGCCTACATAGTCTGGAAAGACCTCAGGCCAATGTAGTTTTGAATCAAGGATAAATGATAAGTGATAGAGGATATGATAATGATGATGATGAGAATTAGTGATTATAGGATGATGTTAATGATTAGAGGATATGACTTAGATGATGAGATGAAGATTGATGATTGGATGTTAGCCAAATGGGTTGTGAAGATTGGATTAATGATGAGAATAAGGATGATTAGATGATTAGATATATGATGAGGTGTAGGTGATCAATCCATCACAAATTTCATAAAGATCATAATAGTATAAGCAATTTAATAGATATAGCACTTGGCAGTATACCCCATGATATAAGTATGACCAAGAGGACTTTACGCCAAAGTGCATGGGCAAATAGTAAACTATGCATGATCGAGGTCACTTATAAGCACTATTGTAGCTTTGGTGACCTCATAACATCTTTGTTCATTACTCAATAGATAAATAGAGAAACGATGCAAATAAAACATAAAAAAACAAGATATATACAAGATGCAAACAAGTCAAACAACACATATCATATAATTGGCACACATAAGTATTTACATGCAATGTCACAATGTCGTGTCCAATGATGAGATGAGTGATTGGGTGATGGACTGGACTAGGGAAATCATGATGTGATTGTAAACTAAGGATAGACTTGGATTTGGGATAGATTAATGATGATGATGAGGATTTAATAGGGATTTAGATAAGAATATATGTTGGACTTGGATTAAGATAAAAAGTGGAATAAACTAGAGATGCAAAATATACTGATGATGATCTGGATTCAGGGACCTAGATTAGGGTTAGGATAAGGATGATGAGGTGTGATGAGGTTTTAGATACTATTTTAACATAGGAATCAAATCTAAAAGTGGTCAAAGAGGAATGATTAAGATGATCAAGGGTTACCAAAAGACAAAACTCTATAAGAGTCCAATTTAACAAGAAGATTAGGAGATGATGGGATCAAATACCTTTCATACTGGTAAAATAATGATTAGATGGGTGCTAGGTATGAAGAGGCAATGAGAGAGAAGTGATGGGTGCTAGACTAAATTCCTTGACAAGGTTGTGTACATCAATAATATCTAGTCAAAAGGATGATGAAGATATGAAGGGATGGGAGACCACTCAAAAATGGTTCCAAGACTAAATATTGTAAATATGGGAAAGGGAAAATATGAGATAGATATCATATGTGATGACATGGAAATGGATTTGACTAAGATAAGATGCCATGGATTATTTTGGGCTTTGTCAAATTTTATGTTTTTTAGGGTTTTTGGCATATTTCAATTTTTAGGGATTTTTAGAATATGTATGTACACTATACAAAGGAGGTTACTATCAAAAGGAATACCAAGGCTAGCAAAAGGGGATGTGGAAAAGGGGATGAGTACCAAGGAAGAGGGGACTAGGGATTGTTAATGACCACATCATGAAAGAACCAGATGTTTAGTTTCCTTAGTGACCATTGGAGGATATACCAAGATGATTCAAGAACATGTCTCAGGGCACCTTCCACTTCTTTATTAAGGTCAAGTCAAGAAGGAATGAACAATATGATGGTAGGTGATAGGATAATATAGAGAAGGATGACATGGATGGATTATATAGATAAAGTTTATGAGGGATAGATGGATCAATAAAATATGGATGGATTGTGCCCCCATGTGTTGAGGTATAATGCAAACAATTGATTATTTTATTATGACATCAGAAATCGATTTTCATCATGGTACTTGCCCAAGGCACCAAAAGATTGGTTTTCACCATTGGAATTTTTTTTTTGACTTTTTGATTCTTTAATTTTTGACCTTTGTATGGCATCTCAATTTATTAAATATGGGTTTGAGATGCAAGAATATAGACACTTAATGGATCTTTAACCAACACCTCTCCTGGAGATGTGTGATGTTAGGATCATGTTGTTGGTACTATATTGATGAACATCATGGTGGCCTTTATTGATTCTTGATTTAATGTTCTCTAGACATTTTAACTAGGTGTCTTTGTGACCCTTATGAGGGAGAATACTACCCAAGGATTTGAGATCTGGTATAGATGGGAGTATGTCATGATTGTGATGATGGGATATAGGACGTGTATAAGTAATATGATCAAGATGGTTAATATGATGGGATGGGAAGCAAAAATGGGGTTCAACAGTTGCACACACCATTGGATATGGTGGAGGGGTTTCTATAGGCTGGTGTCATGAGATTAAGGGATCCAAGACCTTTTGATTTTCTCCTTTGTTGATCCAAATATTAATAGGATGGTTGGTCATATGATTATTGCTTTGGACATTAATTTGATTTGCTCTTTAGGTTTGACTTTGACTACCCCTAGTGCTAGATTCTAGGCTTCACCAGGGGAGATGAATAGATGGTGTTGATTTTGACTTTGACATTTCCCTAGTGCCTAGTTTTAGGCTTCACTAGGAGAAGATTTGTTTTGATTAGGTTGATGATTTAACTTTTTATGACTTTGACTTATGGGATCAAAGATGATTTGGTCATGATTTATGACTTTTAGAATGTGGTCTTGGTCCTTTGTATTTATGGCACATGATGTTGAATATAGAGGGGAATCCAATGATGCATGTTCTTGTTCATTCCCTTCATGGAGTGGGATATAGGGATTATGGAGGCGAGGTGGATGATTACTATTGTGTGATGGATTAAGGGTATAATGGGTAGCATAGTCCTCATAAAGTTCATTAGGAGCCCTAACCTCAATGTCAGAGAAAGTATCTTCAAGAATCTCAGAAGGATCACTAAGATGCATTATACGACACACATCCAAGCTAGGATCATAACCACTCTAAAAATCTTTGACAGATAGAGCCTGTAAAAACTTGGTTTTGACTTCATCATCCTAATTGGGATCAAAAGATATGTCTAGTGACTGGTTATCATGCAAATTGAGGGATGATGTTTCTGATAAGGAATCTAATTCAGATGTCGGTCTTGACTATGTTCTTGATGAAAATAAAACTAGTATTGGCTTTGATGATATTATGCTGCTAATAGAAGAGTGATTGTCCATAATTGACCTATGAGATAGTGGATGTGATGGGTGAGAGGAAGATGATGGAGGAATGATAGACTGAGCAAAGATAGACACATGAAAGGAATTATGGGATATAGGAGGACTAGGTGTACGGGCAATGGACTTATGTTTTATGTAGGATTAGTTGATGATAGGGGGATCATAAAAGAAGGATAGGACATCTTTACCTTGGTTTGGAGAGGGAAGGGCTTGATCGTGAATGAGACATTGGCATTCCTCTTGGCGTTCAACCAAGGATGTAAACTCATATGATTCATCCTTGATTACTATGTCACCACGGTCAATGAGGCATTAGACATAGTCTTATAAATCATGACATTGACTAATGATATGCCCCCAAGTTTGGTGATAGACATAATATTGATTAGCATTGGTGGGATCAAGATGTTGTATGGGTGGATAGACCATAATGTTAGTGGTGACTAGTTTTTGGAAAAGCGCTTCCAAGGATATAATAAGGGGAGTATAAGGACCCTCTTTACTTTTTGAATTAGATGTGGAAGCATTGGACTTAAGATTAGATGGTTGGTAATGTGACTGGGTGGATGAACTTGTAGTAGATGAGGTAATCAGGATTGAATTCCCTTTGCTAGTATAAGAAGGGGTAAATTATTGATTATGATAAGTAGATGGAGAATTTGACTATGCATGGATATGGTCTAGGGCTAAGGTTAATTGATGGGGGCCAAAGCCTTCAAAAAAATTGGACACCCAACTTATAAGGCCACAAGAAGACTGTATGTGGGTTTTCATCGAGATACTTATTAAATAAGGAAATTTATGAATTGGGAAGTCCATAACTAGGACGAAGACAAGTGGATGGTAGATTGGAATGGGATGGGGATGAGGGTCGATATGAGACTTGCTTGGTTGGAACATTGGATGCAGGAATGTTGGAATAGGATGGTTATATTGTGTTTTAGGGGATGATGAAGTTGACAAGCTAGGCTTTCCTTTGCTAGTAAGATGAGGGAGTGGTGATGGATTAAGATTGGATAGCAAACAAGTACAAATTGGAGCTAGGGGTTTGGCTAAGACAAGTGGATGGTGGAAGGGAATGAGATGAGGATAGGGGTTGATAATGGACTTGTTTGGGAGTTAATGTTAGGCTTATGGGGTCAAAATCATCAAGAAAGTGAACACCCATCTTCCATAACCGTGAGAGGAATTGATATTTATTCTCTCTGATGTATTAATTGATTAGGGTGACCACATCAAGGAATGTTGATATTGATTTTGATGATCCAAAGGGTTATGAATGAGATATTGGTTTGGGGTGAATGGGATCAAGGTTAAAAGGTAGGCGAGCACCCATCTCTAGTGTTTGCAAATAGACTTCATCCTTGTTGGCCAAGATGTATTGATCTGTGAAAACCAGGTCCAAATCCATAGGGATAGATGATAAAAGAGGGAAGATGAAGAGAGTTGATGGGGAGGTAGACCAAGGATTAGAGATGGTTTCTCGAACAAAGTAGGACCAAATGACCGAGTTAGTATGATAGGTGATGATGAGGATAAGATGGAGATGAGATGTGATTAGGGTGATATAGGACTAGGATCATGTTTTAGATGAATAGTGTAATAGGTGATAATGACCTATCAATAATGTCTAGTTTACAAGCTAGCAAAAGGATTGAGTATTTGATGGGTGCCTAGATTCAAAAATATTGAGATGATGATTGGATGGGTGCTAGTTACAAATAAGCAAGATGATTAGATTGATGATGATTAGATTGATAATGATGGGTTTGCTAGATTGATACTGACAAAGTGACAAAATGCTAGCAGGGTATCGACTAGGTATGAGATCTAACTAGTAGGATGATCGATAGTAGATTAGGATGA
Organism: Torreya grandis; assembly: GCA_037957365.1. Taxonomy (NCBI): domain Eukaryota; kingdom Viridiplantae; phylum Streptophyta; class Pinopsida; order Cupressales; family Taxaceae; genus Torreya; species Torreya grandis. Next base: position 1,902,479 of record JARHVA010002867.1, read on the forward strand.
TATGAAGGATAAAAGGACTAGCTCAAGCCTTTGACTAATTTGCTCAAGATGGGATGGAATTAAGATTATGTGATGAGATGATAGGGTAAGAATAAGTATGGTGATGGGTGATGATGAAATAATTGAGTAAAGTAAATAAGATGGGGATGGTCTGGTCATGGGTGTGACTTAAAAAGCCAACTAGGATAGGATGGGGTTAGACTAGATGGGTGACGAAGGCAAAGTCAAGCCAAGTGTATACACCCTAAATTGGTCAAGCAACCACACATATCACGTCTTTTCATAGGAGACTTTGAAATGAGAATATGAGCTTTGTTCACATTTAACTAGGTCTTTCATTTTAGTCATCTTGATCTTATTACATGCCCTAGACACCTTTTCACTTATTCCCAATCATTTTGAACCTTTCAAATGGTCATTCCACCTCAAACAGGTTATATTTTTTATGTTTTTTCCATCCCCCCCTGATCCCTAACCTGAAGGATAGAAGTGTTGGGATTGGACTACAACGCTGAAACCCAGGGTGTCCAGTTTCCAGTGTTCCTATCCAAGGTCAATTTGAGCTTTAACAGTCAGTTTCTTCCACTAGATGGATCCTAGCCCCTTATTTTCTTCATCCTTAAGTTTTTCCATGACAAACAAATGCAAAAAAAGCTCCCAAAATCAAAATAAAGGGTCTCCTATATAAAGGACTACACAAGGCATTTTATATCTAACACTTACTATTTTGGCACATTAGATATAATAAAAAATCACTCAATAGTATAGCTCAGCATTTTGCATCACACATAGACTTGCATGCTTGATCAAGGAAAGTCATTCTTGCATCTATCATGTGCGTTGATTATGCACATTCCCTGGGGGAGAACTACATTGGATTTGAGACCCTACCTTGAGGGTTAATGTAGGCAATGATCAAGACAACATGGGTTGTATATCATGCGATCATTCTTCCCCTAACCCAGCTTTTCCCCCTTTTACTTTTGATGCATTTGTTGTTTCCATATATGTAGATAAATATAGGATTTGGAGATTAAAACTGACCTACAACGAGATTTGTTGACTTTTAACCTCCAAAATTTGGTACACAAGCTCACACTAACTCAACGAACAAAACCCAAAAAACTTAGATCCTCATGACAATAGTGGTAGAGGTGGACAACAACATTGGTGCCACTCATGTCTAGTTTTAGTGCTCCTATCCAATCAAAAAATGAAGTCCAAATCTAGATTCCAGACAGTGTCCCAGTCTTGCATCTCATTTTCCAGCCCCTAAATCACTTGTTTTAGCCCATTTTTAGATAAGTTTACTTTTATTCTTTATGCAAATTACTTGATAAAAAACTATATTTTGCCATAATAAATTATATTTTCCCCTTACTCTAGACCCCTTATTATTTAGGAACTAGACCTTAGTTTCCCAAAATTAATAAAAGATTTGGTGAATCTGACTTACTACGAACAAAATCTAAAATCCCTATGTACCATTAGGGTTTTTCCTTCATATTTTGTGCAAAAAATTAATTTCAATTTTTTTTATTTTTGTATTAATTTTTATGCATTGAATCTATTTAAAATTATTTTTAGAATTTAAAATTATCGTATAATTCTCAAAAATTCTAAAACCCTAGCTCAAAACCCTAGATTTCCAAACTAGGTCCTCAAACCCCAAGTTTTCCTCCCCTACAATTTTTAGAAAAAATACTTTGGAATTTTTTCAAATTGTTTTGATAGTCAAAAGTATTCACAAAATATCTATGTTCATAGTTATTTTTTAATTTATTTGCTTAATAGTACTTTTCAATATTCTCTTTGGTGAAAGAAAATAAAATGGCCACTAAGGCACTTCTTCCATCTCATCCCATAAATCAATTTTTAAAATTTTCTCATAATTATGACAATGAATGGACAAATTTGCAAAATTGCACATTAGCTAAAAATGTGGAAAATGATTTTATTTACAATGAAGAGAATTATTATTGTTGTAACGAGGAATATGATGATATACATGAAAGTGATAGTGAAGTATAAATAGATGCATCTTCTTCTCTCGAACCTATCTCTTTTATTCCTTCTTCTAAAGAAAATAATTTTGATAAATGGGAAAGATACTTCTCACCTCATTCTCCTATGCACAATGCACCAAATGAACAAATTAGTCATACACTTCCAAGTGAACCTCTTAATGGTGATAAGTTGCTTCCATGTGAACCTTCTCTCTCTCTCTCTCTCTCTCTCTCTCTCTCTCTCTCTCTCTCTCTCTCTCTCTCTCTCTCTCTACTTCAATGTTCAAATTACAACAATACAAATGTAATATAATCAAATTGCCAATGCATAGTTCAAATGATACATCTCATGTTCCTAACTCTACTGTGTCTATATAAGATCTAAATGATAAATCTCTTTCTCTTACTTCTCACGAAAATAATGCATGTATTCCATCCATGGATAGCATAGATACACATAATAGTCCAATTTCAAATGATACTTTCTTGCATATTAGAAAAGAATTAAATTATTCTCTTACACCTTTCCCTACCAATGATGGAAGTGATAATAAATATGATAGTGAACATGCAAATGAATTTGAAAATGAGAGTTATTATGAACAATATTCCAATGATGATAATGCATGGAACAATGATGATTATTATGCACATAGTGAAGAAGAATATGCATCTTATTCTCTAACTATTCTCTTATTTCTCCTCTCAAATACAATGCATTACCAAATATTGTTTCTACTTCTATGAATGATTCTATTTCAAATAATGCAAATGTTAATGCTAATATCGCATCTCTTACTCAATTAGAATGAGATTCACTAAAACATAAAGATACCAATGAATCCCCCAAGCCACCCCTCACTATAGTAGAACCCAATTCTCACTCTTTACCTAAAGAGAATGGTAGCTCACATCCCTCTAGTAAGGTCCAAGTTACCATTACTCCCAGGGTTCAAGTGAGCACACCCCCTCTTTATGATCCAATTGCTAAATATAGCGTTCCCATGGTTAAAATTAACAATCAAATTCAATGATTAAATGAACCACTTCAAAATGCTAAAGTACCATCCTAGAAAATTATCTCTTTAATACTTGCAGTTGGTGAATTGCAACACCAAGTACATCTCCTTACCTTGGAAAACAAGGCTTATAAGTCTTGGATGGATGCCAATGATCTACATGGTAACTCAATTTTGAAGAAATTCATAAAAGCTTCATTGCCTAAGCATTTCCAAGTACCATCATTGCCTCACTTTGATGGAACTAGAGATCCATTCGTACACCTTCAAGCCTTTCAGAAGGCTTTACCATCTCATGCAAGTCCCTTGATTCTACTCAAGTTTTTCTAGCAAACATTAGTAAGGGAAGCACATAATTGGTTCTTTCATATACTCCTCGTTGGTTCCTTGCACACATATGATGACTTGGAAGAGGCATTTCTTAGACATTACATAGCAAACACAGGTCCTTGTATTACTTATGAAAAATAACTTTGCATTAGAATACTTCAGAGCCAATTAGTGATTATATCTTACAATTCAAGAATCACATGCTAAAATTGATATATAAACCAGTAGATTTAGAGATTCAACATATCTTTATTGAGGGGCTGCGCCAACCTCTCCTCAAACATCTACTATATCAGACAAAATCTTCTTTCAGGCACTTATGCTATACAGTTCTAGCTTTGGAAAAAAAATTGGGATTGATTGAGATAAATTCAGTTGATTAGATTACTCTAGATTTCACAATAGTATTGTTGAGTTGTGGAGCTAAAAGCTTCACCAGATGAGCAAATGCAGAGGTTGTTGGAGTTACACAGTCGCCGACATCGGTCAGAACCGACTGACGTCGGTTAGGAATAGATCGACATCTATCATATGCATGCAGACAGAGACTGGCATCGGTCATTTGTGCGTTCCTAGAATTTTAATTTTTGGAGAACAGTGAGTTTGCATGTAAGGACTAACTGTTAGTCTTGAGTCCGCTTTTCTATTTTTGGCAGGACAGATTTGAACCTTTGATTAAGAGGTGCATCTAACGGCGGAGAATGCATGGCTCATGAACCCTAGTTCTATATAATAGGGTTAGATCCTCATAGCTTGTAAGGTGGATCAATTCAAGTAGTTGAGTTGGTTGTAATTAAGAGAGAGAGAGAACTCTTGAGGGAAAGAGATCTGTACATCTGAGAGGTGTGAGAAGAAGAGATTTCTTCATTGTATTTCCTTCTGGAAGAGTTTAATATAAGATTGGTTGTTTCTTGTATCTCCTATTATTTGTTGTTTCTGATTTCTAGTTACTTATTATTTTTGGTTTAATTCCGTGTTTAATTGCTTATACAAAAGTAATCAATTGTGTTGTAAGATCCTAACAAGTGGTATCAAAGCGTGTTAGTGTTTGTTGATTACAAAATTCACTCACAGGGGTTTTTATTTGAGTGGGAGTAAAGCAATGGCAGAAGAAAGTAAGCTAAGAATGGAGAAATTCAATGGCAAGAATTATCAATTATGGAGGATGTAGATAGAAGATTATCTATATCAAAAAGATCTGTACTTATCGTTGGGTGGGGTTTCAAGAAAGCCCACAAATATGCAAGATGAAGAATGGAATGTTCTTGATAGAAAGGCTCTTGGATCTATAAGGTTGAGCCTGGCATCTTCTGTGATTTCCAACTTATCACAGGCAAAGACAACGGTAGAGTTAATGGATACTTTGGCAAATTTATATGAAAAACCCTCAGCTTCGAATAAGGTATATCTTATGAAGCAATTATTTAATTTGCAAATGCAGGAAGGTGGATCGGTATCTAGTCATCTTAATGATTTCCATGCAATAGTAAATCAGTTAAATTCAGTCAAAATAATTTTTGATGATGAATTTAAGGCTCTCTTAATCTTATGCTCTTTACCTGAAAGTTGGCATAGTTTGGTAATGGCAGTTAGTAATACTGCATTTGCTTTAAATATCTTGAAAGTTGATGTTGTTGTTAGTGTAATCTTGAATGAAGAAATTCACAGGAAAAGCACAGAGGAAACATCAGGTAATGCTTTAAGTATTGAAAGCAGGGGAAGGCAAAGAGAGAAGGGCAAGCAAGGGAGATCAAAGTCAAAGATGAGAAGTAGATCCAAATCTAGAAATGGAAGAATAACCTGCTAGAATTGTGGAAAGAAAGGGCATGCAAAGAAAGATTGTTGGTTGAAGGATAACAAAAAAAATCAGCATGAAGGTAATAAAGAAGAAGCAAAAGTTGCAGGTATTGTTGCACAAGATGCTCTTATATTTTCTTTGGATAATAAAGTAGAATCTTGGGTTTTAGATTATGGTGCCTCTTTCCATGCAACCCCAAATAGAGAATTTTTCAATGATTATGTCCATGGAAATTTTGAAAAAGTTTATTTAGGGGATGATGAGCCTTGTCAAATTGTTAGCAAAGGAAAAGTGCAGCTGAAATTGCAGAATGGCAACACATGGGTGTTGAAGGATGTCATGAATGTACCCATCTTGAAGAGGAATCTAATTTCTACAGAAAAGTTGGGTGATGAGAGTTGCACAGTAACTCTCATAGCTGAATCTTGGAAAGTTTCCAAGGGTGCACTTGTATTAGCTAGAGGTAAGAGAGTAGGTACACTTTATCTATCTACTTGTATTATTGATTATTCTCCTTCTATTTTATCTACTTCAGATGTAGATGCAAAGTTGTGGCACTACAGGCTTGGTCACATGAGTGAGAAGGGAATGAATGTTCTTAAGTCAAAAGATAAGCTTTCAGATTTGAAAAGCATAGATCTAGATTTCTGTGACTATTGTATTTTTGGGAAACAGAAGAAAGCAAAATTTTTCAAAACTAGGTCAACAAAGAAGAAGCACAAGTTGGAGCTTGTTCACACAGACGTGTGGGGACCAGCTTAGGTAGCTTCTATTGGAGGATCACAGTATTATGTTTATTTCATTGATGATGCTACAAGAAAGGTATGGGTTTATTGCATAATGAGGAAATCTGATGTTTTTGACACATTTAAGAAATGGAAAGCTTTGGTTGAGAATGAAATAGGTTTGAGATTAAAGTGCCTTAGATTTGACAATGGTGGTGAGTACTGCAGTAATTAATTCAACCGTTACTGTTCTATGAATGGAATATGTAGGGAAAGGACGGTTCTAAGGACACCTCATCAAAATGGAGTTGCTGAAAGGATGAATAGAACAATAATGGAGTGTGCATGGAGTATGAGATTGCATGCTGGTTTGCCCTTATAGTTTTGGGTAGAAGCTGTAGATACTGCAGTTTACTTAATTAACAAAGGACCTTCTACTGCACTGGATGGTGGAATTCCAGAAGAGGCGTGGACAGGTAAAAAGGTAGATCTTTCATTTCTCAAAGTTTTTGGTTCTGAAGCTTTTGTGCACATTGATAAAGAAAATAGAAAGAAGTTGGATGCTAAATCTATGCGGTGCACTTTCATTGGTTATGGTTTTGGAGATTTTGGATTCCAGTTGTGGAATTTAGAAACTAACAAAATTATTAGAAGCCGTGATATAGTTTTCAATGAGAAGGTGATGTACAGTGATCAGCTCAAGAGGCTGAATAATTCTGAGCAGGGCAATCGTGATTTGGATGAGGTTATGATCCATTTCTTCATGGAGATTTGGATGAAGAGATATATATGGATCAACTGGAAGGTTTTGAGCTCAAAGGTAATGAGAAACTTGTGTGCAGGTTGAAGAAAAGCTTATATGGTCTTAAGCAAGCTCCAAGACAATGGTATTTGATGATTGATAGGTTTATGATAGAGCATGGGTTTAGTAAATGCCAATCTGACCATTATGTTTATTTTAACAGATTGGATAATGGTAGTTATATTATCCTGTTACTGTATGTAGATGATATGCTTGTTGTAGTTTCACACATGCAAGAAATTACTGAGCTTAAGGTAAAATTAGCTCACACATTTGCCATGAAAGATTTAGGAGTAGCAAAGAAAATCCTTGGCATGAGTATTACGAGATACAGGAAAAATCATAGTTTGATTATATCTCAAGAGAATTATGTGAATAAGGTGTTGGAGAGGTTCAATATGTAGGATGCAAAATCAGTAAGCACACCTATGGCTGGACACTTCAAGTTGAGCAAAGAATAGTGTCCTAAATCACATGATGAGGTTGAGTACATGAGTAGAGTTCCATATGCTTCAGTAGTTGGGAGCTTGATGTATGCAATGGTATGTACTAGACCTGATATTACCCAAGCAGTGGGAGTTGTCAGCAAGTTTATGGCCAATCCAGGAAAGGAACACTGGAAAGCAGTTCAGTGGATTCTCAGATATCTGAGAGGGACCAACAGTAGGCATTTATGCTATGGAGGGTCAAACACTTCTCTACATGGGTATGTAGATTTGGATATGGCAGGTGACTTGGATGGCAGGAGAAGCACCACAGGATATGTGTTCACTGTTGGTGGAACAGCGGTTAGCTGGATTTCAAAGTTGTAGAAGGTTGTTGCCTTGTCTACTACAGAGGCAGAATACATTGCAGTCACAGAGGCTAGCAAGGAAATGATTTGGATGACTCGGTTCATGGAAGAGTTGGGAAAGGAGCAAGAGAGTTGCAGATTGTACAGTGATAGTCAAAGTGCAATTCATTTGGCAAAGAATTCAACCTTTCATTTAAGAACCAAACATATATAGCTTAGGTACCACTTCATTAGATAGGTATTGGAGGATGGACAGTCGAAGCTGGAAAAGATCCATATGGATAAGAACCCTGTTGATATGTTAACAAAGCCGATAACAAAGGAGAAGTTGAATCTTCACTCAACTTTTGTTGGTCTTCAAGATTGAACTTGAAGATAGAGAAACAAGCTAGAGGATGTTGTTGTATAGGTACAGGTGCAGCTGTTTATCTCCAAGTGGGAGATTATTGAGTTGTGGAGCTAAAAGCTTCACCAGATGAGCAAATGCAGAGGTTGTTGGAGTTACACAGTCGCTGACATTGGTCAAAACTGATCGACGTCGATTACGAATCAGCCAACATCGATCATATGCAGACAGACAAAGATCAGCATCGGTCATCTATGCATTCCTAGAATTCTAATTTTTGGAGAACAGTGAGTTTGCATGTAAGGACTAACTGTTAGTCTTGAGTCCGCTTTTCTATTTTTGGCAGGACAAATTTGAACCTTTGATTCAGAGGTGCATCTAACGGTGGAGAATGCATGGCTCATGAACCCTAGTTCTATATAATAGGGTTAGATCCTCATAGCTTGTAAGGTGGATCAATTCAAGTAGTTGAGTTGGTTGTAATTAAGAGAGAGAGAGAGAACTCTTGAGGGAAAGAGATCTATACATCTGAGAGGTGTGAGAAGAAGAGATTTCTTCATTGTATTTCCTTTTGGAAGAGTTTAATATAAGATTGGTTGTTTCCTGTATCTCCTATTATTTGTTGTTTCTGATTTCTAGTTACTTATTATTTATGGTTTAATTCCGTGTTTAGTTGCTTATACAAAAGTAATCAATTGTGTTGTAAGATCCTAACAAGTATCTACATCTACAGCTCCTAGCACACATCATCCACCATGTTCTAAATAAGATAAGAGACGACAACTAGAAAAGCAAGTGGTTAATATCAGAGAGCCAGTCTCCATAGTACAACCTGCATTATGCACTATAGAGAACAACATCAAGGCACCACTATAGTTTGATTCAAAGCAAGATAACCCATCTATCATATTATCATCACTCCTAGATTGGAGGTTAATTACATTACCTTTTACTCATCGACAAGATCCACATCTCTTACATAAATAAGTACATCAACCTTTTTATAACTATCATCGTATATGTGGACATAGAGATAATGATTATTATGGACTCAAAAATTACATTAATAGATGTGTTGATAATGGTATCATAGCATTTACATGAGGGGCACCAAGATCTCCTCCATCATGGAATTGAAGACCTCATTCTTCCACAATTGAGTCATCCTAGGACATTCTTTTATAGGAATCATTGATCACTCATCATGAGAGTAATGCACGTTCTAGGATAGAACCTCACAGGAGATCTCCTATTCTGCCTATTTTGAAGGTTTGGAAACCTATATAGTAAGAACAACCTACATATAGCACTGTAGTCCAAGGAGTACATAGTGTAGTTCCATATACATATCTAGTAGAATCACAAGTATCGTAGTAGAGTACTACTCATGATAAATATTCACCACAACTATATTTTTTGAGTCCTATCTCACGTAGCAATATGTTATGGCTAAGATTAAATAAACCCATATCACATAGTACTACACATGAGAAATATACATTACGACTAGATTTTTTGGGTCTTATATCACGTACCAATCTACTACGGTTGAGATTAAATGAGCCTGCATCACAAGTTTTAGCTTCAGCTCAATCTATGACTCAATCATACACATCTCAATAGAGGCTATAGGGTATATGATTACAGACAGATGAGCCTTCTTCACAGTATAGTTTCCATGGCACGTCCAATAAAGCTACATTTTATAGAATCTCCATGTCTAGCTATAGTTAGTACACACTAGACAATATCAGATATAGAGCATATTCTTACATAGCATGAGTAGTATTGACACTTGTTCAGTTAGCCAACAAGGTTCAAATAGTGATACAACATAGAGTGATATGATACACGTTCATACCAACATCTGTTCATAGTTGTACTTAGCAGGGCAACGATGGAGCCAAAGGTCTAGCTAGCCTTTGTATTCTTGTGCCACTCTTGGGGAAGTAATAAGCACATCATGTTATCTTACATCCCCACATACTAATAATAAACATTCCAAATTCCCAATAACTATCCATAGCCAAAATCAGCGTGTCAAAATCTAGACCTTACCAAATCCTATTTTACCAACATTAAACCAGCTCAATTTATCCCAACAATTCACCAATTACAAAATCAACAAATTTTGTTTGCTCACATATAATTACAAACCAAATAAAATTCTTTACTTACATACAAATTAAAATACAAACCTAGCATCACACTTATCCAAACAATCAAATCACATATCCCAAGTACCATTTTACCAAACATAAATAGCCTCAACATCAATACCAAATCAACTACTCCTACAATAAATTTCTCTAAATATAATAATGTATTTCAAATCCCATTACATAGTACGCATGAGTCGAAACCAAAAACTAGTATCCATATATATATAACAAAGTTTTCAAAACATATACATCATATCAAGATACAATCAATCATGAATGGGCATCATGCCCTCACTCTCTCCTCCAATACTAGTCCCATAATTCAGCCTCATGCTCAATGTTTTCATACCTCTTCAGTCTCTCGAATGCCTCTTACATTGACTACCTCACTCTAGTAACCAATTATGCTCCTTATGTAAGTCAGCATATTGCTATGTACCTAGGGATATGATATATTAATGTATATGGGTTGATGGAGATGCTGACATGTGGCACACATCCCCTTAGTTAGTTATATGGGTACAATATATTAGGATAATGAAGTAACTTGTGGAATTAGTACATTGGGTAATGGTTGGCCTACATTGGGATTAGGAGGCTACCCATCCATTGGTTAGATAGATGTCTATATAAAGGAGATGATTATCATGGTAAAGATATCAAGTAAGCATTGAGTCTTCTATTGTAAGAGGATATTGGAGGTTGTCCCCTCGAAGAGACATTGTGGAGTTATTCCTTCATAAAGGATTATTAAATGGTGTTGCCCTACCTTAAGGGTATTTATGCATATATTGAATATTTGAATCATATCAAGATCATATGACATACTACCTCTGCAAATCATTGTATTCATCCATAATCTACGTACTCACCAATCTATAATCAGGTGGTGGCATCCTATACCTATCTCGCTCAGCCCTCAGCTCATCTCTCTCTCCTGTTGCCTTAACATACACAGCTATAGCTATAGCAGCCTTGTCAAATAAATGAGCATAAATGCCAACTGTAACTGTCACTCGCTCTATCAAACCCTCCTCCACAACATCATTAGGAACATGTCATGTGAGCTATCAAAGTGTAGACTCAATGATGGTCTCCCAAAACCCATCATCTCCACCTCCTCCCCCAATAGGTGCTTCACCCTAATCACCTCCCACACCACCTACATGCAAAAGCACAACACTAAGTTAAACATACATTTTCAAAAACAAGCTAAAACATGCATAAACTTAAACAATCATTCAAATATAGTTAATGCTTACCTCCCATCATCTGGATCAAAATAGGGTCCTCATACTCAGGGGCATCCCCTCCATCAACAGGATATAATGGATCCCACCGATTTCTATCGCACCATGTGGTATATGCCTCTATGCATCCAATATCATCTACATCAGGAATATCTATATCTGCATCTTGTGCATCCAAAGGTAAGGATGCTAACTCAGCCTCAGTCAGCCTCCCACGGGCTCCTGCCCTCAATGGTTCTGATGCACTCCTCAACCACACCCATGTCATTGGGAGCACATCTTGTGGTACTCCAAACTGTCTAGTCATGTGCTCATACTAAAAGTGCTTATACACTCCAACCCAATAGTCATGTAATCAATAACTGACCCTCATATACCATAACTGCACTCCATCCTCGGGTCACCCAGGGAATCCTCTATAGGGCCTCCATATGATGTCCTAAACCACCAATTTGTCTAAAATTTATCTATAGTGATCTATCCCAGGAGACCAGATAGCCAATGTAATCATTCATTGCTCCTCATATGGCTATGGACATGCCCACCTCTCCCTTGGCAATCCTATCAGTCGCACAACTACTATGTACTCATAAGCCCAATAATGCAATAAAGTAGTAACGCTCACACCACCACTGAATGCCTCCTACATAAACCTGTTTAGGTCCTTGTATATGTGGGAAAGCATAGTCATACCCAATGAGAACATAGTACCATACACCTCTATACTATGCACAATCCTATACATCCTGTATGAAATCAACACCCCATTCCCATCCATAACAACAAATGAAGACAACAACACCATTTCTAGAGGTGCAAAACACTCAACTGCACAATAATTGACAATAATACATTGCTATCACTGCCTCTCCTATGTATGCCTAAGGGCACACTAGCAAAATACAAGGATGCACAGTTAATAGCATCTGCACCCATGTCATCCTATAATGTCACCCGATGTCCACTAATCGATAAGTGTAGAATATAGTACACATCCTCTAGAATAATCATCATGTCCCCAGTAAGAAGCTAGAAAGTACATGTATCTACATTCCACCTCTCACATAAGGCAAGAATCAAACACATATCCCACTACACAGGACCTAGGTCATACCCATGACCTAACCCTACTCTATCCATCACAACTCTCTCATTAGCTGATAAAGGTAACAATCTAAGTCTCTCCATCACTTGACCTCTATAGAACTCCCTCATTTGTACCTCACCCTGCAAAAACACTAACAAATAGCATATGCATCAATTAACCATGACAAATCAACAACCAAGCAAAAACATAGTAACTAAACTAAGCAATAACTCAATAAACATCTAGCCTCCAAGACAATAGTGTTGGGTATAGGACAACAACACTGGATAAGAGCACTGTAACTTGGATAATAGTGTTGGAGCCTAGACAATAGTATTGGAGGAGGAACAAGAGCACTATAACTAGTTAAACATTTCCTAGGGTACATAAAACACCTAAAAAACATAAAAAAATAGGCTTTTAAATAGGTAAAAATCACACGTTTTAGCTACTTACCAGGGTAACCTCCCCACTAGCCTCCACCTGGGTTGCCAACTGCTCAAAATGGGGCATGGTAGGTAATCATCTCCTTGGCATATCTCCTACTCTAAATCTCAAAATCTCAACCTAGTCAAAGCGCAAATGAATCAAGAATCAATCCAATTCTCTTATATCAAACAACTTTCTCATTCAAAGCAAAATACCATTTTTCCTGTAACTTCAACCCCGTAACTCCATTTTGCAAACCATTTTATTCCATAAAATCCTAAGAATGATACTTTCGATATCACATGAGCCTCACTCGCTTACTAAATCATCTGCCTATTATGGAAAACACATCTGTATACCAATTTTTTACCCAGACATACAATTTGGTCCTAACCAATCAGAGACTCATTCAACTATCAAACAATTTAGCCTAACCAATCAAAAGCTCATTCAAATTTCAAAACAACTCCATCTAATCAATCAAGTAACTTCTCAATCAATTCAAACTATACCAAACTTGCTTCTATCATCATGCCACTAGTCATCACTTTTGGCTTAACCTCTTCTATCATAGATCTCGTCCCTCTCCCTAAAAGGGGGCATCATTCCTACTATTCCTATTCTTACACTTATCTAGCATGCCTATCCACTCTCATAGATTATCAGATTTAACTGAGATTAGTTGAAATATATAGTGATTCAAATTGCATGGGTCATTCAACATTACTCAAGACATTCAGAGGGATATACCTTCAGTTTACAAATACAATTATTCAAGAGTACATGGGTCATTCAACATTACTTAGGACATTCACAGGGATATACCTTTAGTTTACAAATACAGTGGTTCAGATTATATGGATTCATAGTGACTTCAATATAGACTCAAACTCAGATACTAAATTTGGGGGCATGTACATTACTACACATCTCACACATACAACTTCATACAATATGACATAGTTACAGGACCAGGTAGCAGATTACATGCATAGTGCATAGCATAGTGTTTTGATCTCCAGTTTTGCACATGGGGCATGGAATAATAGGTCATATCACATGTGGTTATATAGATTACCAGACTATATATATGCACCACTCATATACCAGATTTGGGGGCATGGCATAGATGTTCATGTTCATCATCATCTAGGATTAAACAGATTGGAATGACAGATATATGCCATTCTTTTCTTACACATTTACCATAATCTAGATATAGGGGGCATCATGCACGACATGATGACTCTCATTTCTAGTTTTAGATAGGTCAGTTGATATAACTTCCAAATCAGAATCCATGTTTCAGACACCAATGATTAGGTGCAATGTGCATGGCACATTTGTTTTCTTTATTTATGAGTTCAACATTACCCAAGCATTCTTAGTAGTTACGTGCCTTACTCCATCTGCAGGTGGTTGGCATCATTTTGGGTTGGATTTCATACAAGCCTAACCTCCCAAGTTCCTGAGTAGATTTCATATAAGCTTAGTGCACCAGTTTTAGAGTGGCCAAGAGTGGCCTAGTTTCCAGCATACATTCGGCTATCCACACCAACATTGTTAGATCACAGTATATTTATGGGCTTTAGGAGACATCTCATACAACACATATTCTAGATTACATTAGTTTATGTGGGATAGAGGGTAGACATTGGTTTTGGACCTCTGAGCATTTCTCATTCCAGTCAAATTCATCTTAGGGGGTAAGCATTGTCCTCCTTTTCCATGTTATACAAATTCTACTTCCAGGTTCAGTACAGGGGGCATCCATTTCAGGGATTCCTTCCTTCTTCAGGCACTATTCAACTCTCCATCCACTTCCCTAGCTAGGAAGTGAGTTATATTATTTTTTATCACACTTATCTCCATGCAGGTAGATTTAGGTACGCATTCTCTTTTCTTTCTTTTACTCTAGTACTTCATTTCATTGCATCACTAGATTAAAATGGGGCAAATATATATACCTTAAATTGGTTAAACAACCACACATATCATGTCCTTTCATAATCCTTTTACATGAAACTCTGACTATAGAATATGAGTTTTGTTCACGTTTACCTAGGGCTTTTGTTTGTCATCTCGGTCTTGTTACATGCCCTATAAACCTTTTTACCTATTCTCAATCATCCTGAACCTTTCAAATGGTCATTCCACCTCAGCCAGGTCATATTTCCTATGCTTTTTCCATCTCCCTTGATCCATAGCCTATAAAACAGGATCATTGGGATTGGACTACAATGTTGAAACCTAGGGTGTCCAGTTTTTAGTGCTCCTATCCAAGGTCAATTTGAGCCTTAACGATCAGTTTCTTCTGCTAGATGGATCCTAGCCCCTTTATTCGATTTGTCCCTAAGTTTTCCCATGTTGGCTAACTGCAAATAAAGGTCCCAAATTTGAAATAAGGAGTCTCCTATATAAAGGACTATACAAGGCATTTTATATCTAACACTCACCATTTTGACACATTAGACATAATAAAAAAGCAGTCAATAATTTAGCTCAACATTCTACATCACACACAGACTTGCATGCTTGATCAAGAAAGGGCCTAGATGAAGGTAATTCTTGCATCTATCATGCATGTTGATTATGCACGTTCCCTAAAGGAGAACTACATTGGATCTAAGACCCTAGCTTGAGGGTTAATGTAGGTAGTGATCATGATAGCAGGGGTTCTAGATCATGTGATCATTCTTCCCCTAACCTAGTTTTCCCCCTTTTATTTTTGATGCATTTGTTGTTTCCATATGTGTATATAAATATAGGGTGTGGAGATTGAAACGGACCTACAACAAGCTCTGTTGACTTTCAACCTCCAAAATTTGGTTCACAGGCTCACATTGACCCGACAAACAAAACCCATAAAGCTTAGATTTTAAGGACAATAGTGAAAAAGGTGCACAACAATGTCAGTGCCACTCCTATCTAGTTTTGACACTCCTATCCAATCAAAAAATGAAGTCTAGATCCAAATTCCAAACAGTGTCCTAGTCTTGCATCTCAATTTTTAGCCTCTGAATCCCCTATTTCAACCCATTTTCAGATAAATTTATTTATTTTTCCTTATGCAAATTACTTGATAAAAATATATATTTTGCCATAATAATTTACATTTCCCCCTTACTCTAGACCCCTTATTATTTAGGAACTAGACCCTAGTTTCCCAAAATTAATAAAACACCAAGTGATTAGGTAGGGACTTATGACAAAAGGTGGATGTCGAGATATGATTAGGATATGTAGGTGATGGGATATGACCAATGACCAGTGAGACTAGGATGGTGTGTGACTAGAAGGATGTACAAGATACTAAAATACGTATAAGAAAATGATGTACAATGTGATAGGATAATGAGGTAAGAAGGATATATGCAAAGAACCTATATAGGTATGTATAAGTTTAGGTAAAAGGTTGACTCGACTCACAAATAACATGGGTCTAAAACAACACATGAGCAACGCACATAATCATGAATCTTAAATTAGTCAACTGATAGAGGTGTGTAACCCGATGCCCGTACCATCCAATGGCTTCACGGGTGAGGCTATAGGCTGGTGACTCGTTACAAAATCCACTGAACCCTTTAGACCCCACTTGCATACGATGGCTACTTTGAAGTTGATACTAACTCCTATAGTGGTACACCTGTTATAGCCAAAGTCTTCTAAATATACGTATACAAAAAGATTTCTAAGTGCATCCCCTATATACACAAAGGTACAATAGGGTCCAAGTTTATATAGGATGCTATCTAACCACCTTGTATCTTGGAGTTTAATCACCCCTCACTCCACATAACCTTTTGTGGAGAATTATGCGTTGGCACCGAACGATAGCTCTCCTAATTTTTAGACTCCACTAGAACATGGATTTTGGTTAGTGCATGGTGATGAAAACCACATCACCAACCCTTATTTATTAAGCCTATGCATGGATGAATTCCACCTCATGTGCTATCTTAGACTCAGGTGGGGATAACACACAGGCAAACACACAATTAATTTACCATTTAATTATTCTATGTGAGAAAACACAAGTACATACAATTACATGCAATCAAGCAAAATCACCCACACAAAAAATAAGTATATACAATAAAACTGAAATAATATACTATTGGCACCCCTTCCTGCAAGCACAAAGGTTAGAAAACAAAATGGGGTGTCTTTGGTCTTGAGGGATCCTGTACCAAAAGTGTTAATAGTTTTAGCTTGAAATGATCAGGCCTGCAAGCACACATCAAATGTGTTAACAAGCAAAATTAGATGGATGAGTAAAACAGTGTTTGTGTTTGATTTTAAAACTTATCAGCCTGCAAAACAAATGATTAATAGTTTGTTTGATTTTAATCTTCGACCAATCATTCTGTAGAGCAATACAAGGCAACCTGTAAAGAAAACATGTTAGTAGTTTAAACAAATTTGATGTCTGTAAATACCTAAAAATGATTAGAATCCCTAGAATGATAATTACAAATCAAGACTTACAACTATTAATTATAAAAATGTGACTTATGACTATTAACTTACCACAATATGCAACTAACTCAAATAGTCTATAATATTAAAAATGGTATTTATCAAATAGTAGCTATGAAATTTTAAACAAAAGGTATTACCTATTTAATCAAACCGAAATGCATAAACAAATTAGTTAAAATATTAGAAGATAGTCCACGAACACAAGAAGCATGGTGTTCACCCTAGGTACAATTGGTCAATGTGGTCCCCTCACTTTGAAAATTTCTAGATGCTTTTAAGAAGATATTTTTTTTATCAGGATACACAAAAAGGTAAAATACTGACCTCTTTGAAAAATGATCTGATTACCAAGAACTTTGACAAATTTGTGGATCCAAAAGGTAGACAATATTTATATCATGTCACTCTAAGTGTTCTAATCAATTTTTTTGTGAAATGTGAAAATATTCAAAAATCATGTGATATGTCAGTGAAGTAAATGCTCTAGAAAGAAAATGTGAGCTTACCGAAATTTTTTAAAGGACTAATATGTGTAGCAAACAGGTGTCAAATCTGGTTATATTACCTTTGCCAACATACCCTCAACATTTGCTTAGCATCTTTTAAAATGCAGTGCTTGATATGTTTGACAAAATAACTCAAGAAATAACAATTGTTAGTGATCCATTCAAAACCAAAGATATCAGTGGTGTGCCTGATATGTGTGCAACATTTGAGAAAGTTCATAGAAAAGAATATGTGTGACCCTTTTGACAAAATGTTTTGAAAGAATACAATTTTAGGGTCTTGGAATGATTACAGGGCATGAGAATATTTTGGAATAAATATAATCTGCATGTGTAAAATCAGACTCCACAACTGCAACCTGCATGATGTATAACTTGTATAGGGGCAACTCGACAAGTGAGTGACTTAAATGATCTTATATTCTACTTGTGTTGGATGACAACTAATTGAAAGCATACTTTTATTATATGTAAGATGAGGAAAGCTACCTGAATTACAATGATTACATGATATAGATTTGTTGAAAAAAATGTTTCAATTTTTTTGAATCAATTACCAATTGATAAATGTAAGGTTACACATTGCCAACACTCTCTCATCATAGACCGACAAGTTACATGGAAGTTTTTGCAGTGCCTAAGCCACATAACCATTGGCCAATGCCCCTAATAGGGCATGTGGAGGTTAATATAGGGCACACACATTACTTGTTAGAGAGCCTCTAAGGCGCATGGGCTACTTGGCACAATGTCTCAAAGAAGTATGGTCTTATGGATCATTGGACACCTTTAAGAATGCCACAAAGAACTCCAGGTGGAAAATATCCAATCCCCTTGATACAAAAATCTAAATTTTGCATAATGCAAGTGGCAGTAGAGCGAAATAGGGTGAAAACAAAGATTTGTGACCATGAAGATACACAAAAGGGTCAATAAATCAATGTAAAGATTTGTGACCATGAAGATACTCAGGGTGAAAATGATTGATAACGGATGAAGTCAATGTGCAGAGCCACACGCACAATTAATGGTTAAACATTGATTCAAAGCCACACACACAATTAATGGTTAAACATTGATTCAAAGCCACACGATGCACTACTATGACAGTAGGGTCCAAATACTTTAATAAAGTCAAATAATTGAACTAATCTTATTTTTTTACTAATATTATCTCTAAGCACACTAAAAATGCCTTAATATTTGTCTAAAAAATCTCAAATAATAATGAATATCCATTGCTAAAAGGAAAGGTCAATTCACGTGTAAATTTATAAAAACACCGTTACTACTTACTGCAACAAAGACCTGAGTCACTTGGAGAATTAAAAAAAATTAAAGCTTGATGCTACTGAATTTATCTCAACTTTCTCTTGCAAACTGCATTATCACACTTAAACACTTCACCAGATTAGTCCAAAAGGGTAGCGAGAGATTGTGGGTTCGCTCCCACCGTGATCGCCAATATGTAGAAAGATTTTTGAGCTATTTGATTAAAAATATACAATTTAATCACCCAAACATCAAACTACTTATGCAATGTCTAAAGCCATTAAGTTCTAATGCAAATAAACAAATAAACTATTCAAACCAGTATTACAATCTTAAAGCTAAATGCTCTAAACTATGATCAAATAGATTCAAAAACAAAGAGATTGGGATGGAGATTACCTTGGACTCAAAAATCTAACGTTATGATGGTATGATGATAGATTGCTAATGATGATGCTTGGGATTGGTTTGGCATGAAGACTCTATAAGCTTCCTAGATTGCTAATTTGACATGGATATGGCATGATAATTCTAGTTGGCCTTCCATAGAGGAATGGAGTTGCTTATATAGAAGAGGAAGGGAAAGATCAATGGTGGAGATTCAAAGTTGGTTTGAGGAGATCAAGGGTGGAGGATTAAAAGGAATTTAAAATTCTTTGAAAGCCTCTAGATTTAGAGGCTTTTAGAGAGGAGGGGTGAGAATAGAGAGGATTCTATAATTCTCTTAGGGATTAATTAGGCTTAGGGATGGATTAGATAGGGATATGGTGGGTGATTAGGGACTAGGGGTGTAGGAGAGTCTAGGAATAAGTTAGTAGGTGGGAAGAGATGATTATGTGAATTAATGACGAAGTGGGATAGAATAAGATTAGTAGATGAAGAAACATTGAAGGAGAACATTAGATAGATGACTAGGAAGGGGGATAAATTAGTGGGATTAAAAAGGGATAAATTAGTGGAATTAAAAAATGATAAATTAAATAAGCGGAAATAGTGTCGATTAATAGGAATATGAGTAACAATAATGAAGTGAGCAGATTTAGATGCATACAATAGTAAATATCAATATTCACACACTCACTCTAGTAAGGAGAACTACATTGGCTTGAGGCTCTTTTGGGATTTGTAGGTAGCACTTGGATTACAGGGGTTTTCTGAGAATAACTCAATTATTCTCTGTGCTTGATTCCTCTTTTTGTATTTGACCTCCATTTGGTTTATTGTGAAAGAGTTAGGATCTTGATTTTGCAGGTCTTCCACCTAGCAAATTAGGACACATAGTGAATCAACAAGTCACCACGACCACTGTAGGTGCTCACACAAAAAAATCAATCACATAATTAACCAAGATGTGGTCGTAGTTAACAAATAAGACCGAGTGCGGCCTTGTCCAACACATTTTGAAATTTTGATTTCCGCTGTGACATAGCTCAAGGGTCATTACAATCAATTCATCAACAATGAACCTACATAATCAACATAAATTCAATTTTAACTAATTATGCATATATGTTTATCAATTTACTATTTATAACTCATTTCAAATTCTATAAATTACTTTGTTTCACATTTAGATTTGTATATTTTGTAAATTTAAAACATTTTTTAATAATTTACTTGTTCTTAGCATTTAATTGTTAAATTAAAAAAACATTGAACAAAGAGTACATTTAGTGTAGCTCTGCCATTATGTGGTTTGTTACAAACATTGCAATCAAAAGTCTTCAGTATGATAATTGCAACCTTCATAGAGGAAGCTATAACAAGCAGGGTGGTGCATAATTTGAGATACATCAGAGTGCCATAATGTTTGAAGAGACTGCACAAACACTGGGGGATATTCAAACCCAAATCTAATAAAGTACCCAAAATTGGTAGCGCTATGATCATCGCCGTAGTTTGACCTTCCTCCATTCACCAAATAAAGAGAAACGAACACCATTGTTACGAAAACAATTGTTACTGTTAGTGTTACTGAGAACGAGAATGGTAAAAACTAGATTACCACATCATATGAAAGAACAAACCATTCCATTTTCCAATGTGAACTCCACTAAAAATATTAATATTTTATCAGCATAGCGTTGGTTGTATCAATGTCATGGTTTTCATCTATCCGCAAATTCCCTTATATTTTGGTTGATGACAGATAGGGGGCTCGTCCCACGAAAGAACTGTCATAGGGTAGTCGGCCGACTTCTGCAACCCGAGGTCAGCCCAAGCGCCGCTAGGCCGAGCCCTAAATATAGATGAGATAGGGCCTTGAAGGGAAAACAAACCCTACTTGAAGCAGCAGCAGAAGAGATGGAGGAGGTGAAATGGGCGATCTTGTTGACTGTGGCGGCGGCGGGGGTGGGGCTGTACTGGATCCTGTACGTGGTGGGAGCGGCGGAGCAACGAGGGAAGCGCGCCGTGGAGCTGGGCGGCGGATCCATCTCGCGCAAGGAGGTGGCGGACAACTACAAGGAATACTCTGCTTTCTTCGATAAGCCCAAGGAGATGGAGAAAGAGAAGGCGGACAAGGTGCCGAAGCTGGTGGACACATTCTATAATCTTGTCACGGACATTTACGAGTGGGGGTGGGGTCAGAGCTTTCACTTCTCTCCAGCCCTGCCTGGGAAGTCACACAAGGAGGAGACGCGCCTGCACGAGACTAGAGTTGCAGATTTGCTCGGGAGTAAGCCTGGGGACAGACTTCTCGATGCTGGCTGCGGCGTAGGAGGCCCCATGCGAGCCATTGCTGCACATTCCACCGCCAATGTCGTCGGCATCACCATTAACGACTATCAGGTTGGGGTTTTATTCACTCTTTAAGCAATTTACTAATTTTTCACTAGGGTTTCACACGAAAACATCATTTATATTTGTTCAGTGCTGAATTGAACTTATATTTGACCAGGTGGAGCGTGCCCGCAGCCACAACAAGAAAGCTGGTCTCGACCACTTGTGTGAGGTTGTGTGTGGAAACTTTCTCGAAATGCCCTTTGAAGACAACTCCTTTGATGGCGCCTACTCCATTGAGGCCACCTGTCACGCTCCACGCTTAGAGGATGTCTATGCCGAGATCTACAGGGTGTTAAAACCGGGGCAACTGTATGTCACCTATGAGTGGGTCACTACCCCCAAGTTTAACCCTGAAAATGTGGAGCACGTCGAGATCATCCATGGCATTGAGCATGGTGACGCGTTGCCTGGTCTGAGGAACTACAAGCAGGTGGTTGATATCGCTAAAAGCGTGGGGTTTGAGGTCCTGGAAGAAAAGGACTTGGCGCTGCCTCCCTCACACCCCTGGTGGTCTCGCCTTAAGATGGGCAGGTTTGCTTACTACAGAAACCATGTAGTCATTGCATTGTTGTCTTTTCTAGGCATTGCCCCAAAGGGCGTGGTGGATGTGCACGAAATGCTCTTCAAGACGGCTGATTATCTCACTAGAGGCGGTGAGACTGGCATTTTCACGCCCATGCATTTGATGATCTGCCGGAAACCAGAAATAAACCCTATGTGATAGAGTCAGGGTTTTTATCTGGCAGAGCAAACCCCGCATCCTGTATTAGGGTTTGCAGAAGCCTGGTTGTGTATTTGGCCGGGGTTGTAGCAGATTGGTACATCAAACCCCAATCTTGTTATTTTTGATGCATCGCGGGCGCTAGAATTGCTCTTGTTTCCCTGTTTTCTTTCATTTTTCTTTTGAGCATGGTAGGGGTTTTTGCATAACATTGTTTTTACTCTGGATCTTATTTGGGCTGGTGCTCATATCTGTTCTATTCTGGAATAGTGAGGCCTGAAAAAATGCTTCAGTGAAGCACATGTAAGGCATGGTTGTTGTTTTCCTTATTTCATTAGTAAAAGTAAAACCATGGGATATTACATTATGATTAAAGGTGGGGAGTTGATGTTCTCACTGAATGCAATTTTATCTACGGTTTTTGTTTTGGATAAACTGTGTTGTGTTGGATTCACTTTTATTTATTTATTTTTATTAGGAGCTGGTCAAAGTTTATTGACACGATTTGGTCCTTTGTTTTAAAATAAACCTGTTTCATTCCAAATGGATTTTAAAAAGAGAGCTTTACTGCACTTATATTTTCAATTTTGAAGTGGATCTAGCTTCCAAGATTTTAGGTTGGCAAATTTGGCCTAAAAAACTATGTAATCGTTTTTTGTTATAGAACTAGACTGTAGGTTCAGTATAACCTCCATACCATGGGCGGATCATAAACGCTAAAACTTTTAGATATGTAAGCCAAAGTGTATTGCCTTTTTAGTTTGTGTATTTATTTGGGGCAACAAATGATTAAAATAATTAAAAGTGTAGCCTTGGATGATTTCAGGGGCTACATATTCAGTATGTATCGGTGGCTTGCTTTAGGATCATAAAACTTGATTATATTGTTTCTGATTGGAATCTGAATTTATGTTACATTCATCTCATTCAAAAGTTGCAAAAGGTGCTGAAGAGTGTAGGTCGAAATTAATGATTAGTTTTTTAAATTTTTGACAGGCAAGCGATGTAATTTTCCAATTTGGACATATTATAAATGGTAGTGGCCTTAGCATAATATCAGTCTTGTCTGCCTTCAACATTATAATCCCAAAAACTAGCCATCTTACTGCTGCTATCTATGGATGTATTCATTCTTCATACTGGGCATCAAATGTCAATGGACGTATGGCATCCTTCATACTTGGCATCAATAAAAAGAAAGCCAGCGTATCTGGCTGTTAAGGACGAAGGAGGGTTGAAAATCCTTATGGTAGTTTTGTAGTTCTGGGACCTTTGGAATTCCTCCTACCTTTTGAAGCATGACAGCACTATTGAATCTTTCTCTGAGTTCACTAGAAACTGAACCACCTCTTTCAGAAAGAGTATCCCATTATTATACTCTACTCTTTCATTCATGCTTTGGCCTCCTTCAAAACAGATCCAAAATAAGGCATCTGGGATGCACCCAATCTGCAATTTCATCACTTAGCAAGCATGTTAATAGCCGCTTGAGATCAAAGTAGAATTTGACTGCTATGTCAAATATAAAAAGGGACATTGTAATTCCCCATTGCATGCATCACATTGATTCTATATGAGCAGATCAAAGGAATATACAAAATAGAGATTTTGACTATAATCAAAGGCTCTCATCTCCAAAATTTCATCATTTAAATGGTGGGCAGTGTTGCAAGAATGCACTGTTTGATCACTGTTTTGCGTATTAACGAGTTGAAACACAGACGTGACAGTAACAGGGGGTTTTAGACGGCCTCTTTTCCCATCATGTACACTAGCAACACTGTCCGCATGACGACAGTTGCAGCAGCCAGTTTCAGACGGTGTTGCGGGGCGTAAGGGCCATTGCAATCACTGGGAAATGTGTGGTTGAAGGGGGCACAATAAGATGCAATTGTACGGTGAAAGTAAAATAAAAATTAACTAGTGATTGTAGAATAAAAATTAGGTAAGTAGACAAATTATTATTTGTGGAATGCACGATATGCAGTGAAAAATAGTTACGCTGATAGACATATATACAATGGGAAAAAGACAGTGGCGAGTCTTGATCAATGGCCAACATTATTGCTGTACATGGCAAGTCTATGGACATTATCTCAGCCGTCCATGCGAGAAATCACTGTAGCGTGGGAAAATGTGTAGAAACCACAGTAGCTTGTCCTGTTTACCTGTATGCAAGTACACAAGAGGACCAGGCATATGTTCCACCTTTCTGCAGACAGTCTTGAGTGGCTGAGATCCATGTCTATGTCGACTGAGGGTGCAGGGCTGGGTCTTTCTATCGCCTTGCCCAGCCAACAAGATGAACAAGAATCTGCCAAGAAAACTGTGCTTTTGCAACTGGAGCCTCTGCCTGTGCGCCCCCTTGCTGCCTTCTTTGGGGCTCCCCAGGGTTCAATGCCAGCACCATCCTTCCTCCGGCTACTTCCCCACAACTGTGAGTATACATGATTCATCTAACTGTGTGTGTATCTACATAATTTGAATATATGTTGTGTATATATACAGTTATTTTGTGCATGTATATTCTAAGGGGGTTTGTGTTGGTGTATGCAGGCGGAGACGAGGTGACAATTGTGGAGACAAATCCACTGCACGGGATGGACATGAATTGAACACATCCCCCTGCAAATGATGTGATATAAGCTTTCCGTGTTTTAGAGAGCAGGAGGCCGCTGCCTGTGAAAAGGGTGTGAGAAAATCCGTCCTTCAATTTTGACTTGGATAGGGATTGAAACTGCAACTTGAGCTCCTGGATCAGCGATGAAGAAAAATTGGGTCAACTAGGAAAAAGCTGTGGCTTTCCAAGGAACATTCCCCTCTGCTGGAAGAGAACTTCAGAGAACACGCACTCTGAACCTGGTAAGATTGATTTATTAAAACCTATCAATCGTGGTATTTAAGTGTTCCGTTAATTTGTGGTTTTTTAGAGGCTGATCCGTGGTCAATATTGTTGCTGAATTTTAATCAATTATTACAGATATGTTGGTTATGAAGAAGGTGGACAACTCACGGAAGCAGTTAGAAGACAACCATATAGTGTTGTTTTATTTGATGAAGTTGAGAAGGTACATATTTCTGTTTTCAGCACCATGCTTCAGATGCTATAGATGATGGCAAACTAACTGATGGACGTGGTCGGATGGTTAACTTCTCCAGCACAGTCATTATCATGACATCCAAAATTGGGGCAGAGTCTCTACTTGCCGGAGCCTCTGGAGACACATCCATGCAAGCTGCAAGGGACAAAGTAATGCACGTAGGTGCATATAAGTTTTGGCTTTATGTACTACATCCTACTTTGATTTCGTTTAAGTAGCTGTGTACTAAATTTGGTTTTACCTTTCTTGCAGTTGAGAAAGCACTTCAGGCCAGAGTTGTTAAATAGACTTGACAAGATAGTTATTTTTGATCCTCTTAATCATGAACAGTCGAGGAACTTGCTATATTGCAGATTGCAGATGTGGATGTTCAGCTTGCGGAGAGGGGAATTACTTTGGCAGTAACTGATGTAGCTTTGGGCTTTATTCTTGAGGAAGCTTTATGATTCTCTATGTAGAACTATTTTCAAAATTTTCTCTGTTTCTATATTTCCTATTTCTTCCATAGATGTCAACTTAGGGTCCTGATCCAGAAGCATAAACATCTAAGTACAACTTACAATTTTAGAGGCGTTTGTGGTTTCAATCATTCCATTTAATCTTTTTGTTATTGCTGTAGGTTGTGCTGTGATACAAAATAAAGGAGGGCTCTGCCACTATTACTCATACGGGTAAATTATCTGGGTGGATCTGAGAGAGGTATTGCCACAGATCATTGCTAGCAAATCAGAGAGGTTATGTTTATCAAAAGTAGGCCCTGTACGTGTCAGCTGAGCCCACCCTATAAATGTGACAAGACAGTGAGTCTTCTTTGAGTCTTCTTTTTCAATTTTCATCATCAGATAAATGACCATGCAACTTTCTTAATGCCGATTTAAATTAATTTTTCTGAACAGCCATTGTAGATTATTAGATACCCATATGTGTCCTTTTGATATGCATTTATGGTTTTTGGAAACCCATTAAACGTTTTTGAGTGTCTAATTAGTTTTTTTAACAGGGCTTTTTTAAGTTCAGATCTCCATCATTATTCCTAATAACAGTGTCGTTGTGTCCTTACTAATAGATGCCTCTAGAGTCTACACATTACCAACTTACCAATAGATTTCATGAGGTTCTGAAATGCATTATTTGGCCTGAAAAACTTACTAGTAGATGCCTCTAGACCTTACAAACTTGTTCACTAGCCAGAGATATAACTTTTTGGTCTATAATTGTTGACATCTCATTGTCATCTGGTGCTGACACACAACTGCAAATATCTGACATGTAGCCTCAGGCATTAGCTTCTCTACCATTGGTCTTTTAAATAATTGCAGTCACACAGTTTGGATGTTAATATTAGAACATAAGGAAGAGATATGCTTTTATAAATAGCTTGTCTGCAGAACCCGTGAGTTTTTTGGGAACATCAGGAAGAGGATTGGAAGGGCTTTTCCAGAGGGGACGATTGTAATTTGAAAATACCCACCCAAAGATTGAGCGATTTCAAATGTTATGTTTATGAGATGAGATGTCTTTTTTGGAAATTCTTAGGTCAAATTGTTATTTGACTGTAACATCTTTAAAGGTATATTTGTTTGTTTAGAAGATTGGTTATATGGATTTTCAGTTTCAAATTGTATCTCTTCAAATTTTTGTTTGTTTGTTTTGATTTAAAGATTTTGAGTTTTATGTTATGATTGAATGTGTCTGTGTAATTCTGCCTAATATTAATTCAAAAAAAAAGTGTTTCATCTTTCATTTCATTGAAGCTACATAACTTACAGATTCTGATAGCATAATGTTCCATGTTGACACCAGGACCAATGTTTTTCATACAACTTTTTCTGTTGGGTTCCTCTTAGTAGCAATGATTGGATTTTTCCATGTGGCTGGACAAGCGTTCATAATACATTTTATAGAGGTGGTGATGATGCCGCCTCCACAATGGATAAGTTCCCAAATTTCATTTCTCCTGTTTAGTGTAGAATGCAGTTTCAGTTGATATTTGGAAGAATATATGCTTTCCTGTTGTCTTTTCCTCCAAAATCTATATATGTTAGCAGACTTTACTTTAAAAACGTCTTAACATGGAGATTATCTGGTTGTTTTCCTTCCCGGTTCTTTGCACATATCTGCAATGGAAATTGCGCCTAACTCTAAATCGTTGTTCCTAGATTTGTTATGGCCGGATGTGCGGCCACCATTTTTCTTCTGATCTTCACAGCCTCTAACCCAAGCCACGTCAATTTCCCTAACCTTTGTTAGGGTTTTTTGGGTTTCTGCTTTGTTAAGGGCTTGGTGGTTCCTCGGATTCAAGAAATCCAAGAAATTGAGTAGAAGCATGATGAGCCCTTGCTGGCCCCATTAAATTAGGTCATATTGTTGCTTAGTGCTCAGATTTCGTTTTTGAAATTTCTTCATTTATTGTTGACCATCGCTTTCTTTGTTATCTTATATTAGTAATATCATGTGTACATGATACATGAAAAGGAAAATGGCTTGGCCATATTATTTATTGATCAGTTATGCAGTGACTTGTTTCTTCTTCACACAATTTTTTAATGTGTGCGCTTTATAAGATCTGGGTTCTGACTGGAGATAAAGTGGAAACTTCCATTAATATAGAGGGTTTGTTTGAACTTTTGAACTTTTTCTTACTAGCAGTGATTTCAGTCTTTTGTATTCTACCTTTATTCTGACAAATGGTTGCCGTTTTCTGGATACGTAGATTAGTAATATCATGTGTACATGATACATGAAAAGGAAAATGACTTGGCCATGTTATTTATTGATCAGTTATGCAGTGACTTGTTTCTTCTTCACACAATTTTTAATGTGTGCTTTATAAGTTTCGGTTTCTGACTGGAGATAAAGTGGAAACTTCCATTAATGTAAGGTCTGTTTGAACTTTTTCTTACTAGCGGTGATTTCAGTCTTTTGTATTCTACCTTTATTCTTATAAATGGTTGCTGTTTTTTGGATAGTTAGATCTTTTACATGTGAATTGTACCTGCATATTTGCATGCAGTTTGCCAAGACAAGGAATGAAGCAGATACTGATTACATTGGATGTACCTGACATAAATAGGAATGAAGCAGACACTGATTACATTGGATGCACCTGACATAAAAGCACTGGGATCGAATCACTGGCTGGATGTTTAATGGAGTTTGTAGTTCTACCCATTGTTTTCTTTTTAACCACAAATATCCTCAAGCACCAGGCATTTCGAGAAAGTGGTCAAGTGTCAGGTGTGGAGATCTTTGGAGCAACCTTGTATACCTGCATTGTCTGGACAGTGAATTGCCAAATAGCTTTGGCCCTCAGTTACTTCACTTAGATACAGCATCTGTTCATATGGGGCACTATTGCCCTCTGGTATGTTTTCTATGGATCTCTTCAGCCTACAGTATCAAGAGCAGCTTACACAGTTCTTGTTGAAGCTTATTGTCCTAGCCCACTGTACTGGTTCACGACATTTATTGTTATATCTGTTCTTGTTCCTTATTTCACATACTCACTGGTCATCCAAGGGTTTTTTGGGAAACCTGGTGGAAATTTGAAGACTCTTAACTTGTTATCCTTGCGGAGTCGTGTATATTTATATGGGCTTTTGTGCAAATAATAGTTACATTGAAGGCGGAAGCATATTCATACTGTTTGGAGTTTCTTGCTCCAACAAAGACTGAGATCACGACATAGAAACATACTATTGGACCAACATATTATTTTATTTCTATATTGTTGTACCAAATGTTTTTGTATGTTTTTTTCGTTGACCACTGTTTTATGCGGTGATCTTAAGCTAAGAGCCAAGGACTGAGGGGTATTCATTCTACCAAAGTCACCCAGGACATGATCCCGGCCTCATCCCTTTTATTGTGTCAGGGTTTGCTAACAGCAAGAATTGATCTCTGGTGAGGTCTTTGTGAGCCAAACAACTTCACCAATTGAACCAATAACTGTTCACATTTTTGTATTTTCAAAACTGTATCCAGGCTAAAGTCAAATTACGTTAGACTTCAGGTTGGCCATTTATCCCTCACTGGACACATGTAAGTTATCAGACAATGGATATATTGTTACAAAGTCTTGTAAAAATGGTTTTTTTTCCTAATGTTCACTGTCAGTGGACACATGAGCATATCAGCTTGGAAATACAGAGGGCAGTGTATTTTCATTTGTATGAATATGTGTGAAAGTGTATATTTCTTACACTCTGTAGTTTTACAACACAGGTCGGGACAAGGCATGTTTGAGTTGTTTAGGGTGTTAAAGCCAAGTTTGAAAAGCCTTTATTTGGCAACTAAAGTGTCATTGTACTCAAGTGAGTTGCTTGAGTGGGTTTTTGGTCAATTATTTTAAATCCCTGTAGCTAGAGATGGTACTAGCAGTTGCCCCAAAGCTGCAAGTTATGCCCGGAAGGGATGTCATTTTCTTGCAACCCTCTGCAAAGGGCAGCGGGACAACTATTGTGTTATTGACTGTGTTGGTGAGGCCATGTCGAATACGGGTTCAACTGCCACTCGAAGCCCTTTACTTTATTATATACACACAAAGATTTGTAAGTGTGCATACAAAAGTGTATATATGCATGGACCTTAAACAAAAACGAAGCTTGGTTTATTTAAAAAAAATTATACACACAAATGTGTAATGGTAAACATTGAAACTTCCTCCTTGACAAATCTATGTTATGCAACGCAAACAAATACTGCCAAATATCTTAAAGAAATGGATGTGAGCATGAAATAAAAGAACTTGATAATAAAACTTGGGAAGTTTAAACAAGATGGTGGCCATGAGAGGCTAGACAATATAAGCCTTTATTTCATCCTTCCCCTTCCTCCCAAATAAATGATCCTAGAAACTTTTAGGAGTTTTGGGGAGCTTTAGTCATTACCTACAAATAAAATTGTGGCAACTTTAAGGTTTCTCTAATATAACGGTTAAGATTAGACTCAATCCAACGATGGAGATGGCTTGTTCCATTTTGGAGGGAAAAGCCTTTAAATTGTGTCTTTTTTATTTAATGGGTTAAGTTGTGACTTTATATGTGCACCTACTTACCTAAAGTTGTCTTTTCCTTGGAGAATTTTATTGAGGCCATGTTGAGCGTGGGTTTCAACCCCAGGAGCTTTGGGTAATCTCTAAATTGATGAACCTTATGCATATAAGTTGAAGGTGTCATGGGAACTACTCGAGGTTGTGTTATTAATAAATAAATCCCATATTGCACATGATTCCAAATTTGGTTAAAATTGCTACATTATGAATACCACATTAGGATGGTTATGGGTTTCTTCAAATAGATGTTGATTGATTTTTGTGTTGTATCTTTTTGGGCATCCTTTGATGGAGTAAGGTGGCTATGTAAAACTACCATCCACTTGTAGTTGGCTTAGCAATGTTGTTATGGAGGAATTATGGTGGTGAGGTTGTTTTGATGTTTCTAAAGAGGTGATTGGCATGAGGTGATTGTCATGCACAATGTGCATAATATGTTTTAAGTTGTGTCATACTGTATAACGTGTCATTGATATATGATCTTAACTTATCTCGAGCCAAAAAATTTAACCTAGATTGGATTGATGAGGCTATTGATCCACTTATCCTTCATTTCTTTATGACATTTCATAAACGTTCCTTTGATTAACCCTCTTCAATCTTGGAATTAACGATCCTTTTGAAATTTTAGAAGTTTTCAAGTTAAAATGTGGATGGATTTTGGATTTGACTAAATGTGGGCTATTTAGCTGTGTTCAATCTTCTCCTTATTGAGAGAGGAGATGGATTATTATGATGATGGCTCAACAACGTATTCTTTGCAAGTTGATAGTTGTGTATGGTGAGATGTGGGTTATGGTTTTCTAGTAGATAGTTGACTCTTATAATTGTGTGTTTATGGTGTTGATAACCCTTTACTCTGATTTAGATATCTTTGACACTTACTTTTCTCCCTTTTTCTGGGCCTTACTTAGGGTTGTGCTTTGTGAGCCCCCAACTAAGGTATTGTGTTGTGATCCTCTAGGACCTTATATAGGGTGTGCCTTGGGGGCCCTTATCTAAGGTGTTGTTTTAGGTTGAGCTATTCTGACCCATAAAACTTGATGTTTTAGTGTGATTGTTCCAAGGAGAACCTATTAGGCCATTAGGTAGGGTCAACATATGGCCATTAGTTAGGGCGTGCCTATTAGGCCCTTAAAACTTGGTGTTGTTTTGCTTAGATGTAAGCCTTGTGGTCTTTAACTTGGTTGTTCTTGAAGTTTGGTTTTAATCCTTCCCTTCTCACACCTACCTTGTTATTTATTTTACTTGTGATTGACCATGTGAAGGTGTGGCATTTTAGCTTGATTTTTAATATTCCTAAATCTTAATTTCATGGATCTTGGTTGTATGACTATTGTTAGAGTTCATGTACCACTTCGACGATAATTGTTGCTTGTATCATGATTCATGTGTTGTTTTTCATCTGTGTGATGTGTTGGTGTTGTTATTACTCTTTATCTTAGGAAGATATACTATGTTATGGTTCCCTTAGAGTATACCACTTTTGAGTATGGGTTAAAAGATAAACTTCCCTTGTGAATTTGTATATCAATTGGTCATGATTATGTTAGGAATATTGTAGGAGCAAGTGTGTTTCTTGTGAAAATCTCCCTCTCAATGAGTACTTTAACTGCTTAAATTAGGAAATGACCTCTCCTTTATAGTGAAATCGTGTGATTCAAAGTGGAAATCCTTAATTAGAGTATTGAAATAATTCATGCTTAGTGTGAAAATGGAATGGAGGTAGAAGGTTGTCAAATAAAAATTGGTCTCAAGTTACAATATCTTCAACTAAATATAATTGACACAAACATTTGTTAGACCACTTTCTAGACTTGATACAAGCATTATGAGTTCACAATGGTGTTGTTCGAATTGACATATTTGAGTTGGTCTTCCTCAATGACATTTTGATTTATTCAAGGAATGAGGAAGGAAAAGTAGAGCACTTGTGTCAGGGTTTGTGATTTTTTCAAGAAAAAAGTTGTATTCAAGTGTGCATTCTATAAGATAGAGATACAGTGCCTTGGTCACATCCTTTTTGGGAGGGGATTTTTGTAGGCCCCTTAAAGATTTGAGCTATCATAGAGTGGTGGACACCCACCAATTTGATAGAGATGTAAAATTTCATGGGTTTAACACGGTATTATTGTCGTTTCATTTAGGGGTTCTCTTAAAGAGTGCATCCTGTTACCTACCTGTAATGAAAGAGGAAGAAATTTGTTTGGTCAGAGAAGTGTGAACAAGCCTTTTAGACGTTGAAAGAGTGTTTGACTAGTGCAACAATTTTAGTATTTTTTGATATAGAGAGAATTCGAAGTGTGCATAAATGCTTCTAAGTTCAGGTTGGGAGCAATTTCTCATGTAGGATAACTGAATGATAGTTTTTGAGTCTTAAGAGCTTAAGGATTATGAGTGAAAATATCCAACTCATGAGTTGGAATTGGCAGTAATGGTTCTCACACTTGTGAGATGGGGGCACTTTCTCCTTGGTAGACATGTGTGCTAAAAACAATTGACCTAAGTCTACAACACATTTTCACTCAACCCAACCTCTCACTCAACCCAACCTCAACACTTATCAACAACATTGGATGGAGTTATTATGCAAGTATCAATTTGATATCTATTATATAAAAAGGGAAGGAAAATGTTGTCGTAAATGCTTTGATTAGGGGACACAATTATCAAAACTCCATTGACATGGCTCCGTATGAGGATCTTTATGGAAGGCCATACAAGGCTCTTTTTGGTTGGGACATGATTGAGGACATAGTAGTGATTGGCTTTGTTATGTTACAGGGCATTGAATGCCAAAAGGTGCAAAATTGATAGAAGAAATACATCGACATAAAGTGGATAAATTGACACTTCACAATTTGAAATAAGGTCTTATGGAGAGTACATATGCACAATAGCCCAATTCGCTATGAAAAAGGCTCTAAGCTTGCACCTCGCTTTGTGGGCATTTTGAGATTTTGGAGAGGATACGTCTAATGGCGTATTGTCTAGCCTTGTCACCCAGCGTATTGTGCATCCATGATGTCTTTCCTAACATTGCTTATGTTCTAGGTTGGTTGATGCTATAGGTGGAGGCGGATGGTAGTTGTCACTAGAGCCCCTGCGCATTTTGGAGTATCGAAGGTTGGGCCTTAGAGGTTGTGAGGTGGACCAAGTTGGAATCCAATGAAATAGGTATAATAAGACATCAACGTCTTAGGAGGATGCAACTCTATTGCGGGTTTGGTATCCTCGCCTCTTTTAGTGACTTCGAGGAGGAAGTCTATTTTAAGGGGAGGGTGATGTGAGGCCCAACATTGTTTCAAGACTGATATATTTATTTTGCGACACATTGTGCATAGGATGTATTTGGTTAGCAACATTATGTTTGTATTTTATGTTTTTTAATTTTGGCATATATATATTGGAGACTTCAAATTATCTAGTTCGTTTTTATATACATGATTGTACTGATATGATGTATTGAGATTCATGATAATATGATGTATTTCTCCATTTGTGATTACAACACTATGATACATTATTTACATGACATTACTTATTGAGGTATACGATGGATCTTTATAACACATTAATTCTATCATCTTGATTATTGTGTTCATGATATATTATTGATTATCTTGCTGACACATTTGCTTATTATTACTTAGTAGTAGATATAGATTTTATTTCCAGATATATTTGATGGTTTACACCCAGTGTGCAGGGTACAAGTGGTTCGAGGTGGAAAAATTGCACTCAAAATCTTGGGGGACAACCAATTTGTTGTTTGTGTTGTTTGCAAGTCACCTTAGTCTATGTTTTGTAAATGTGACCTTCTCTTGTGTGAATGTGATAAAGTCATGTAACTTTGATTTATGTAATATTGTAGCTTTAAATTATGATTTTAGTTCTTTATTTATTTAATTTAATAAAATGTGATGTGTATGTTGAGTGTGTGCCAAGTGTAGTATGATGCGTTGTGCTTGTGTCATGTATAATCACCCTTCCCTATCCTAATCCATCACTTTTCATTGGGGTTAGCTTGTCATAAACTCTTATAAGGGTTCATAGGTGTATATGGGTAGGTTGAGTGACCCATAAGTCCCTTTCAAAGATGAAACTCGAATTTGGGCTTGGAGGCCACTTTTAGGGATGATTATGACAAGTGCGAGCCTTCATAGGTATTTTATATTTCATAGGGTCATATGGATTAGGATAAGTTAGCTTTCCCATGAGTTTAAAAGCTCCTTTAGGTGCATAGAGCCTCCAAAATCATATTTGAAAAGATAGTTTGTGTGCTTCGAAAGTGACATATGAGGGTCTTGAAAAGAGAGTTGTATGAGTCTTAGTAAGAGGGATTTGTAAGAGAAAAGGTGATGTGTGAGAGACAAAAATAGATCTTAAAAAAAAGGTGCCATGTGTCAAGAATAGATTGAATAGGAAAATTATAGAGCCTTCTACATATGCCAAAAATCTTAGTTTAGTTGGGGGTTAGTTATGGGGCGTTGGGGAGAGTTTGGAGAGAGCTTGGATCGAGGGAGAAGGTATAAAGAGCTTGAGGTAGGTCACCCTCTAACTTGTTTTTTTTTCGAATGTATGTGTTTGTTCGATAAGCCTATGTGTGTGATATAGTGTTGTTAGTATGAGTAACTTGCTAAAGTTTGTGCTTTCTACCTTGGGATCCATTTGGGGGGAAGATTATGGGCTTTGTGTTTCCTTTTACGACTATTCTTCTTGCTTTGGGAGGGCATCTTTGATGGGTCTCTTGTAGTGTTGAACCATGCTTTGTTTTAACATTTTATTATGTGAAAATGACTCAGTGGGCTCATACGAAGGAGTGAGGAAAATGGTCATTCCCCTTTCTTTGTGCTTGAGTCACATACTTGTTTTGATGAGAGTAGGGCTTGTATGGGCAAGTCATGTAGCCACTCAACCCACTTATTTTACATGGAGTTTGGGGTATACTCGTGTGAAAATGATGATAGTCGTGTGTTTTTATGGATTTGGTTGGTGGCATTTGGGTGTGGTGATATTGAGAAGGGAAATGGAAAAATGTTCATTGTTTGGGGACCCCATCATTCCTTGATTGGGATTTTAGGGAGAGCCCTTTTGGCCCTTAAAATTCTTTTTGTTGTGTTCTTACTTGGGATTTTAAGGTGAGCCTTTGGCCCTTAAAATCCCTTGGGTTTTGCGGAGAGCCTTTGGCCCTTAAAATCCCTTGGGTTTTGCGGAGAGCCTTTGGCTCTTAAAATCCCTTGTGTTTTACAGAGAGCCTTTGGCCCTTAAAACCTTTTTGATTGAATTTTATGGAGAGCATTTGACCCTTGAAACTCTTTTGTTGTTTTTATGGTAGTCATTGTGAATGGTGGCTTGTATATTCAAAGTGTTGTATATAACTTGTAAGATGTGGATACCCTTTGATCTCCTTGGTTGTTAACTCCCAAGATTGTTGTGATACTGGTTGGAAATGTGTGCATTGGCTCATGTTTCTACATGATGATGACATATTTGGTTGGATGGTGAGCACTCCGCACCTCAGCTTTCATCACTTAAATTGTTTGGACTTGCTAAGTTGTAGGTGACTTTTGGAATTCTTAGGAGCATTGGAGCTATCTTGGAGCTTGTGGGAACCATGCACTCCTTTATTATTTATGTAAAACTCCTATTTATATGCAAGAGTGTATTGTTGAAGCGTTTTGCATGTGTCATTTGTATGGCTTCTTCTCTTTACCTTGAGGTTGAGCAATGTTTTCTTACTTCTAAATGTATCTAGAAAGTATCCATGGCTTAATAACACCTTAGTTTAAAACTTACAATGTTCTTACTCTTGCATATGAAGATGATAGGACGAAAACTTATTTGATTTGCTCCGAATGAGATATTATTTATCATTGAAAAATGTTTCATCTATGTCTATTCTTTTTAAAAGTAATGTGCCTTTCTACCTTGCTTGATATATCAAGAAGGAATGATTGTGTTGCAACTGTTAAGCTTCATAGAACATTATTCTTGCATAAGAAATGGAATAGATGAATATATCCATTAGTAATGTGTTAAGTTTCATATATATATATATATATATATATATATATATATATATATATATATATATATATATATATATATATATTTCAATGTTTCATCTATGTCTATTCCCGTTGTAAGTAATGTGCCTTTCCACCTTGCTTAATGAATCAAGGAATGATTGTGCTGCAATTGTTAAGCTTCATAGAACATTATTCTTGCATAAGAAATGGTATAGATGAATATAACATTAGTAATATGTTAAGTTACACATACACACGTGTGTTTCACATGTATATAATAATATATATGTGTGTGCGCATGTGCGTGTGTATGTGTGGTGTGTGCGTGCGTGCATGCATGTGCTTGTGTTTTTTATTCATTTTTTATACGTGAAAGTGTATACATACATAGGCCTTGAACAAAATCAAAACCTATTTTCTATATTTTTAAAATTATATGCATACATAGGCACGCATGCGCGTGCACACAAACACACACACACTCCACACACAATTATGTGTAATGATAAACATTCAAACTTCCTTCTCGACCTTTGACAAACCCATGCCCTGTGACAAAAAAATATTGTCAAATATCCTAAACAAAATAATAATTAATATGAGCATGAAATGTAAGAATTAAATAAAGCTTAGGTAAGTCTAAACAAGATGATGGTCTTAGCACCCATTGTTGGAGCTTCCCCCTCCTCCCAAACAAATGACAAAATGGAAACTTAGGAGTTAAGGAAAGATTTAGTAATCACTTACAAGGAAGATTATGGCAACTCTAGGGTTTGTTAATCCAATGGTAAAACTTATAGCTTGATCTAACAATAGAGATGGCTTGTTCCATTTTTAGAGGGAAAATCCTTTTAACTTAAAAAGTAGTCTTCTTTTACTAATGCTTTAAGTTGTGACTTTATGTGGGCACCTCTTTACCTGTTGCTCACTAATTTTAAGTGGCCATTTTTAATTAACCCTTTGATTTAAGTTATATGTCCACACTTTATAAAGAAGGGTGAATCTCTTAGGAAACCATACACGACTTTTATAACATTAGTAAAATTAAAATAAAAACCCTAAGATATTTCTTGGTGTGTAAACATTATATTTTTAACTTACGACCCATCTTAACCTTATTATTAATAATGTGTAGACTTAGGTGACTATTACCATAGGCGACGTGAAAATGTTATGTGGGATTAAGTGCTTACAAATTTAAAATATGATATTAAAAATAATAAATAATATAACTAAAAAAGTTGTGAATTTTTGGGCATTTAAATGTAGTGTATGATATGTTGCATGGATTCTAGTATATCACTATTGAGCATACATTCACATAGGTGGGAGCACTAAATGTGGTTTGAGCTCTTTTTGAAATATTGGAAAGTAGACAATGCTCAACCACTCAATGGGGGGTGGTTGGGGTTGTCCAACCCATCTTGTCTAGCCCCTTTTTTTGGTGAAGCAAGTGTTGAAAGTGGATCTAGAGTTTTAAGGTGAAGGAGAATAATTTTGGATTTGCATACGAGATCGAGCCTTTGATATTGCACAAAAACCATATTAATAGGTAGGCACAATGACCTAGGGTGAAATAAAACATGACACGATTAAAACAAGCTAATTACCATATCTTCTTTGTCATTTTTATAAATAACAAGTACAAAACGTCAATCTTATTCTGTCTTTTACATTCATATTTATGTAATGTACATATATTTTATGCAATCTAAATTATTGGATAGCTTTAGCTTGTTTAGCTCATTAAACCCAAAATAAGTTTAAACAATGATTACATAGACATATTATCACATTCGATGAGAATGAGATTATTGACAATGATCTTATTAATGTGGCATTGTTTATGTGTGCATACATTGACTAACAACCTATACATAGTGTCATGGTGGATAATGGGTTAAGTAAAAATATTTACATTATTACATTGCTCACTAGCTTTGGATACACACACGAGGATCTAATTGGTACAACAAAGACAATGAAAGGATTCAATGGAAAGAGACAAAACCCTTTTGGAAACATTTTATTACCACTTATGGTAAGGCCTACAATGGTTGTTAATTTATTCTAGTTTCTAACCAAGATGGGAGCATTCGACATGTTGTTAAGACTTTCATGAATACATAAGATACCTCTAATACAATCTTTGTGACATTGGTGTGTGAAGTATATCAAGTGGTTACAGTTCTAAGTATTCCCTAGGAGTATTGTGTTCAACTGGACATCTCTACCCAAAAACCTAACACATTGCAGATACTAAAATCTGGTATTAATTACTTAACAATGACAAGCTTGACATAGATTTATCACATATCACTTGCGCACAAAATTATGGTATGAACTTGTCATTTTCTCACACCTACATATTACCTTATGAGCCTAATCTTTATGTTTTGTTGTTACACATCTACAAGAACTTCACTATCTATTTCAAACTTATTTACTACCCTACATAAACATCTCTAGCCCTTCAGTTTAGTTCACTTGTACATAGGTCAATAATGTCAAAATGGGTCAATATCTCTAATTGATATTGCCTTGGGATGGACATTACCAACCCTCTCCCAACACGAACTACTTTTCCAAATAAAACATTTCCTTAGGGCCCGTCCATCTGCGAAATGTATCAATGGTGTGAGAAATTACCCAATTGGACTTATATATATAAAAATCAAGGTCTCACTTGATAAGGGACTTCACACTTATCTAGCACATATCTATAAACTACTGCACATTGAACAAATTTTTCCTATTCTTCCCAAATTACAAATCAATCATTAGGTGCAGTTACAAACCAAGTTTGAAGCATACTAAAGCCAAGTCAAAGCAAGCATTATCAAGTATTAAAGTCAAATCATTAGAGATATTGACCCAGTTTCCCATTTTTTATAGGTTTATATCCCTTACAAACAAATCTAGAGTTTTTAGATGGAGGTTGATTTATGGAATTGCACACATCATCAATGTTCAACATCACACATATGGAGCTTTCAAACACGTGAAAGTGATCATATGGTCACATGGTCATATATTAGTATAGGTGACTACCGAACATGCAAGTTGGTATCGACAATCAATACTATCCCAAATCTAACAAAATTGACCATGCGTTGATAGAAACATGATTCTTGAATTGGACAAACCACATGCATGCTTAAATTTGTTTTTCATTACCACAACATTGTCTCAGTTAGACAATCAATCATAAAAGTTAAATACTCATCTATTTGTTGTACTTACTGTATTTAACATGTCACTTGTCAAATCATTATAATCAATTTTAGAATTTTACATTTAGACGTATGTTTAAATGTCATTTATAGTAATCTAAATTATTCTAGTAATTTCTATTTATTGAGATGTTTAAAACTAAATTAGGGTAAAACATATTGGTGAACCCATACATCGATTGAACCATACCAAACACTAGGTCTCCCTTAGGGTTTCATCCTTTTAGGATTTCTTATTTCAGCGTTAGGGTTTTATTTCCAAACCCGATTTTTTTATTAATCTCTAATATTATATATTATCCGTGTTTATAATGATTTAACATTATTGGTTAATGCAAGTCATGAAGATACTATTATTCATATTGTTATACTTGGACAATGTATCCAATTTGGATCAATTATGAAAATAAATGGGTCAAGTGGATCAAATTTAAATACACTATTAAGGCTAAAATTAGCAATGAAAAATCCTAAGACTTCCTCCATTTGTATTGTTGCAACATCTAATCCGAGATATCTCTTGTTCCCACTAGACGATAAAGGGCATGCATGACCCCATTTGTTCCTCTTATTACATATTATATGGTACATACTACACATCTTATGGATGAACTTATCATGAATGTTGAAAATGATAATACAAACAAAAAAACTACTAGATCGACTAGATGCCATGGATGACCAATACTTCACTAAATATATCAATTTGATTCCACGTTAGATTGATGTAATGTTATATACCACAAGATATTAACATAAAATGTTGACCCAAGCTACCATGTTAAGTGTTCAAATGTCTACTATTGATATTATCCCTATGTCTACACCTCTTGTGACATATGTGACAACCACCTAAGGTGTGGTGGCATCACAAGGCTTCTAACAGATTTTTACACCTATCCTTACTAGGTAACCTTTACCCCTCTTATGATGACTACGCATCATACATCACAAACCTTGCCTAATGCACATTCCCTTGAGCAAACTATTACAACTCTACATGCTTAAGGTGTTGTAGTTAGAGCAAAGTGCATCTACAACTAGTCATTCATTAGGTTGGTGTGCTTTGATTCATAACCTATTATCACATGAGATAACAGCTTGTCCTTTATCTATATGTTTTATAGCACCTAAGCTTCCACCATGCAAAATTAAAGGTGTTTCAAAACAACACTTCCAATCATTCCACATAGCATGTTTGGATTACACATACAATGAAAAATAATTAACCAAACTATGTATGAGAAGTCTCAAGAACTATGGTTTACAATCGTTCTATGACCTTCCCCACCAATTATTAAAAGCATTCAACCCTTTGGAAGATCAATTTATAAGACATTTCACTATCAACATTGATGAGAAACAATCTTATGCACAAATTTTTAAACTCGAGTAAGAATCCAACAAGCCAATTAGTGATTATATACTTCATTACAAGATTATGCTAGCTAATATGCCTAATTTTATGGGGGAAAATGAGTTACAAAACATATTCAAGCAAAGTTTACTTGCACCACTCCATGAGTCAATTTTATTCAAGATTTTCAAATCCTTCGTTGAGTTCTTCCATACAGTAAGAGACAAAGAAGTTAAGCTCATAGCTTTGAACAAATTTGAGTATACACCAACTCCTATAACTACCTCAACATCAAGGTTTCAAAGGAATCCAAGCTACAAGGTCAAACTAGCTGACAACAAGAATGAGCCAAAGATCATAGCTAATGTAGTATCACAACTTACAAATCAACTACAATTGACAACTCCAATGAAAATGTAATTTTCAGACTGTCATCCCTTCCTCATACACTGTTATAGAAGTTACTTGAGTGCAACCTTAAAATTGTTCTTTCTCGATAAGAGTTTGATCCAAATAGGCCTAAACCAAGGAACTGTGATATCAATGCATATTATGACTATTATCAAATTATGGGACATTCTATGAACAAATGCTTCAAATTAAGACATAAGATATAAGATATTATTGATGAGAACACTATTGAGTTGGGCATCTCGACAAAGGAGTCTAGAACACAAAATAATGGAAATCAAAAGTTGAAAGTTTTCAATGATCCATTCCCCTAGCATGAGATGAAAAAGACAAAAAATACTTCAAAAGTAAATAATGCATACAATATGTAGTCCCCACCTACGACATATAATCACCCAATATATGCAAATATTGGTACACTTATCCACCTCATCACAGTGTCTTATAATCGCATTTGATGACAATGAAATTGTTGATGTTGATCCGAATTTTCATGCACTATTCTTATGAGCCTATATCAATGAGAAACCCTTGCATAATGTCATGATTGACAATGGATCAAGTGAAAATGTGTGCACAATGACACTTCTTCACACCCTTGGATACACAAAACATGATCTACAAGATACATTAAGAGCAGTTAAGGGATTGGATGGACATAAATAAAATACTTTCAGACACATAATGCTACCTTTTTATGTGGGCTTAGACATAATAGCCATACCATTCTTAGTTATATAAAGCAATATTGTCTCTGACATGTTAGGATGCCCTTGGATGCAAAAGCTTCATGAAGTACCATCTACAATACATTGATGTCTCAAGTACATACACTGCAACAAGGTAGTAATAGTTACAGGTGTACGATATGAGTACCTTCGATAGCCAATGACATCTCATCCTACACCCCACCACCACCATATTTGGTTGACACACCAATACAAGATCATTATATAAAGCTAATGGTTACACATGCAAGATTTTTTTATACATCTAATTTAGATGAAAGTAGTTGGTTTTGATACAAGGATTTGGTTGACGACACCCTGACCCATTCATATCTCAATTTTTAGTACTCAGATCTTCCACATTAGGTGTTTTCTAATAGTCTTTATTTGCACATATTTATTATTATTTTTAAAAAGTCAAAACTAGTCAAAATCAGTAAGAAATTAGTGGTTATTTTATGCATATTATTTCACTAATTTAGACTACTTAGCCATTTAATAAAATATAGTATTTACATAACTGAATCCTAAAAGGTTAAAATAGGAGGTTAGACCTTAGAAGTTGTGTCAGCTTGGCTCACCTGGATGCTTTGGTTGTAAATATTGAGTGCTTAGTGGTTAGCAGTGAAAAGAGTTGTTGTAGAGAGGAGATTCACTGAAGTGATGAAGTCTGGTAGCTATCATTCGCCCTGTAGTTTTTCCTTGTACATTTCAAGGTTTTTACATATATTTTGTGTAATGTGTTCTTGTTAGGAATAAAATAAAAATTAATGCGAAACAATTTCACAGAATCACAATAATAAGAGCTATGAACAGAGATACATAAATAACATAAATTAAAATGCACAATAAGAAGACATGATATAATGTGGTTCACCTAATGTGGGCTACATCCATCGAGAAACTCTTGCTTAGACTTATTACAAGCCAATAAGAGTATGATTCACTCTCAGATCAACTTTTTCACAATTACAATGCATAAATACTATTTGGAGCTGCGCTCAACAAACTTTATAGATTCGCACTTGAATTCACACACTCTGTTCACGTTCTCAAACTCAATTCATCATATATATTACCTACTGTATGTCCCTCTATATATAATTATATCAATTAATAATTGACATAGTGATTTTACAAAACAATAGGTCCCCAAACCAAAGGTCAAGTCAACGCATAATGATTCTCCATTAATCATGGGTGATGACACCACACATATACAAGTATA
Organism: Torreya grandis; assembly: GCA_037957365.1. NCBI lineage: Eukaryota > Viridiplantae > Streptophyta > Pinopsida > Cupressales > Taxaceae > Torreya > Torreya grandis. The sequence continues at coordinate 1,946,137 of JARHVA010002867.1, forward strand.
GATAAACCACGTATCTATACTCCCAAAAAAAGGGGATACTAAAATAAATAAATGTACAATATTTGAAATATTTTATAATTTGAAAATAGGTTCCACAACACCTTCTCAAACTCAATTCGTCCTATATATTACCTATTGTATGTCCCTCTATATATAATTATATCAATAAATAACTGACATAGTGGTTTTACAAAACAATAGGTACCCAAACCATAGGCCAAGTTAACCCATAAAGGTTCTCCATTAATCATGGGTGATGACGCCACACATATAAAAGTATAGATAAACCACGTATCTATACTTTCAAAAAAGGGGGATACTAAAAAAAATTTAATGTACAGTATTTGAAATATTTTGTAATTTGAAAATAGGTTCCACAACATAACAATTCCCTCTTGTCTATTGTGTTTTGTAGCTTGTTTTATTCCACATTTTTACTTGCATTGTAGGAGCTATTTTTTTCAACATTTGGGATCAGAACTTATTGATCATAACATGTGGTATCAAAGTTTTTGAACCTAGCATTTGGTATCAAAGCCATGGTGAAAAAATCTTATTTATGAGTGTTTTTTATTGAAGGGTTGTCCTGTGTAAGTAAAAGCTACTATGACAGGTGGAGAGACCAAATCAAGATGAAGAAAAAAAGAGAAGATAAAAAAAAAGTTTGATGGCAAGAAGTTCTCTCTGTGGAGCTATGGAGGATCTCTTGGTGAATATTTTGTTCTCTACAATGTTGCTGAGGAAAAGATCGCAGAAGAGTTGTGAAGTTGCAAAAGCTTTGTCAGATAGATCAACCAACACATTCTTTCTGATAAAGAAGCAACTGTTCATCTTGAGGAGCAAATTAGTATCCAAAGGTAGAGGATGAAGACAAGACATGTACCTTATTGTGTCTCTCGACTATGATGGAAAAAAAGGGATATATGTTGTGGTATCCTACTGACCACATGATTATTAGCCAAAGATGAAAAAAAAAAGAAAATCCATGCAAAATAAGAGGTATAAAAGAAAGCTAAAATTGTACCTATTTTGAAGTAGTTAAATAAGAATAAGAAAAATAATAAGTGAGACTTGGTGTTCTCAAAAGGAGAAGGTCGATGTTGAGCATTTAACTTAAAATTGTTTGAGTGTTGTGCATATGGCTATGGTGTGTGGTTAGGTAAACCAATGCATGAAGTAATTGTTGACACTTGGATTTGCACCCCTTGAGGAGATGCTCAGTTCTCCTCATCCAAGTGGTAAAATGAAATCATCTCTCTTGTTGTGGGTGATAATTTTGTTGAAATGAATCTCTAGATTAGGTGTTATCTCCCATTGATGCACCTTTAAAGCTCTTTCTAATCTATCAATTGTATATGCAAAGGGTAAGGAAAACAACTAAAAAAACAAGATGGTGATGCACCAATGAATGTCTTCTCAATTTGACTGAAAATACACTATTTAAAGACCAACAAAGCTTCTTTCACACAAAACCCATAGCTCTTTGTGCATTGTCACATCAGTGTTTCACATGTTAGATTCAAGAAGGCACTCGATATCTAGGAGAACAACAGACAATTATAAGAAGGAATATAGTCTTAAACCACTTTAAAAATGTCTCCACACTTAAGAAGGAATAATAACAAGGACCTATAACAATACTCTTTTTGTACATTTGATAGGTAATCGAGGATAACAAGCTAGGAAAGATAAACTCTCACTAAACAAGAACAACATGGTTTAAACCGATACACAATAGTACAACATGTGAGTGGTAAAAATTTGTATTATTTCTTCAAGAGTTTTGCAAGTATAAATTTGGCTAGAGTTTCACCATAACCAGTGGAGGCTACGAAATGAGCCAAGATAATGCATATATATAACCTTGAGAGGTAGAGCAACCAAAGGAAGTTTAATGGTCACTTAGACATGTGTCATCCTGAAAGAATCAATTACGTTTGCATGGGAGAGAAGTGGGTGAGCTATGCCATGTCATCTAATGGATCAATTACAATGAGTTACAACTGAACCAAAGCCTCAGTTACAATTGAATCAGCTACAATTGAATAAGTTACAATTGAAACAAAATGTCTCTATCACAATTGTCACTTGTTATCATTTATTTTTGCCTTCAGGTTCTTGCTAAGCCTTTTTTTAAAATCCAACAGCTAGCTTCTAAAGTCTGAAATTGACATTTTGTGGGCCATCACCTTTCGAGTATTTCTTCAGACTTTTATTTCCTCAGACTTCTTGTCTTGGCACTTTTTTTGAAATAATTTATTCGTGTTTTTTGTTTCCTTTGTTGTTTTCTTTCTATTTTTCGCTTGGTCCTTTATGCCTTAAACAATTTTTGCGGACAAAAAATCCAAAGAAAATCATGTTTTATTTGTATCGGACAAAATGTCTGAAAGAATTGGACTTTGGCATCTTTTCAAGTTTTTTTAAGAATTTTTCAAACAATTTCTCAGAAAGAATTCCTTCAGACTTTCTATTTTGCCCTTTGTGGTTCTTTGAAACGATCCTTCGGCAAAGTGAAAAAGACCCTTTTTGAAAGGAAACATACCCTTCGACTTTTTGCAAGTGACCCTTTGGAAAAAATGTAAGCGTCTCTTCCAAAAGGAAAATACCCTTCAGATGATCTGAAATGGTCCACCTTTTCGTGAAACAATCTTTCAAAATTTTGAAAACGTCCCTTCGAAAAAGTTGAAATGCCCTTTGGGAAAGTTGAAAGTGTCCACTTAGCCTTAAAAAGTCCTTCAAAAAAGTTAAATTGTCCTTCAGAAGAGTTGTAAAGTATGCTTCGACAAAAATGAAAGTGTCTTTTAGAAAAATTGAAATGATCTTTTTAAAATGCTAGTGCCTCTTCAAAAAAACTGCAAGTGACCCTTCGGAAGATTTGTAAGTGTCCACATTTCAAAGAAAATACCCTTCTGGAAAGTTGAAATTCTCTTTGGACTTTCTGAAAAGTACCTTTCGACTTTCTTGCAAATGACCCTTCGAGAAAATTGAAAGTGTCCTTTAGCTTGAAAAAGGTCCTTCTGAAAAGTTGAAACATACTCTTCGGGAAAGTTGAAGTGGACCATTTCTTGCAAGAAAGATACCCTTCAAGAAAGTTGTTTCGGACAAAATGTCTGAAATAATTCCTTCGAAAAAGTTGCAAGTTGCACTACGAAATATTTGTCTTGGACAAATTGTCTGAAAGAATTCAACACTTAAACAAAAGCCCAAGGACAAAAAAATTGAAGACAAAAAACTCGAAAGAATAAACACTTAGCAAAAGACCAAAACAATCCCTCTGAAGAAAAACTAAGTATCTGGATTTGGCCAAAGATATAGACTTAGATTTTTAAAAAATTGGAAATAGAGGTGCCCAATTTATCCCTGCTATACTAACCAGACCAGTAACCTTATCCAACTCAGCGCCAATGGAGTCAATGGAATTTTGAAGATGACTAACAAAGATTATGCCAAAATAAAAACACAAGGAAACACACCACACAACAACAACAAGACCAAGCAAAAACAAAATAAGAAAAAGACAAAACTCACACATGTGCATAAGCACTTATGGAACACAAGGAAAATAGGAAACCATGTACAAAAAGAAAGAGAACTTCAGTAGCAATGCTTTAGTTGTATCCCATTGATTGGGATATACAACTTCTTTCCATCCAACTTTGAGAGTTGGAAAGCATTGTGTTGTTTGCACTATGTGATCACATATGGACCACTCCACAAAGCATCAAACTTGGGGTGCTTTCCACATTTTTTCCTATCTTCATCCCATTTTAGGACAATGTCTCTTTTTTTTTAAATCTTTGGCATGGACTTCTTGTCAAAATACTTCTTTGTTTGTTCTTGGTGAGTTGTCATGGTTTGCATAACTTGATCTCTTGTCTCCTCAAGCTCCATCAACTCAAATAATTTGACTCCCATGCTTTCATTCTCCATCAATTGTAGCTGATAGGTGAGGTCTAAAGTTGGTAACTCGAGTGAGATAGGAAGCCTAACCTCCCTTCCATACACAAGTGTGTGTGGTGAGTTCCCAATTGCTCTCTTTGGGGTGATCCTATCAGCGCAAAGGGTTGTCTTCTGCTTGATATGCCAAGTCATTTGATTCTCTTCCATAATCCTCTTTATGATCTTGATTAAGTTCTTGTTTGTGGATTCAACTAGTCCATTCCCTTGGGGATATTAGTTGGACGAGGTGCTAAGATAGGTGTCATGCTTCAAAGTCCATTCACTTGTCCTTATTCTTAAGAAGACTAATGCATTATTTGAAATGATTGTTGAAGGATATCCAAACCTGGTTATTATACCTTCATAGAAGTCTGGGATTGAGTTTTTATTTGCTTCCTTAAGATCTATGGCCTCCAACCATCTTGTAAAATAATCAGTGGCTGTCAACACCCACTTATGACCAACATTAGAAGGAGGATTGATCAGACCTATGAAATCCAAACCCTATTACATAAAGGGTTGTTCAACTTGGATTGGGTGAAGAGGCAAGGCAATTAGCTTTTGTTTGCCATCAAAAAGAGCACATTTTTGGCATTTTTTTTATCCAAGTGTGAATGTCCTTAAACAAGCTAGGCTAAAAGTAATCAACTCTCATAATCTTAATAGTTGTGATTCTTGGAACAAAGTGACCACTAGCTGGTCCATCATGAAACTCATGCAACACTTTGTCAATCTGATCCAAATCAATTCACGTCAAAAGCACCTAAAAATTCATTTCTAAATAACACTCCATCAACAAGTACATAAGGAAGTACCTTCTCTTGGCCTTATCAAGACCTGGTGGACACTCACTTGTTTGAAGAAAATGAATCATGTCTTGCATCCAACTCCTCATAACTAAAGGTAGAAATATTTTAGGGTCATCACGGAGTACCAAAACAACCTCCATTTACTCTTTTAAGTCTGAAACAAGATGCTCACACAGTCCTTTCCCCTTTACTAGCTTGGTTGTTTTGATCTTCACATCATACCCCATCACTTTAGTGATCCAACCTGCCCTTTTCTCATTCAAATCTCTACTCAACAAAAAGTATTTCACACTAGGATAAGGCACAAAAATGTGAATCTTGTTATTAGACAACATATACATAAATCTCTTTAAACTTCTTATGACTGAAAGTACTTGTTTCTCAACATATGTGTACCTTATCTCATAGCCTTCCAAACCTTGACTAAAGAAGGCGATTAGTTGTTCAAAAATTTCATCATTAGCTTGAGTAATCATTATAGAGATTATCTCTTCATTCTTAAAAATGTACAAATTGAAGTCCTTGGAGAAGTTTGGGCTTGCAAGAGTAGTAGCCTAGGCAATGGCTTGCTTGATCTCTTCAAAACTTTCTTTTCTCCTTCCTGTCCAAGTGAATATCTCATCCTTCCTTAACATAGATGTCAAGGGCTTGACCATGTTAGCAAAATCAAGAATGAACCTCCTAATGAAATTTATCTTACTAAAGAAACTTTGTAGACCCTTCTTATGTTTAAGTAAAGATAATGTCAAGATGACACCTTTTTTGGATGAATGGATAGACTTTTCTTGAAAACAATGTGGCCTAAGAGTTTGTCTTCATAAATAACAAAGACACACTTTTTTGGGTTTAGAGGGATCCTAAACTCTCTACACCTCTCAAAAATCTGCCTTAGGTGCTTCAAATGATCATTTGCATCCTTGGAGAAAACTATCATATCATCAAAATAAACCAATACAATGTCATCGATTAGTCCTTGGAAAGCCATATCCATTACATGTTGGAAAATAGCCCAAACATTTGACAACTAGAATGGCATTTTTCTATAGGCATATGTGTCCCATTTGGTGGTGAAGGTTGTTTTGTATTGGTCACTTTCTTTCACCAGAATCTGATTGTACCCAGAATAACCATTTAGGAGGAAAAACCTCTCACTACCTGCCACCACTTGCAAAATTTTCTCCATGAAAGGGGGGGATAATGGTCTCTTTAAGACACTCTATTCGAGTCTCTGAATTCCACAGACAACCTGATCTCTCCATTCTTTTTTCTAACAAGGACTAAGTTGGCCAGCCAAGAAGAATGCTTGATGGGAAAGATGATTTGGACTCGATCAGTTTAGTGAGTTCTCTTATCATGAGAGGCTCAACCTTGAGATTGATAGGCTTTTGTTTTTACTTGATGGGTTTGGCATTTTCATCTAACTCTATGGTGTGTTGAGCCAAGTTTGGTTCAAAACCCTTCAAATCACTATACTCCCATGCAAAAATATCACTAAACTCTTTGCATAGATCAATGAAATCATGCTTTTCTTGACTAGTGCATACCTTCCCAAGTGCAAGTAACTTATCTTTAAAGATTTCTATCCATTATTAGTTCTATTTCTTGGTTGACATGCTTACCTTCTCCTTCTTGAGCTGGTCATTTTCATTGAATATGCTTTCAATAGTCACTAGGCCTTTGGGGAGCTTGTTAGACTTTAGTTGGACAATCTGCCCTCCATATTATTGTTGTAGTTTAGACTGATTCTTTGAAGAAAACTCAACCTCTTTTTGTAGAAAAAGTGCTTTTTTATAGTCACTAACAAAGACCTACCAATTGATGATATTATCTGGTATGGATGGTCTCACAATCACCTTTAGATGGGGCTAGTTTTTATCATCCTTTATGCCCTTTAAAACATCAAATTAAGCACCAACAAATACCAACCTATCAGTGTGCTTATTTTCTTCCTTTGGAATAGATTTGATGTTAAAAGCCATGAAATATTCTACAAGGTCCCAAACTCTGTGCTTATAAGATTTGAGCAAGGAGTTCTTGGTCAAACTCTGTCCTCTAACTTGATTCACAACAAGCTCGCTATCTCCAAACACTTGCAACTTCTTGGCACCTCTTTTCCTTGCCCATTCGAGGCCATGAATGAGGGACCCATACTCTACCACATTACATGTGCATGAGAATTTAAATCTGAAGGTTGAAAATATCTTTCTTTTGAAAGTGAAACTAGAATAGCTCCACCACCTTCCCCCATCTTGCTTCTAGACCCATCAAAGAAAAGCTCCCACAAGCCATTCATATCCCCACTTGGATTCATAAAATTAGGTATGAAAGAGCCCTTCTCATGCATATAATAGACTTCAAGATCAGATTCTTCAATAAACTTGTAAGGATCATGCTCATAGTTGTCGTCTCCCCACTCATCCAAGAACAAATCAGAAACTCCTTCAAGGGAAGATGATGGAGACTGGTCAATATGAAGCTCCTCTTCATCAATGATAGCATAGTTAACATTCGCTACCTTAGGTGAGTATGGTTCTAAGTGATCTCTATGAATAGGTTCTGACTCAATCTTCACCTTAGTGTCATATTCTATCGTGAACACCACGTAGGACCAATTGATTGTCAAATATCCACCTATCTTGGATGTAAAGTCCCTTCATAAGCAAATAGAAAAATAGAGATGTAAATATGATACTACCTCATCATGGGAAATTGCAAAATTAGGACGAGCATGAAGGGTCAAATTCGAACCTTTCACTACCCCCAAAGTCTTCGCTAGTGATCCATCCAATTGTAAGACTCCCTTAGTCATTGGCTCATACTTTAAGCCTAGTTTATCAGCGATACATTTAGGCATAACTGATGCGCTTATTCCACTATCTATGATGCAATTATGAACCAAGAAATCACTAATAATTAGAGATAGGTATAAAGGAGGAGTCTTCTCATCTTTCTTCGCCTGACCATCTATGAATTGAGTTCCATTGACCAAAACCACATTGTCACTTCTAGATGGGCCAACTTGTTTACCCAGTCCATGCAATTCTTTTTGGAGTATATCTTTTTGCCCTGGTAATGCTAGAGAATCCCATAATGAGATGTCCATAGGAAGCTTCCTCATCTGTTCCACAACATTAATGGAATGATTTCTTACCTTTGGGTTCTCTTTATGAACATTTGCACCTTGTGATGTAGCTTATGGAGACAAGGTTGTAGCAGTTGTCCTAAAATTTAGAATCTTCTAATTTTCTTGTGCTTTTGGAGCTGAATTAGGCCATCCTCCCATCTGAGCTGATGTAGGAGTCAAAATAGGTCCTTGATTGGTTCTTTGGACTTCTTCAATGACCCTTTTCTTTGATCTAGTGTTGGCAGCCACACTAGCATTCTGATTACTTGTATTTCTCAAGAAATTAATGGCACAAAACTCACCTTCCAAATGATTTATGAGGGTAGCATCAATCTTGGGTTGTCCATTTTCCACCCCACCTTTCATAGATCCTTCAAAACTTGAAGCTTAGAAATATTGACTGCCTTGCATTACCATACCTTGATTGTGTGTTTCATTTGCATAAGCAACTTGTTCTTGACCATGTTCAAAGGATGGATAGTTAGGTTGTTCTTGGACCAAATTGTTCTGAGTGGGTACAATTTTATGCTCTTAACCATTGGTGTGTCTAGGAATATGTGTGGCCGACTTGTGGCTTACATAACTCTTTTATTTACTTGTTGCATTTCTCTATGTTCTTACATAGGTCAGCCTATGGAATAACCTTGGCTAAGTAGACTATATATAAGAGGTAGTGGTTAGTTTTTAATCATCATGTGAAGTATTCTATTATTAGTGTAGTGTTGTGGAGGTTTCCTCCTCGAAGTGGCTTTGCTATATTATCCAGTATTTTATTTTATTGTCAATTATCATTGTGTAATCTCTCATATTTTCTTATTCTGTGTAATATAATCATTCTATGTGAATATCTAAGTAATTTCATTACAAGTGGTATCAAAGCTTCAATTTGGGCAAGTTTCCTGCGATATGTTTTTTAGATCTGGTGAGGCATGGCTTCTAAGAGCAGTGAAAGCGAAAAAATATAACTTGCAATTCGAGAAGAATTAATTTTTTCCGTCAGCGTAGTATTGCTCGAAACATTTTTTTGAAAAAAATATTTAAAAAAAAAAACTATAATTTTTTTCCCTTGCACACCTATAGTCGTTGGATTCATCTTGACGAGACGATCACAACGAGATATTCTATCGGTACACTTCTTTGGTACCAAAAATTTCACTCATGCACAAAGGTAATGAATTTGATTCATCTTGACAAGGTGATCACAACAGTATCATTTTATGGTATACTTTTTTTTCAAGGTCAAAACCCTCCTAGGGTTTGTTTATGGTAGGTCCTTCAACTCAGGGAAGAAAAGGGGCACCAAAAACTCCTAAGACTCCTTATGTCGACGACATGGAATCTAGGACTTCATATTCAGTGATTTCTCAACTTCAAGAGGACATAAAAAACTTGGTGAGGTACGATGACTTTGTTACAGTTTAAGCTGATGTTTCAGAGATGCACGAAGAGATTAATGGAGTTCATAGTGAATTACAATATATTACTATGCAATTGTTTGCCCTCACATCTCAGTTTTAGCCTAACAACCCTCTACTTCAACATTCAAATCTTCCTCTCAATAACTCCCATGCTGGTATGAAATTGATGTTGCTAAAAGTGGAATGCATAAGTTAGATGGTAAGGATCCTCTCACTTAGATTATCCAAATTGAGAATTTATTTGAGTTGCATCAAACCCCTTGTTCTCGGAGGGTGATGGTGGCATCCCTGTATAGGAAACCTGAGCAATTTATTTGATATCGCTGGTTATGTGCTCAAAAGAAAAAGAATAGTGCTACTATTACATGGACTATTTTTATTAAGGAATTGACAGTTCATTATCAAAATAATGTCTTTGAGAACTATTTCAGTCAATGAACTAAGCTGCGACAAACAGGACTTGTGAAGGATTATATTCATTAATTTTAGAATCTCTCTTTACAGGTGGAAAATATCACTAAGAGAAATTTGATGGATCTATTTTTGGGTGGCCTCAAAGATAGCATCTAATACAAGGTTTGAATGTTTTTCCCAACATCTGTATCAGAAGTTATCCCTAAGACACACATGATAGAAGCAAAAGAGATGGTCAAAAGGAAAACTTTCACTACTGATCGTGATTGCAACTTTTTAGCACCATCATTTCCATAACCCACCAGATTAACACAATGACAAATTGAGGAGAAGCGAGCCAAAGGGTTGTATTATGGTTGTGATAGTAAATAGAGCAAGGACCATCGTTGTGTTGAAAAGAAGTTATTTTACATTGAAGGTGCCAATGATGATGAAGATGATGCAGAAGTACATGATGTAGAGGTAGTTCCTAAGGAGGAATCTGAAGACTCTCAACCTAATATTTCATGCCATGTCCTATCAGGTATTAGTACTCCCCAAATCTTAATGTGATGGGTTTCCTTAAGAAACAAAAGGTCATTATCTTGATTGATTCTGAGAGCACACACAACTTCATCCATAGTAAGTTGACTGCTCGTTTGAACTATTTTATTTATCCAGCTCCAAAATTTTAGGTTATGATTGCAGATGGTGGTATTGTCAGTTGTTTATAAAAATATCATAGTATTAATTTGGCCATGAGAGACTACTTATTGGATTCTCCTATGTTTGATATTCCGATGGGTGGAGTTGATATTGTTCGGGAGTCCAGTGGCTCACCACTTTGGGCACTATTGAGATGAATTTTCAAGAATTATTCATGCATTTTCATTCTAAATAAATAACATTGAGTTAAGAGGATTAAAAGCTAAATCTCCCACACTTGTTAGCTCCCATCAAATGACAAAGATTCTCTATAAGGGTGCTGAGAGATTTGTAGCTCACTTTTTTTCTATGGAAGTACAACCAATTCAGCCATCTCCACCTCTTGATGTGCAATAAATAATTGATGTTCATTCCATTGTTTTTAGAGACATGCCAAAAGGACTTCCACCTAGCCACATGCATGATCATGCTATCACACTTATTCCTAGTAGTACACCACCCAACATTAGGCCATACAAGTATCCTTATGCCCAAAAAAATGAAATTGAAAAGATGGTACAAGAGATGTTGGATGCAAAAATCATTCACCATAGCCAAAGTGAATACTCTTCACCAATTGTCATGATGAAAAAGAAAGATGACACTTGGAGGATGTGCCTTGAATACAGAGAACTCAACAAGTACACTATGAAAGATAAGTTTCTAATTCCTGTCATTGATGATTTGCTTTATGAATTGAATGGTGCTATTTATTTTACCAAGTTAAATATGCATTCTAGGTATCATCAAATCAGGGTCCGTGATGAAGACATAGCCAAAACTGCTTTCAGGACTCATGAGGGTCATTATGAGTTTTTGATTATGCCTTTTGGCCTAACAAATGCACTATCTACTTTTCAGAGTTTGATGAATACTATTTTTAAGATATTTTTGAAAAAAGTTGTTTTGGTATTCTTTGATGATATCCTCATTTATAATAAAAATTGGGCAGACCATTTGCAACATGTGAAATAGGTACTCTTCATTTTGGAGTAAAATCAATTGTATGCCAAACCTCCAAATGTACTTTTGGGGTTGGTGAGGTTGAATATTTGGGTCATTTGGTGTCTTATGAAGGAGTGAAAGTGGATCTTAAAAAAATCCAGGCAATGGTGGACTGGCCAATTCCTAAGACACTCAAGCAACTTCGAATGTTTTTGGGGCTTACTGGTTACTATCGTAGATTTGTCAAAATTTATGGTAGTATTGCAGCTCCACTTACCTCTTTTTAAACAAAGACTCTTTTCAGTGGACTGATGCAGCTACCCAGACATTTGAACAATTGAAATTGGCTATGTGCACTACTCTAGTATTAGCCACTCCTATTTTTTTAAGACTTTTATGGTTTAATGTGTTGCATCTGGGTATGGTATGGGTGTTGTACTCATGCAAGAAGGTAGACTGCTGACATTTGAAAGTCATCAACTCAAAGGTAAAAATTAGTATAAGCCCATCTATGAAAAGGAAATGATGGCCATTTTGCATGCAGTCAAACAATGAAGACCTTATTTGATGGGTCATCATTTTCAGGTAAAAACTGATCATGATAGTCTTAAATATTTTTTAGAACAAAGGTTGTCATCTGAAGAATAACAGAAATGGGTAACTAAGATGCTAGGCTATGATTTTGAAATAGTCTACAAAAAAAGCAAAGACAATGTGGTGGCATATGCACTATCCAGAAAAGATGAATCAGTTGAGGCATTGCTATGAGCCATAACCATTTTGCAAGCAGATTGGCTAAAGGAAGCATGATCAAAATGGGAACATGATAGTATAGCTCATGATTTGATTCAAAATCTTCAGCATAGATGGATTTGAAAAATTTACATGGAAAGGTAATGCATTATGGTACAAAAATAGATTGTACCGATGTAGGAATTCTCTTCTTAAACAGATAATCCTTCAAGAACTTCATGCAACTCCAATTGAGGGTCATTCAAGATTTTTGAAAACTTATCACAAGATCAAACAAGATTTTTTTGGGAAGGTCTCAAGGGGGATGTCCAAAAATATGTGGCTAAATGTATGATTTGTCAACAAAATAAAGACAAAACCATCAAAACTCCAGGTCTTTTACAGCCTTTATCTACCTTAGCCAACGTTGGAAAGAGGTATCCATGGATTTCATTATAGGGTTACCAAGTTCTGATGGTCAAAATGTTATCATGATTGTTGTAGATCATCTCAGTAAGTATGCTCATTTTTGTTCATTATTTCAACCATTTGTTGCTAGTAAAGTAGCTTTTACTTTTCTCAATACAATTTAGAAACTACGTGGGACCCCTAAGATTATTGTCAGTGATAGATATCTCATTTTTACTAAATTTTTTTGGACTGAGTTATTTACATGTTTAGGCACTCAATTGGCTCATAGTTCATCCTATTATCCTCAATCTAATGGATAAACTGAGGTAGTCAACAAATGTTTGGGAGGATATCTTTATTGTTTTGTTTCTTATAAACAGGATAAATGAGTTCATTGGCTGCCACTTGTTAAATGGTGGTATAATACCTCTGTTCATAGTTCTTCCAAAATGTCTCTTTTTATGGCACTATATGGATGCCACCCTCCATCCATCACTTCAACCTTGAAGGTCCATCCTAAGGTTCGTGCAGTTGAAGAACATATTCACCATCAATAGGAGGTCCTTGCAAGTTTGCATGAAAATTTAGCTATGACCCAGAATCGCATGAAGCAACAAGCAGATCAACATAGAAGTGAGAGGCATTTTGACATTGGTGATTGGATCTTTGTTCACTTACATCCATACAAATAGATGTTATTGAAGCAACAAAAAAAAGATAACAAGTTGACTCCTAAGTATTATGGGCCTTATCCGATCTTAAAGAAAATGGGCAGTCTGGCCTACAAGTTAGATTTTCCTTTATCCACTCGCATACATCCAGTATTTCATGTATCATGCCTGAAAAAAGTCATTGGACACAAAGTTACTATTCAAACATAATTACTAGAATTGGATGAGAAAGGTAGAGTTATTTTTTATCTTGAGGTGATCCTTCAACAAGACACCAAGCAACTGAGTTCTGGGCAATTACATAATACCTGATCAAATGGAAGAATTTGTCATGTGAAGATGCCACTTGGGAGGATGAAGCATTTATGCAACAACATCCAGAGTTGTCACAATGTTGAGGACAACATTGTTTTGAAGGGGAAGGGCTTGTTATACCCTTAACCATTTGTGTGTCTAGGGATATGTGTGGCCGACTTGTGGCTTACATAACTCTTTTATTTATTTATTACGTTTCTCTATGTTCTTAAATAGGTCAACCTATGAAATAATCTTGGCTAAGTAGACTATATATAGGAGGTAGTTGTTAATCTTTAATGATCATGTGAAGTATTCTGCTATTAGTGCATTTTTGTGGAGATTGCCCCCTCAAAATAGATTTGCTATATTATCCAGTATTATGTTTTGTTGTCAATTATCATAGTGTAATCTCTCATATTTTCTTATTCTAAGCAATATAAAATTATTCTATACGAATATCCAAGTAATTTCATTACAAACAAGGGCTTTGGAGGATGGAACACTATGATTATAGCTTTGATAAGGCTTAACATGGGTGATTTGGCCTTCTCCCTTATTATTTCCCTGAAAAGGAGGTTTGTTTGTCCAAACTGATTGTAGGATTGATATGGTCTATAACCTTGAGCTTATTGTCTTTTGAGGGCAACTAACTCATTTGTAACACTTTGAAGCAGGCTTTTAACTTTATGGATTTCATTGGTAGGGCAATGGAAGATTCTTGACCAGGCAAAGGAGCTAAAGTGGGCAATGCACTTTGACTAGGAGAATGTGAATTAGGAAATAGTGGCATTGGAGGTCTAGGAGCTATCTTTTCTATTTGAACAAGACAATTCTCAGCATTTATGGCTATTTCATAGGCAACAGGCAGTGTGTTTCCACTCATAGATTGAATCATCATGGCAATGTCACTATTCAACGTTTTCAAGTAGTACAAAAATGCATAGTTTGTAGTTGGTCTCATACGAATTGGGATTTTATCTCAATTTTTTTGGAACCTAGTATTAAAATCCTACAATAATTCATGTGGTGCCCTCTTTATTGTGGTCAATTGCTCAGCTAGAGATAGGTGATCAGTCTTTTCCCCAAACTTATCAGTCAATAGAGTCCCCAATTCATCCCATGAGCCAATAGAATTTATAGGTAAATTCCCATACCAATCCAAAACTTTTCCTTTAAAAGACAAGGCCAACAACCTAATAGACACATTTTCTTGGATGATATTATGGATATTACAAAAGTTTTTTATATTCCAAATGTGCTCAATATTAGTAATATGACCATCTCCACTAAAAGATGGAACACTTTTGAGGGCAGTTCCTAGAATTTGATCATATTGGGCAAGATGCAAGGGAGATGCCCCTGTGAAAGGCACAAAAGGTTGTCTTCTAGCCATTTTGGAATCACCACTAATGGGTGTTAGGGATGGAATGTAACACAAACTTGGAAGCTTTAAACGCAAAATCTCTTTTGTAAGGATGAGTATTGACAAACCTGAACCTTTTGGTGGAATATGGAGGTAATTCCAAAAATTTGAAGGGTACACCTTTAGCAACAGACCTGGTGGTCACCTTTGGCATAGAAAATAGGACTGATCATCAACCAAAGACTTGAATTCTTCCATGGAGTCGTCAGGTACTGAATGTAGATGTTTCTTTCAATCTTCAACAATGCCAAGACCATTACCAATCTTGAACAATCTTCTAGGACTTAGAGGTCCCACCGAGGGTCCTAAAAACTATTGACGCTTGGATTTGCACTCCTTGAGGAGATGCTCAGTTCTCCTCATCCAAGCGGTAAAATAGAATCATCTTTCTTACTGTGGATGACAATTTCATTGAGATTAATCTCTAGATTAGGGGTTAGCTCCCCTTGATGCACCTTTAAAGCTCTCTCTAATCTATCAATTGTATATGCAAAGGGTAAGGAAAACAACTAAGAAAACAAGATGGTGATGCACCAATGAATAATGTCCTAATTTGATAAAAAATACACTACTTAAATACCAACAAAGCTTATTTCACACAAAACCCCCAACTCTTTGTGCATTGTCACATCAGTGTTTCACATGTTAGATTCAAGAATGCACTCGACATCTAGGAGAACAACAGGCAATTCCAAAAAGGAATATAGTCTTAAACCACTTCTAAAATATCTATACACTTAAGAAGGAATACTAACAAGGACATGTAAGAATACTCTTTATGTATAATTGGTAGGTGATCGAGGATAACAAGTTAGGAAAGATAAAATCTCACTAAACAAGAACAATACAATTTGAATCGATACACAATAGTACAGTATGTGAGTGGCAAAAACTTGTATTATTTCTTCAAGAGTTCTGCAAGTACAAATCTGGCTAGAGTTTCGCCATAACCAATGGAGGCTATGAAATGAGTCAAGAGAATACATATATATAGCCTTGAGAGGTAGAGAAATCAAAGGAAGCTCAAGGGTCATTTGGACATGTGTCATCTTGAAAGAATCAGTTACGTTTGCATGGGAGAGAAGTGGGTGAGCTATGTCATGTCACCAAATGGATCAGTTACAATGAGTTATAATTGAACCAAACCCTTAGTTACATTTGAATCAACTACAGTTGAATAAGTTACAACTGAAACAAAATACCTTAGTTACAATTGCCACTTGTTACCTTTTATCTTCACCTTCAAGTTCCTATCGAACCTTCTCTTTTAAACTCCAATGGCTAGTTTTTGCAGTTTGAAATTGACATTTTGTGGGCTATCACCTTTTGAGTATTTCTTCAGACTTCTTGTCTTGGCATTTTTTTTGAAAGAATTTATTTGGGTCTTTTGTTGCTTTTGTTCTTTTCTTTCAATTTTTCACTTGGTCCTTTATGCCTTAAACAATTTATATGGACAAAAAATCAGAAGGAAATCATGTTTTCTTTGTATCAGACAAAATGCCTGAAATAATTGGACTTTGGCACATTTTCAAGTTTTCTGAGAGAATTTATCAGATAATTTTTCTAAAAGAATTCCTTCGAAATTTCTGTTTGGCCCTTTTTGGTTCTTTGAAACGACCCTTCAACAAAGTGAAAAAGACCCTTTTTGAAAGGAAACATACCCTTCGACTTCTTACAAGTGACCATTTGAAAAAAACGTGTCTCTTCCAAAAGGAAAATACCCTTCAGATTTTCTGAAATGATCCACCTTTCTATGAAATAATCTTTCAAATTTTTGAAAACGGTCATTCAGAGAAGTTGAAATGTCCTTCGGGAAAGTTGAAAATGTCCACTTACCTTGAAAAAGTCCTTCAAAAAAGTTGTCACCTACCCTTCAGAAAAGTTGAAATGTCCTTCGAAAGAGTTTCAAAGTATCATTCAACAAAAATGAAAGTGTCATTCGAAAAAAGTGAAATGATCCTTTAAAAATTTAAGTGCCTCTTTGAAAAAACTGCAAGTGACCCTTCGGAAGATTTGTAAGTGTCCACTTTCTAAAGAAAATACCCTTCGAGAAAGTTGAAATGCCCTTCGGACTTTCTAAAAAGTACCTTTTGGCCTTCTTGCAAATGACCCTTCAGGAAATTTGAAAGTGTCCTTTAGCTTGAAAAAGGTACTTCAAGAAATTTGAAACGTAGCCTTTGGGAAAGTTGAAGTGGACCATTTTTTGCAAGAAATATACCCTTAGGGAAAGTTGTTTCGTACAAAACGTTTAAAACAATTCCTTCAGGAAAGTTGCAAGTTGCCATTCAAAATATTTGTCTCAAAACAAATTGTTCAAAAGAATTCGACACTTAAACAAAAACTCAAGGACAAAAAACCTGAAAGAATAAACACTGAGCAAAAGACCAAAACAATCCCTCCGAAATAATTAGACTTGTACATTTGTTGGGGCTTGACAAAGAGCACTTCTTTTGAATAAAAACTAAGTACTGGACCTGGTGTTAAGCACAAAATATACTGAGAAGGGGGGTGAATCAATATATTATATATCTTATATTTAAACTGATTTTTTTCTTTAACCACTCAATCATACATTCAAGATATGTAATAAAATTGAAATAATAATTTGCACCACACGAGAGAGAGAGAGAGAGAGAGAGAGAGAGAGAGAGCAAATTTTTACGTGGAAACTCAAAGTGAAAAAACCATGGAAAACAATCTCAAGTATATGAATGAGCACCAACTCAAAATACAAAGTTTGCAAGCACCAACTTGCAAGAGCACCAACCCCTTTGTCGAGCACCAACACAACTATTTGTGAGCACCAACCCACAGGAGCACCAACCCCTTACAAAATTTGTGAGCACCAACCCATATGAGCACCAACCCCTCTTATGTATAAAACATAACTATCTCTCAATATTGCTTACTCAACAAATGATAGAACTCTACAAAACTCCTAATTTTCTCTATTTGAAAACAAATACAAACCATGCACTCTCCTAAATATTACAAATGATTTCTCAAGCCTTTATTTATATCTTTCTAAATGACCTTTGGCCTTCACCCTTTGTGACCCTTCAATCCTCATGGAAAATAGCGCCAAACTTGTATGACCCTTCGTATCCTTGCATTTGAAAAGTCATATGGTGACCCTTCATAAGCAAAAGCGTCCTTTCCTCTTTTGTCTTTATCTTGATGACTTTCCATATTCTTCAAAGTGTCCATTCATAGAAAAATGCGCCATACCTCTTTTGTCTTCACATGTTAACTCTTGGAATTCCTCAAGGTGACTCTTCATGAGAAAATGTGTCACATTCCTCTTTCGTCTTTTACTCTGTGACTCTATGACTTCTCCATGGGCCCTCTTTTGACTTATATGCAACCAAAAATATATTCATTAATATTAAATAAATATTAACACACATTAACCAAGATATGAATATTAAAAATACCATTAAATGCAATGGGGCTTTTATCATCAATAATGCTAGACCTTTGACATCAATGATAATATTTTCAACAATCTCCCCCTTTGTCATTGATGGCAACTTCAAACTAAAACTGCCACGTCTTAAAACCTGCACATACTACCATTTGTAAAATATACAGTTACTTCACCTTACTATAGCAATCTGTATCTGTTATATGTTTTTGTTTCTGCTCTTGTACCTGTTATTCTTCTCCTTTGACATCAATGGCAAAGGTCCTACCTAGAGCTAACACTTAGCTCCCCCTTAACTGATGCTGAACCTTAATGGCAGGAAGTAAAAAAAATTACTCCCAACTTCTCTCGCAGATACTCATATATATCTTTTGGTAGTGTCTTTGTGAAAATATCTGTAATCTATTATGTAGTACTCATATATTCCATCTTAATCTATTGATCTACAACCTGCTCTCTCAAAAAATGATATCTAATGGGAATATGTTTTGTTCTTGAATGCATCACTGGGTTCTTCAAAATATTTATAACACTTGTGTTATCGCAAAAAATAAAAATAGGTTCATCATATTTTACCTTGATATCTTCCAAAGTTTACTTCATCCAAAACACTTGAGTACAACACAATACTGCTGCAATATATTCTAATTCAACTATAGAAAGTGATTGAATTCTACTTCTTGCTTAGCCATAATACTAAGTTATCATCAAGGAAGAAAACTTCTCTACTTGTACTCTTTCTGTCATCTAAGCACCTTGCCTAATTTGAATCTATATAAGCAACGTGAAATCTCTACCTGTGGGATACCATAATTCATAATTCAATGGCCCCTTGATATATCTGAATATTCTCTTTACCAACTGAACATGACTATCTTTTGAAGATGACTGATATCTTGCAACCATACCTGCTGCATGCATGATATTTGCCCTTGATGTTGTCAAATATAAAAGACTACCAATCATAGATTCATACAAAGATTGATCTGTAATAGGTGAATCTTCATCCTTGCTCATCTTATTTCCTGTACACATTAGTGTGCCAATTGGTGCACAATCCTCAAAACCAAATTTATTCAATATTTCCTTGGCATATTTACTTTGAGATATACAAATTTCTTTATCTGACTGAAATATTTGCAATCCTAAGAAAAAATGATAATTCTCTAAGCATAAACATTTCAATTTTTTTTTGCATTTTATCAGAATTTTTTTTGTCATCTTTTCAATATTTTCTCTAAAAATGATATCATCAACATATACCAAAACAATCAATTGATGTTCACCTTTTATTTTGATGTAGAGATTACTATCAGCAAATCCTCTCTTGAAATCTTGATCTTGCAGGTACTTATCAAGTCTTACATACCAAGTTTTGGGAGTTTGTTTCAATCCATATAATGTTTTTCTCAATCTACATACATGGTTACTAATATTTGAGAGAATAAATCTCTCGGGCTGCTCAATGTAGACCTCTTCTTCAAGATTCTCATTCAAGAAGGCAGATTTGACATCTATCTGAAACACTTTGAAATTTTTAAACACTACATATGCAAGAAACATTTTAATAGCCTCTAACCTTGCCATTAGTGTAAAAGTTTCTTTAAAATCTATTTCCTCAATCTGAGCATATCTTTTACATACTAATCTTACTATATTTCTGGTCCCTTCTCCATTTTCATTCAACTTATTTATATAAACTCATTTTGTTCCTATCACATTGTGATATTTTGGTCTAGGTACTAATTCTCAAGTATCATTCTTTTCTATTTGATTTAATTCTTCATCCATAGCCTTAACCCAATGCTTATCATGTCTAGCTTATGAAAAAGTTCTAGGCTGAATTTTGGATAACAAAGAGAAATTAACTTACTCAGATTCACTTACCATCATTCTTCTAGTGCAAGTTCTTTCATTTATGTCTCCAATGATGTCACTTTTATTATGATTTCTTTAAACATATTTGGATAGAGTTTTGGTGTCATTTTCTCCTTCTCCTCATCTTCATCTGATTCTTCAAAACCTTCCTCTTCAATGATTTCAAAACTGTCTACTGGATCACTAACTCTTTGTGTTCCATCTTCTTTTATCCTGACACTTGCACTTTCAACAATTTTTTTGGTTCTTTTGTTATAACATTTAAAAGCTTTGATTTTGCAAGAATAACCAAGAAATATACCTTCATTTGCTTTGGATTCAAACTTACCAAGTTTTTTATCGGTTCTCTTTATGAAGCATCTACTGCCAAAAACTCTAAAATAATCAACTATTGTTGGTTTGTCTTTTCATAGCTCATAAGGAGTCTTGTCATTATTGACTCTCAATAATACTCTATTCTGAATATGCACTATTATAGCAATTGCCTCTCTCCAATATTTATTTGCTATCTTGGATTCATTTAGCATTGTCCTCGCCATCCCTTGAATTGTTCTATTTTTTCGTTCAACTACTCTATTTTACTATGGAAATTTAGCTGCTAAATAATGTCTCTTTATTCCATGATCTTCAAAAAACTTAATAAATTGATCTGACATGAATTCTCTTTCTCGATATGATCTTAGACACTTAATCTTCAAACTGATTTCATTCTCAACTAATGCTTTGAATGCTTTGGAATGTCTAAAAGCTTCTAATTTTTTCTTTAAAAATATTACCCAAGTCATACGTAAAAAATTATCAATACGCAACATGAAATATTTCTCACCTTGAGTTCTCATAGGTCCACATAGGTCAGTGTGAACAAGCTCTAGCATATGAGTGGTCGAGTACTCTTTTGTTTTGAACCGCCTTCTAGCCTACTTCCTATGCTGACAAGGTTCACAAAGCGTGCCAGATAGTTTTATAATATTTGAGAGATTTTTGACTGCTTATTTTTTGTTGATGTTGACAAGATTGTCAAAATTTATGTGCCCCATTCTCTTGTGCCATAGCCAACTTTATTCAATCTGACTCAAACAACATCTTTGACCTTTAATGTTTGATAGCATATACAAGTTATTACCTGTTCTCTGAGCATCTGCAACCAATGCATATGAATTTTTTCTTCTAATTTCACAACCTTTTGCATAAAACTTTAGTGTGTGCCCCTAATCACACATTTGACTTACACTCAAAAGATTATGCTTAAGACCTTCTATATATAAAATATTTTTAGTTTTAGTTCTACCATTATCCAAACTTAGTGTACCTTTTTCAGTAATTCTGACAGTAGTATTATCTCTAAATTTTACTGTGAAAACATTGATCTTCTTCGAGGTTATGAACTTGATCTTGTCTACTGTTATGTGCCTCGAACATCCATTGTCAATGAACCATGGCTTTTCTTCATTTTTTGCCTGTAAAGTTGTCTACATCAACATAGATTTTTCAGGGTGTTTCTTTTGCCAAGAACCTATCTGAACATTCTTCTTAATGAATGCAGCCTTAAAACTCTGATCTTTGTTGACTGACTCAAACTCACTTCTACAATACTAGGCCATGTATCCAAAGTTGTTGCACTTGTAACATATTATGGTCTCTTCATGAAAACCAGATAGAGGAGCAAAAGAGTTGTAGCTTCTACTTGATTTTGCATGACTTTCCTTTTTATTTCTGAAACTGTTAGCTTTTTTTTGACATTATAATTTCTTATGAACATATCCATTACAATAAAAATAATAACCATAAAAATAGGACCTGTTTTTGTATCTCTGATATGATTGCCTTTTGTAGCTCTGTTCCTTTCAGCATTCTTTGTTTGAGATATCCTCTGTATTCTTAACTTCTTCCCTTTTTATTTCTTTTGTAAGAGCTTCAACATAGCTCTTTCCTCTTTTTTTGTCTATGAAAGTAGTGACCTCCTCTATCTCCTTTTCAAATCTAATACCTGTCTTATCTTACATTAATCTTTGATTTTTTAATATCTTATTCAACATATTAGTGCTATTATCAAATTTTGAATCATTCACTACTCTATCATTGATTGCTTTATTTGTTTTATCAAGATATATTTTTAAAGAAGCAATTTCAATAACATATCTTTCATATTCTTTACTTACTATTTTCAGTTGTGTCGTTAGATCTTCTTCATTCTTCTTGGCTTCTTCAAAGTATACTTGTAGATCTTCAATTATTTTTTTTGACTTATTTTCATTTTTCTCAATCTGAAGCTTTAATTTTTTATTCTTCTTTTCAAAAGCTTTTAACTCTTGTAAGGCACAAATGAGTTCTCCTTCCAGATTCACTTCAGCTTCATTCTATCCTTCTTCTTGATCATCTATATTTTTGCTTGTAGAGGCATCTTCATGTTTGGCCATGAATAAAATCTCTTCTTCTAGGTCACTAACTCCACTATTTTTAGCTGAGCTAGGATCTTTAGAATACAAACTCTTCTTCTCGAATCTCTTCTTGAATTTTCTTTTGAAATTATTCTTGTATGTAGACTTTCCTTCTTCATTATCATCATTACCCTTATTTGGGCATTTAACTGCAAAATGTCCAATCTTTTCATAATTAAAATATTTAAAAGGTAAGTTTTCTTAATATTTACCTATGCCTTTTTTCGATTTACGAATGAAAAAAGCTCCATTGTCATCTTCATCATAGTTGAAACTATCACTTTATTCTTGAATCTTAGCCTTCTCTTTCTTTGATGTCTAGAAAGCCGCTTCTCTTTTTGAGGGTTTAACTTGTTCAATCCACATCTCATATGCCGTAAGAATACCATGAAGCTCATCCATCTTTAGTTTGGCTAAATTTTTTATCTCTTCAATTGCTGAAACTTTCGCATCATATCTCAATGGTAGAGATCTCAAACTTTTTGAACCACAGTCGACTCTTCTAAATTTTTTCCAAGACCTGGAATCTGAATGACTATTTGATCAACCCAAAAGAGATAACTTGCTATATTTTCTTCTTCCATCTTCAAACTCTCAAACTGTCTTCTAAAAGTCTGAAGCTTAGCTTGCTGAACCTTTCCATCACCTTTATAAATATTATCAAGTTTTACCAAAGTTCCATGAGCAGACTTTTATTACATAACTTTAACAAATTTTGATTCATAAAAAACCATATAAAATAGCATTTAAAGCTTTAGCATTATTTTCACTTACCTTCTTTTATGCCAGAGTAGTTACAACTGTTTGTGGCTCTTTATATTCTTCCACCATTGCTTGCCATATGTCAAATCCAAGGGCCATCAAATAAGTCTTCATCTTTATGCTCCAAAAAACATAATTCATTCCATCAAACAAAGGTGCCTTATTTGTATAAAATCCTTCATGTGGTCTAGCCATCGTGCTTTCCTGATCTTCCTTCAAGCTATAAAACTTTTTCAAAAGGAACTTGCTCTGATACCAACTGTTAATCACAAAATATACTGAGAGGGGGGGTGAATCAGTATATTATATATCTTATATTTAATTTGATTACTTTTCTTTAACCACTCAATCATACATTCAAGATATGCAATAAAACTGAAATAATAATTTGCACCACACAAGAGAGAAAGAGAGAGAGACACCAAATTTTTACATAAAAACCCAAAGTGAGAAAAACCATGGAGAACAATCTCAAGTATATAAATAAGCACCAACTCAAAATATAAAGTTCATAAGCACCAACTTGCAGGAGCACCAACCCCTTTGCCGAGCATCAACATAGCAACCATTTGTGAGCACCAACCCACAAGAGTACCAACCCCTTCCAAAATTTATGAGCACCAACCCACAAAAGCACTAAGCCCTTTTGTATATAAAACACAACTATCTCTCAATGTTGCTTACTCAAAAAATGATAGAACTCTACAAAATCTCCTACTTTTCTCTCTTTGAAAATAAATACAAACCATGCACTCTCTTGCATATTAAAAATGGCTTCTCAAGCCTTTATTTATAGCTTTCAAAATGACTTTGGGCCTTCACCCTTTGTGACCCTTCAATCCTCATGGAAAATGGTGCCAAACTTGTATGACCCTTTGTATCCTTGCATTTGAAAAGTCATATGGTGACCCTTCATAAGCAAAAACGTCATTTTCTCTTTTGTCTTTATTTTGGTGACTTTTCGTATTTCTCAAAGTGTCTCTTCATAGAAAAATGTGCCATACCTCTTTTGTCTTCACATGGTGACTTTTGGAATTCTTCAAGGTGACTCTTCATGAGAAAATGCGTCCCATTCATCTTTCATCTTTTACCCCGTGACTCTTTGACTTCTCCATGGGCCCTCTCTTGACTTATATGCAACCAAAAATATATTCATTAATATTAAATAAATATTAACACACATTAGCCAAGATATGAATATTAAAAATACCATTAAATGCAATGGGGCCTTTATCACCAATAATTCTAGACCTTTGACACCAATGACAATATTTTCAACACCTGGCCGAAGATATAGACTTAGACAAAAAAAATTGCAAATAGGGGTGCCCAAATTATCCCTAAAAGACCAAAAATTGGTCAATGGTAATATTGCAGGGACATGAGTTGGTTTTGGTGACATTTAGTAGAACAGGATGCATTTTGGATGCGGGATCGAAAACTTGGTAGATGTAGTGATGAATTAAATAGCACAATGACTTCTCAAAAATTATTAATTGGTTTATTGAACTTGTGTCATGTTGGGTATTGACTTCTATGAGATCTTCCAACTATTATCAAGTGTGTTACTTGCACGTGTTGTTCAATAATTGTGACAACGTGATTCATACATGATCTCTTTGTGAAGAGATGTTTGAGTCTGAGAGCTCTATAGATGAGGCAAAGAGTTGCTACTTTGCAGATTGAAGTAATCATTATATGGGTTGGTGCAGACATTGCACATGTAGTGCATGAATTTTTAATACGTTTACTGATATCCAAGGTTTTAACATACTTTGTTACTATTTTTTGTTGGCATGTTGGATGCAAGCCCCAACATGATCACTATTGTGATGGCTCAATTGACTAGGACACATGATATGAAGGTGGTATGGAGGAGAAAACCAAGGATGGAGATGCATAAGGATGGGAGAGAAAGGATGTACCCTACTACTTGCATTTTGAGTTGTCTTCCCAAGAATATCTTAGAGGAGGATAAGACATGTTGTCATGTGTATTAGATTCATAAGGAGTAGGAAGCCTCATGAAAGCCATGGTGTGCACTAGATTGGATACTTTCAAGCAATGGGAGTTGTGATTAGTTCATGACAAAATTTCAAATGGAGGATTGGTCTGTGGAGAAGTGAAAAGTAAATTCATGTCCTGCAATTTGCTATAGAGGAGTAGATGTTGACAAAGCTGATCAGGATAAAGAATTTTTAGTAGTGCAATAAAACTTCTACTGGGTTTGTATTAGGGCAGCACTGAGCATAGATGGAGAGTTGGATGGAAAATTACTTGGGCATGGTAAAAGCTTATGTATATTGATTTTAAGTGATAATATGTTGGGTGTGAAGTCATTATTCATGGATCACTATTCATAGTCACTATTCATGGTGATGTGACATGCATGTTATTTGATATGCAAGTGATATGGTTGATTGGTAATGTGGCAGGGCCCATGGAAGGTCTCTCACATGTGATCAGGTTGATGTGATGGGAGTGGGGCGTAACACTCCACTAAGGCACATGAGTTTGTCCTTGGTAGTCACATGGGTTTTATCTTATGGTGCAAAAGATAAAGGGTTGGTGTAGGGCACATTTCTATGGTGCTCTAAGATTCCACATGTCTGATTAAAGTTAAAAGGTGATTGCAACACCGTTTAGACTTTTGTGTGCACATGAGAGGAAGAAGACAAGAATGTACTATTGTTGATTGCCCTCACATGTGAAATGAGGCACAATGTTTGGAGTCACATGGGGTGGCTTGAAATTTTGTCTAAAATGGATGGTCTATGTTGTTGACCCTTGCACATGAAGACATACATTTTACTATTAATCATTAGTACCCACATGGAGTGTGGTGAATTTGTTGGGTTGCCTATAATGTTACTCCCTCATAATCTCTCTCTCTATTGTAATGCTATAAATGCATGTGTTATTCATTATAATTGTTATCCTTATGTTTCCTCCTTTAGATCCATGCAAGCTTGGACTTGCATGTATGGAGGTTAGAGCCTAGAGGCTATGTAATCTTTGTTAACTTGAATGCTTTAGTTGTAAACATTGAGTGCTTGCTGGTTAGTAATGAAAGGAGTTGTTAAAAGAGTTGTTGTAGAGAGGATATTTATTGAATTACTGAAGTCTGGAAGCTACCATTTACGCCATGATTTTTTCTCACACATTACAAGGTTTCCACGTATATTTTATGTAATTTGGTCCCTCTCGTCTATTATGTTTTTTAATTTGTTTTAATCCACATTTTTACTTGCATTGTAGCAGCTATTTTTCCTAACAAATATGATGCCTATGCTAGGTTGGTTCTATAAGATTTAGTAAGAATCACCAGACGATATTGACATACACTGAAGTGTGGCAGAATGAATGTATGGTCACCTACAACTATCTTTGTTTGCTCTATGTTTATGATCCTAAGCATTGATAACACACATATATCCAAAAATCAACCTCCTTTACCTTGAAACCTTAGTTGTGCTTATGAATGATAGAAACTTACAAAAATTGAGAAACTATAATGGGCTAAGCTAACTCTAATCAATCATATCTAACGATTGGGCACTACATACATATCTAATACTCCAAGGAGGGAAATCAAGCCACGTGTAGTTCTCCCACCTGGTGTGATTATGCAATTGTGTTTCGTTGTTATGCATGTGCAACTAATGATTGAATTTGGTACTTGAAAATACTTGACTTGACTTGGATTTTGAGTGCTTTAGACTTGGTTCATGACTACTCATAGTGATAAGTATGCAAATTTGGAATAATAAGGTAGATTTTCTCAAGGTGCAAGTGTATAGATGTATATCAAAAAAGTAATAGATCATTTTAAATAAGATATTGATTTTATTATATATGGATCCATATGAATAATTTCACATACCACTGACACACTAAGTTGATGGGCCAACCCTACAAATGAATTTAATTTTATAAAATAGCCATTGTTGAGAGTGGATTGGTTCCAACCAATATAGGATGTTATCAACTAGCGATAATGACTATAACATTCAGAATTGACCCATGTACAGTTGACTACTTTGAGAGTCTAGAAATGTTTGTGCAGGATATTTAGTAGGTTTAAAATAGACATTGAGATTCTCATAGGTGTATAACAATATAACAAAAGGGTTGACTCACAAGATAACATACAAATGTGAGAGGCTCTAAAAATTAATACCTTATTTGGGTGCTAAAGTCATGTGTGGTAAATGCATCTCAAGCTTGCTATTGTCAAATATTGAAGACCAGATTTTAGTATCTACAAGAGAACTTGAGTGAAACCATAGAATTAAATCTGTAAGCCATGTGTAATAATTGATTTAGTTTTAATTTTAGCAAACCCATCATATGATTCCCCCTTTATTTTTTGTGTATTTTATTTGGGTTAGCACTTCATGTACTTCCCCCCACATTTATGAGGGTTGGAACATATTGTCTTCACAACCCAAGGGCTTGCATAGTTACACAAATTTAGGGCATAATCACCCCAACACTCCATGTGCTTCAATAAAAAATCAAAATTTTCACGTGGTTCAACAAGAGGATTCAACCTCCAAGTGTTTTAGTAGAAAACACTTTTATCCAATGCTTCAACGAGGAAGCATCATCTCCAATAAGTTGCAAGGGCAACATGGTTTTCATCAACATACATGTGTACTTCTTTATTGCTCTTTAATTTTCAAATTTCAATTTTAGATTTTAAATATTCAATTTATGGACATCAATTACTACATATTAGTTGCAAATTTTGTTATTCAGTGACATGCACAATTAGAGCTTCCTACCAAATACAAAGTGTGTTGTGCACAATCATGTATACGTTTTCTTTTTACTCTAATAATTACTTTACTAGAATAAAAGGTGGGCATCTGTAGATACTAAATATGATATTAAGTACTTGACAGTGACAAACTTGTCATACATTTACCAATGACTTTGAAACACAAACATGGTCCTAACCTATCATTATTTCACACCTACATGCTACCTTACAAGTATGATCCTTCCATTATATTATTACACACCTATAAGAACCTCATTGTTTGTTTTAAACCTACTTAATATCCTGCACAAAAATCTTCAAACCTTCAGTTTAGTCCACCTATACATGGGTCAGTAATGCTAGATTGGGCCATTATCAATTGTTGATACTGACCTAAGCTAGATGGTATAGATCCTCTCCCAAAAACAACTACTTTTGATATGGGATTTGACACTTATCTGACACAAATCTATACTCTACTACACATTAATAAAATTTTCCCTATTTTTTTCAAATTGTAAACTAGTTACTAGGAGCAGTCACAAGCCAATTTTGAAGCATATTAAAGCAAAATGTCTATATGGTTCAACAAAAGGAATCAATATCCAAGTGTTTTAGTGGAAAACACCTTTCTCCAATGCTTCCACAAGGAAACATCATCTCCAACAAATTGCAAGGGCAACATGGTTTTCACTGACACACAAGTGTACTCCTTCCTTTCTCTTTAATTTTTAAACTTCAAATTTAGATTTTGAATATTAAATCTATGAACATTGGCTACTACATATGTGTTGCAGGTTTTGCTATTGAGTGACCTGCATAATTAGAGTTTCTTAAAAAATACAAATTGTGTTGTACACACTCATGCATACCTTTTCCCTTTTTACTTTAATAATTCCTTTAATACAATAAATGAGGGAATTTATAGATACTAAAATATGTTAATAATTACTTGACAATGACAAGCTTGTCATACATTTACCAGACATGACTTGGAAACACAAATATGGTCCTAACCCGACATTTTCTCACACCTACAAGCTAAGTTATGAGTCTAATCCTTCCATTCTATTTTTACACACCTATAAGAACCTCATTTTCTATTGCAAACCTGCATACTATCCTTCACAAAAATATCTAGACCTTCAGTTTAATCCACTTATACATGGGTCAATAATGTCATACTAAGCCAATATCAATTGTCAATACTGACCTAAGTTGGATAGTATTGACCCTCTTCAAAATCAAATCTTTCCATAGGGTTTGCCCATCTTGCTATCATGTCTTTGGCATGGTAAATTAGCCAATTGGATTCATATATATATATATATTTCAAGGTCTCACTTGGTATGGGATTTGGCACTTTTATGGCACGCATCTATACACTACTGCACATTGATCAAAATTTTCCCATTGTTTCCAAATTGGGAAATAACCACTAAGAGCAGTCACAAGCCAAGTATATATATATATATATATATATATATATATATATATATATATATATATATATATATATATAATTCAAGGTCTCACTTGGTATGGGATTTGGCACTTTGATGGCACACATCTATACACTACTGCACATTGATCAAATTTTTTCCATTGTTTTCAAATTGGGAAATAACCACTAGGAGCAGTCACAAGCCAAGTTTGAAGGATACTAAATCCAAGTCAAAACAAACATTATCAAGTATCAAGCTAATTCATTAACTACATATATATGGTGAAGGAGCATAATTACATAATCATGTTAGGTGGGATAACTATGTGTGGCTTGATTTTCCTCCTTAAAGTATCGAATACATAAGCAACAGTCAATCATGACACTTCTCATTTATATGCACAAGGTACATCAATTTAGAGATTACCCATATCTCCTGGTGTTGAAACCTATGTTAACTTAGTTATTTGTCTTAGTCTTGTAATCTCAAACTTATCCAGTGGCTACCTTATGTAATAGATGAGCTCTCTAGGTAAAGGAGAACCAAATGAAGATACTCTTAGTTTCTTTTCTAACCCAATGATGTATATATTTTTTGACTCCATATTCTTATTCAATTTGTTCATGATATAAACAAGCTCATTATTCTCATCTGTCAGCTCCTTAAAATCCCTATCAAGCACATTCATCTCATTTCAAAGTCTCCAAATATTGACGCAGATCATGTTGTGATTCATCTATTAATTATGTGACTTTTGTCAAAGCATGTTTGCTTACAAAACTAGAAATATTTTCCTTCAATGTCTTGATCTCTTCTTTTTTATATGATAGTGTTTGCATCCAT
Source organism: Torreya grandis (assembly GCA_037957365.1). Taxonomy (NCBI): domain Eukaryota; kingdom Viridiplantae; phylum Streptophyta; class Pinopsida; order Cupressales; family Taxaceae; genus Torreya; species Torreya grandis. Next base: position 1,976,559 of record JARHVA010002867.1, read on the forward strand.
TCAACATTTGAAAGATTCTCATGTGTCTCACTACCTTGGTCAATCAACATTTTATTAATCTCGTGAGTTTTAGGTGAAATTTGTTGACTTAATACATGTGCATTTTGTACATTCAAACTGAGATTCTTATCGAGTTCCTTTTTTTATGTCTTCCTGCATTTCCAAAATAACATGTCTGACATATGGTTCTATCATTTAGACATTATATATCCTGTGTTCAACATCTAATCTTAATTTTTCAACTTCTATCTTGAGATTGTCTTTTTCAGCGACAACATCAGAGAATTTAGCGCCCAATTATGCATATTGTCTCATATCCCCAGCTTCTTGTTATGAGATTATTTCTCTTGCTTCTAAAAGATTTTCTATCTCTACATTTTGTTGTTCTATTGTTTCCTCTAGATCCTCTAGAGCAAAAACATCTTTGTATTTGCTTCTTGAATTTTGTTGAGTTGTAAGCTCAAATTGGCATTATATTCCTTCTAAAGTTTTATCTCATTCTAATACTCTTTAGTCATATGCCTTGCATTTTATGCTTAAAACTTTGCATTATTTGTACACTTTTCACTCTCTATGTAGTCTTATAGTGTTGATTTTAACTATCCAACCTCCTGTTTAAAATAATCTTACTATGTTTGCATTATTAAAAATTGTGTTTCCATTTCTCTATGTTGTCGTTGTTGTTTAACAAGTTGTTGCTTCAACATCTCAGTTTCTAAAATAAAGTTTAGTGCCTTTATTTCCCACATCATAGATTCCTTCCGTAATGTTGGGAGTAAATGTCTAAACACCACAATACACTTATTCGAAAAAAAAGGAATACCAACATGATTTTTGCCTTGCTCACAAAGTGAGAGGGTACGAATGCCTCTTAGTACCAAGTATCTGGTTGCCTGGGCAATTCATGCCTCATGATAAATTTTCTTAACTACGACTACCTTCATTTTTTGAGACATCACAAACCATCCTTCAAATGTAAAGTTCAGCTCCATGGATTGAGGATATGATGATGATTGGTTCATGAACTACAACCACTAAACTTCCACACCCTAGTTAGCATTCGTAACATATTCTACAATAATTATTTTGAACTTATCATAATTTTTATCCTACTTATGCCTATAAATATCTCTTGGATTCCATATTATGATGTGTAGGCAACTTTGGGAAAAAAGATCTAAGTGCATGCTCATATCAAAATGTTTCCCTTGGTGGCCACAAGTATGTGCAATAGTAATGTTAATTTATTTACTCGACCATCTTCTTGACCTTTGACCACAAATGACAGATCATGAGAATGCAAATATAATAATTTACCATTACCTTCTTCCCCCTTGAGGCTATTAAATAGTATTTTCCTTTAAAAAAATATTATTTCCACACAAATACATCTCGTTACATATGGAGGATATCATGCCAGTGTTTAATGGTAAACTATCAATTGCATCAAAACCAATATAAGAAGAGAAAATAATTGCTACCTTATCTAGCATACCATGGACCTTGTATAAAAGACAACCATTTGCCAATTTATCACCAATCACCATGTCATGTGCATTTACCAATGTAATTATAGTTTGTATATCAGAACTGAAGCAAAATAAAATGATATGAATTTGTTTACTAGATTATGAAATGTCCCACTGTTGCTTACCTTGAGATCACTATCATATGTGAGGTGACATGCCTTGGTTCTACGGATTTGACCCACTTGCTCCAACCACTGAATCCTATTATCATTCACAATATTTTTCTTATGCTCATCTAAGGTCGATTTAGATTTTTTTTCTTATCTATTTGTATGGGATAATGAAATTATCAGCAATAATGATATTGAAATTAGAAACTCTACCCTATATATATTTCAAAATACCTCTTGGATTCCACACCATCATGCACAAACAATTTTGAACCAAAAGATCTATTTTCACTTTTTCACCCTTCTTATAATGATGACAAATTTGAAAGAGATTTGTGTTATCATTACCATATCTTGCGCTGAATTTTAAGAGTGATTACCCTCTTTAGTTGAAGTTTGACCTTTTGAGAGATTTATTTCATCATTAGAATCAACTGAAGCATTTTCTTTAATTACATACCTCTCAATATGATTATTTTGAAATTTAGTCTTATATGGTAGTGGCTCACTCTTTGGAAGATTCTTTTCAAGTATGGACATTTTATTTTCAATATGTAAAGCTTGCTTCTTCTTGACTTCATTAATACAAATATTTTGTTCATCAGAAGTCATACCTTTTTGTATTGAGGACTCTTCACCTTCAACATGCATGGTGGATTATTTTTATTCTTGCTCACTAGTCTATTCACTTTCTTTTAGCTCTGGTCTTGGCTTTTCTTCTTTCTTTAGGAATGCATTCTTGGGTTCTTACTCCTTGATCTCCTTTTTTGTAACCATTCGAGGATTTGGTTTCGGTTTCTCTTATTCCTTCTTTAATTTTCTCCTTCTACCTCCTTCAAGCATCTTCAAGAATTCTTCAAAGGTAAAGTCAAACTTTTCATCGTATGTGAGAAGATTGCTCGTACAATTTTTAGTGATCCTTTTTCCTCCTATTTCTTGCTTGTGCCTTATTTTTAAGTCACATAAATCTCAGAGGGTCATGTCAACTTGAACTTTCAAGATTAGATTATAATATTCTTCATAGTAAGCCTTATAATCAATTACGAGTTATTGTTATCATTCTTCTTCTTTTGACTTTTTCTATCCAGTTGTATTTTTGTTGATGCCATTAGATCTAGCATGTTATTTTGTTACTCTTCCAAATGCTTGTCTATTTTATCTCTTACCATGTAGGCTGGCAGGATCATAGCTTTGATACCACTGTAGTGTCGCTTTCTAGATATTTTATAAATTTTAAAATTTATTATGAATCCTTTCCAATATTGAACATCGATTGAATACTAAAACAATCCAAATGCAATATCGATATTGAAAACCCACTTAAAATTTCACTGAAATCCTTATTATATTGAGATGAAAGTATACAAAATACTGGTAATGAAGAAACAAGATAATAAAATGCACATGCAATGTAGAAATTTCAAATATGATAACGACCCAACTATAATATTATATTCAATATGTTGTCTACACTTTTAACACTGAAGAATACATATAAATAGAGTAATAAATTCACAACAACAAAACCTTACTTGTCAAACTCCCAATCAAATCATCGTGCACATTAGAAATAACCCTGGTATAACATTGATTCAGCAAAGATAAGGTACAACAGTTAAGAAAAAAATCGTAGGGCTACAAGTAGGTATGGCGCTAAGCTAGAGGGTGGTATGATGGCCTTGCATGTTGTCTAAAACCCCATAGAATAGCTTGAATTATAAATTAAACTTCACACAATATATTTTAGAATGGAAAACTTCAATGCAACAACCAATAAGGTAGAAACCCCAACACAATAGGGTTGTGGTTGGAATAAACACAACACAACAGTTTGTAAATACTTCAAACCCTCATAGAGTATTGGAATCTGATAGCAATCTTTAGCCACACTAAAACTGAATTTAAATATTAATTTTTAAGCATAATTATGATTCTTGAATGAAATCACCTTAATGGGTAAGAGGGTTTTCATGCTCTAAACCTTATATCATATTATTTTTGTCCTCAGATGAAAAGATTTGAACACAAAGCTTAAACTCAGGAATAGGGTTTTGTTTTCAAAAATGAATAATGAATAATAACTCTTTTAAGACCAACACCTTATTTTATGGCTTTCCCTTTTCTAATATACCCTAAAAGTATTTAAAAATACTTTTAATAAAACATTACTTTTAGTCTACTTAATAATAATAAATTTTTCGACCCTCTTAATAATAATACATAAGTGTCATTTTTATGTTATAAAATAAAAGTGACTTAAGAAAACTTAAAGTATTATTAATAATTTATTTTCCTAACTTTATCCCTTAGCCTATGGAAAATAAAGAATAGGCCATGGGTCTTCTGATCGATTGATTCCGAAAAGGGGATATGTCAGTGATTTATACCATACAATTTTCTACTTATGTACGGTGTCATTATTTCTATTATGTATTTATTGTGTGGCTTATATGTACTAAGTGCTTATGTATGTGAATTATGACTGTGATGACTATTACTGCATGCCTAGTTGTTACATTTATCATGACATGAGACTTGTATGCCTTGGGATACATGTTTCATATGTGTGTGAATGGTAAAATACTTACATGACATAACATGGTAATGGTATCACACATGTCTTGCTTACTTAGATCTTTTCTATATAACATTATGCATATAAATCTTTTCTTTTGAGATGCATTATTTGTAGCCTTCGTCCTCACCTCAAATAAGATGTAACAACCCTGTTGGGTTTAACATAGAAAACATGATACAATTTTTTTAACTTAAACAACATAAACTATAAATAGTTTACACCATGAGAATCTAAGTAGTGATTATGTAAGATAATTTAAGTGTGATAATTGTAAATAAAACATACTACACCTTACATCACTGATCAATATCATCTAGAAACACATCACAATACAAACATAGAATGTACTTATTAATGCCGAGCCACGACTAGTACAATATACAACCACTGTTGTCAATCCACAATAAATAGGTAATTACGACACTTCAAGATATTATTTCCAATAATAAATAAAATATAATACAATGCGCATAAATAAGATACATGGCTTCCTAGAGCATGAGTTACCTAGACTCTCTAGTATCTGTGATAATATCAAGTGTCGTCTCCAAATAAGTATTATTGTGGGGAGGGAGAGCATCATCTAAATGCTTTTTCACACCAACCACATACCAACGATCTCTCTCATTAATCCCATCATGTAATGGCCATCCTTTCATAAATGAGTAGATAGTGATGGTGTGGGTATCCAAAGAGATAATAAAGTACCCATGTGATGTATGATTTCTAAAACTAAACATGCGATGTATCATAGAAAATCCGTTTTATTGCAAGATATCGTACAAACATGTAAATCATACTAATGAAATGATAATGTCTCGCTAAACATTACTTTGATCAAAATTTTAAAGAGTAATAAATAATAGCGATCTATAGATCAATTAAAATTCATACAAACCACTTGATTGAATTACCTTCATCTGACATTATAATGCTAGTAAACCAATGAAATCCATTTCATTCTTTATTTAGTATCAGCAATGCAAGGTTGATTAACATAATATAACCAAAAGATTCACACAATTTACATCTTATGAGCAATCATAATTCATAATATGATAAGCATAAGAACAATAAAAAACATACATTTATTCTATCAAACATATGAATGAATCTCACATTATTTTCTATCTTATAATATAAATAATGACTATAGTTTATACCATCTGGATAAAATACGCATTTAACTGCATATTCTAATTATCATAATTAGCTTCTAACATACTACACTCTATGATAACTCATATTATCATAGTATAGTGTTTTAAGACAACTACTAATTTATCACAATCAGTCATAATAAAGTAGTCATAAATACATGGAGACATAAGCTTCTATTCAAACAACTAGACATAGCAAGGAAAGTCTTAGTTCCTACGAACACATAATATTATATTCTAGCATTTGTTATACTCTCAAAGGTTGTATGTATTCAGACAGAAATTCCTACTATCATAAAACATACCACTCATATAAATAACCAACGCATATACACTTAGTTTGTCAAACATGTGAATGTATCTAAGCATATCAATTACAGTTTATATCACTTGAGTATAACATACATTTAGACTATAGTTTTTAACTAAAATATTCTCTATGACATCCCATAATATCATAGTTCATTATAGATGAGTACACTACTCAATTATGAACCACTAGTCTTATAATTTTTAGAATCCAACAACCCACATTCATAAATAATAATCAAACAAATATGAGATTATACCATCCAAGTATACCCTATGTTTAAACTACATAATCCAAACTTCATAAGTAGATTCAATATAGTACATTCTATATTATTATCATGGTCCATCGTAACACTGTTTAATTTAATTAGCCAATCGTACTAAATGTAGTCATAATTCTCACGAGATCATAGACCTTGGTTTAAACAATTTGTTATATTTTAGGAAAATGTATGCATAGGTAAATAGTTTCCTATTCCTCAAGAACCTATAACTTGGTCTTTACCAAACAATAGAACTATAACTTATACACACACACCATGATGTACTACTATACACTATATATGTTTGATCACTTGTACATTTTAATTTATTCACAATATGTATCAGTCACCAGTTTTCATTACTGTATGTATATATATATATACTAACAAACATAATGTTTTTAGAGAACTAGGTAACCAAGTTACGTCTCGTGTGAACATGATCCCTCATTTAATCAACTTGTCACAATTTCAATAGACCATGTTCATGTACTTATACATTCTTGTCCATAGGATTCTACAGTTACTTTTAATACTATAGACATAAGTACACATCTATATGTTGTATATATGAGTACCTAAATCCTTATATTGATATATTTCTTTTATGCATATACGATCACTTGTGCATCTGTGACATGAATCATGTATAAGTACTCGATTAATGTATAAAACTGTAGATGCCATCAGTCATTCTATCAGTGTATAATCATGAGCTTCAATGGTTTAGTCAACTACGCTTTTCAAGCCCAATTTGGTGTTCTGTTTTATTTACACATCTTCCATATATTCAAGCTCATCAAATCAGTGCACCACCATATTGTTAGGTGTAAGTATATCTAAGTGAATTGTATTAGATAACACATAAGGGTCATTCTAATTGGCCGAAGTCATTATGGATATTGGTAGTCGAATGACAATCGATAGTATACCAATTTGCCTTAACCTTTACCTATGAAATCATATCCTATAGATAATATAAATCCAACATTATATTAATCTAAGTTGATGAATTAGAATCTACAAATAATCTTATGGTAAAGATATAAAAATCTATAACTGAATAACTCATATCATCAATTTCACTCATATATGGGTATCGTTCACTAGACTTAATCATAAACATTTGTATAATATCAATAATATATTATATAAACCATTTACCATATTCGTTTGGATATATCTGCCATATACTTAGGTCATTACCTCATATCATTGGTTTAGTTATATAGACCATTGGGATATAATACCACATGATTTAGTAGTCCTATCCTATTCCACATTCCACCGATGGCACCATTTGATACAACTTATACAACTTAAAATGCATAAAAGATGTTGGAGGTATACTAGTAGCTAGCAAATGTTAAATATGGTAAAAATATAATATATGTCACGTATTTCTCGCTAAGAAAGGAAGGTGATTTTGTATTTTTGAATCTTAGATGGTTCAATTTTCTTTGTTGGCTTGGCTTGTGGTTTCTTAGGTGGGTTTGGTGGTGTCAAATCTACCTTCAATGTAGGATGGATGAGATTTTGAATGGGGACGACACCTAGGTTCTTGATGGGCTTTAATGGGATCATGGAAGGTGCTTTGGTTACCTTTGAAGTAATTGGGTTACATGGTGTATCTAAGGTTTATGAGGTGGAGGCTTTTGTAGATTCAGTTGGGGTAGTGGTGGTATCACTTATGGCAGTTGAAGGTTGGGTGGACAATGGTAAGGTTGGTGACTCTTTCTTAGTTGGATATGGGAGTTGTTAAGCTTAGGATCACTAATACTATAAATATGTATTTCGGTATTTATAAATAGAATATCATGTATTGATAAACCACTTAATGCCTTTTATTTAGTTGGGGTATGCTCATTGTAGTTAATATGCAGATCACCACATATATTTAGCTCAGTTAGGTGTATTAGTAAAATTATTGCACTATGATATATGGTTCGCTGCATTAAGGTACTAATTCACTGCTCTTATTACACATGTTGCTACAATTTATGAATCTAGAAATAAGTTGCTACACTATACTTGTAAATCATTGCACTTCCATACCAAGTCGTTGCATGTTAAATATTTTGTTTTAAAACACATTCATTATAAAATTAATTAATTTGATCACTGCATATATGGTTCGCTCTATTTAGTACTTCTTTATACACCACATAAATCATTAACTCATTGCATGAAGATAATAAGTCACTGCTTTATAATATGAGTCGTTATAGTTAAATTACGAGTTGTTGATTCTTCCATTGAGGTATAAAAAGGCATTGCTCACCTAAAAGTCTTACTAACCAATGAAAATCTTCTTTTGTAACTGCAGGTAATATTTTAGTGTCATGTAATATATATAAACTAGATAACAATACTATATTAGCGATTAATCTGCTCAATGCCAATTCAAGGTGGTAGTATTGTCAAGCATAGATATATACTCAACATATATAAGCATTAATATTGTTAATATATATACTATTTTATCCTTTATATATATATATATATATATATATATATATATATATATATATATATATATATATATATATATATATATAGACTGAGTCATACGTAGTAGCATTGTTTGAAGGTAACGACTTTTTGTTTATTGCATGCCATAAATAACAACTAATTATAAGTGATGTTACATAATACAACAATATATATCATATTCCAATATGTATTAAACTAATTGCTACTGAGTATATGGATTTTAATTCCAATCTTCTTTTACAATACTCGCTTGTATAAAAGAAAATTACTACAAAAGAAGGTTCAAGAAATTAATTCTATCTAATTTGAATAGAGTTGTTGCCCCTGAACATGGATAGTTATAACTTGGGGTATATAGATATACTTGCAAAGAGATATATATTTATATAGTTCATATAATGTTCAATGTTTTCCTTCTCAGTTTGTTAATTGTTTCATTTTAAATGCAAATTTCCACAACCATCTAAATATACCACATGGGATAAGTAGGCATTGTTATTTAAATTTGGTAGATAAATATGTGGTGATTGATATATATATATATATATATATATATATATATATATATATATATATATATATATATATATATCAATCACCACATATTTATCTACCAAATTTAAATATATATATATATATATATATATATATATATATATATATATATATATATATATCAATCACCACATATTTATCTACCAAATTTAAATAACAATGCCTACTTATCCCATGTGTTGGAGGAGCTCGATCTGGCAAAATTCTTTTGTTTTCCTCTTGCTTCCTTGAAGCATTGCATCCTTCCATCCTCAGCATCTGCTCCACTTTTCTTTTTTCTCCTTTTTTTTTTGCCCTCTACTCTGCCCATTTCCTTCTTTTATTTCTTTTCATGGAAAAAGCATAGCTTAGTTTTTTTTGTTTTTTGTTTATTTTATTAAAATCTGTCTACTTTTCATTTTTCTTGATTTTAAACATTCTATTTCTCTTTTTTTTTTTAATTTTCTTATATTTTTTTTTTTCATTTTTTCCTCTTAAAACATAATTTATCATATTTTACTAATTAAATTAACATCTCTAGATATCACGACAGTTTTAATGATAAATCCATTAATCAACAATTCGAATTTAATCTCACTATGCAAATTATGTTTCTAACAACATTTAATTTTCACACACGCAATCACACAAATCTCAAAACATTAATGGACATACACACCTGTCACGCAAAATGAATTCCAAATAACCATCTAAACTATGCTAGCAACCATGTTTAAATGACTATCTAATGCAAATAACATTAAAACACATTATGCTAACCACTTTTTTATGTATCTAACATGTGCTAGCTATTGTGGTGTGTGTAGGGTTCCAACCGGTTTCTCTATTGTCCTCCAACATCTTCATCCACGTCACCCTCTCCGATGATACTTTCCCTCCATCATGCTTTGAGGGATGAGTTTTCTTGCATCAATCTCACAACAAGCAGGTAGTTAGACCATCACATTATGATATACATACATTATAAAATATAGCTGAAATAACAAATCAACATGTTTATAATGTAAATATATACACTGTCGCTAACTCACAAAAATATAATCATGTAACTTAAGCAATATCTTTTTGTCCCATAACAACATATATCTCAAAGCTTAGTTAAAAATAACTAAATCCAAATTTATCAACTAAAAATATCCATGGATAATCAAGTAATTTACTTGGTGAGGAAACAAGATGTAACATAAAAGACATATTAGTGGGCTTGTCATATAGATTCATGCCTTGACGAAGATATAATTCATATTTTTTGTCAGATTACATGATTTATATGAGACAAATTAGGATATATTATGATTCAGAGTTAGGCAGATTCACATATATGTAAGCCATATGTGGGGTACATGGGACAAATTATATGACACAAAGAGACATATCACAGGGATCAAATTGACCATAATTATCATATTACATGGATCAAATTGTCATATTAGGTCAAATTATCAGATTATGGGGCATGAATGTTGTTCATGCATGCACATTTTTTTTTCTTATTGGTAATGAAGGTAACTATAAAAGCGCTTTGGGTATGAAATATGCCTCTAGCAATCGATTCAAAGTTTTGATTTTACATAAAGCCTAGGTTGGGCCTCTGCCTTGGCATGTGAACCCAGTATAAGTTCCACCAAAAGAGTTATGATGAAATTTACATTTCCTTAGGTCATAATCACCCTATTCTCCAGTGACTTCAAAGTGGCAACTTGGTTTGCATACCTATGGGTGTATTTGTTCCTTCTTCAATATCAAATATTTCAATGATCTAAATTATTTAAAAAAATTTAATCACGAGTAGACATTTATTTATACATGTTTCATTGTAGGATTTGCATGGAGCAAACTAAATGTTTGAGGCATACCTGAAGACACCAAATGTAGTTATACTTAGGTGACCAAATTTTTAACTTTTTTCTTTTAACATAGTATTTTTGTTACTAGCTTAAAAGGGTGAATTTATAGACACATGAATTTGGTATTAGACACTTGACAATGTCAATTTTAACTGATCCTTAACATACATGATTTGTCTTATACAATTGGCTCTTTCTTACATTCTCTCTTGGCCACTCTACATATGTATGAGTTTAGCCTTCCCAAATTTCTATCATTCATATACAATATATCCCTAGTGTGTGCCTAACTGTTATATCATCCTAATCAGATTGTCATCACTATTCTTTAGATCACCATTTCTTCCATCTTAAATTGTGTTGATAACAGTCAAAGGATACCTATTACTAGCATCACCTTTCTTCATTGAAAGTGTCTCAAGTTTGTCCAAATCACTAATTTTCAAATTAAAACCCTTCCCTTGGGTAGGCTAACGTGTTTCATATGTAGGTTATAGAGGCAAATTACCCAAAGATTTAGCTACATATACAAGACAACCCTTAGGTTATTCCTATATAACTCTTTGAAGATCACTCAAAAAGATATTAGACATTAATAGATCTATTTTCACGTCCTCTTGCCCTTAGCCTAAATCTTCCAAATATGAAAAAATCTCAAAGGAATGGTCCCTGAGCTAAGTTTTGATGTTTTTGGAAGTTGCATTTTTCAAGTGCTAAAAACACATGCACATAGGGAAAAAATTGCTTAGGGTTTGGGCCCTTTTTATGGGTATTGGAATGTAGGCAATGCTCAACCACTTAGCAAGGTGTTTTTGGGGTTGTCCAACCCATCTTTTTAACTCATTTTAACAATATAATTAAGTGTTGAAATTGAAGCTAAGGTTTTAAGGTGAGGGAAGACATCTAAATTTTTACACAAGACCAAACATCTGAAATCACACGTGAAACATCTTGATAGGTAGGTGAAATAATTTATGGTGGAACAAATTGAAAAAAATACAGAAGAAATTTACACCAGACAACAAACATGTTCGGTAGTCATAGGTGTTAGAGAATTACCAAATCACAAAGCCACTATAGGTACTTACTGATGACTATACACATACACAAACTAAAACATAATAGAAACAAGCTAAGTATCCTATCCTCTTGCCATATAATGCCCCACATTAATCTTATTTTTACATTTATACCTACATAATTTAGGCCATATCTTATACAATACGAATAGTTCTAGTTTTAGTTTGTTTAGATCACTAAATCTAAAATAAGTAAAAACTATTTGGTGAACCCGATAATTATTTTATGTGTGGAAAACCCTAGGTTTCCATTAGAGTTTCATCCTTCCTTCTTAGGTTTTCATATTTTTGCGTTAAGATTTCATATTTAATTTATGAGGTCCCCTAATAAGACAACAATTTATCTATCCTTGGCTCTAGCCTTCTTAATGATTTTCATGATCACGTTCAATGGCATCTAAAAAGGCTATCTCTCTTGTCCTTACAAGGTGAAATGTTAGGTTATGTGATGTTGAAATTTAGCATAGTATATCCCTTTGGCCCAACCACATGTTTGTATGTAATCTAAAATGGCTAAAATAAATGAAATGCAAATCCCTTCTTTTATTGATGTAAATGTTAATAATAAACACATAGAAGTAGAGGAATCTATTGTTAATGATGACATGCCTAAACTTGAACTTGCTTATGAAGATGATAACAAACATAATAATGAATATCATGATATAATACAACTTGATGAACTTAATGGTGTATATATCACACAAGTTGGAACCCTTTTATAATTTTTAGGAATGAATCTACATGTAACCTAACGATTTGGAAAAAGTCTTGAATATAATCCTATAGGCTAAGATTGCAAATAATGTTAAGTTTTTTACATATAAAGAAAAACATGAGCCCTTCAATGACGCTAATTTAAATTTTATAGTTACATATTCTACGATAGGTGTTCAAATCACTCTAATCACTACTACTACACATTTGTCTACGCCCATGGTTACACATGATCCCCACTCATGGTGTGGGGGCAACACAATATTTTCCTCAAAATTTTATGGCTCTCCCTACACATAATACTTTTGTGGCTATACAATTTGATATGCTTGATGTTCAATCCCTTATTATAATTATTCTTGATACTAAAGCTAAGGTTTCACAATTAGAACAAGGTTCTTCTATAGTGGATCATTCGATTGATTTTTAGGCATAGTTACATAACCTGTTGGCCCTAGATATTTCAAATTATCCCTTGCCTACAAGATTTGTGACACCTAAACATATATTATATGATGGTAAAGGTGATCTAGAACAACACCTTAGAGGCTTTCTATCAACATGTTTAAATTATGCATCCAATGACAAGTTGTTTTTACAATCTTAAGGACTATGCTTTGTAATGATTCTATGACTTCCCATTTAATGAACCTAAATACTATCAAGACAATAAATTACCAATAGGCAAAGATTTTAAAACAATAACATGTATTGATTCATATTGAATAATCCAAATAATTATAAACCTTGCATAAATAAGCCTCAGCTTAAAATTGGAGTTGACATGCAAAATTTGGATCTCTTTAAAAAAAATAAAACTCAACCTATTATTTTTAGTAAGTTTCACATGCAAGTGCACACAACTATAAAAATATCCAAAAATAAACTAAACACTAAAATTAACTTATTAGACAAATATCAACTAAAGTTCAAGTTCGATTACAAAAATAGACAATTTTTAAAATTAAAAAAATATAAAAAATAATATTAAACCATAATTTTAAACCCTCAGATGATCACTATGGCCTCATAACAAATCAAAAACATACATAACTAGATAGGTAAGGTTATGGCTGCATTGAACTTTTTGATACAGTCATTTTGAAATGAAGATGGGCTCAAACGGAGCTAACGATCAAAAGTTATGGCCTCCAAAAGTTTGACCTCTTTTTTTGCATCACCATTCCATTCAGTGCATGCCTTCAATCCTTTGGATGATCAATTTTTAGCATACTTTTCAATCAATGTCAGTGAGAATATGTTCTATGCTCAAATTGTAAAACTCAAGTAAGGAGCTAATGAACCCATTAGTGATTATGTGCTTCTTTACAAGACTATGCTCTCTAAAATGACAAATACTATGACTGATAATGAGCTACAAGACATTTTAAAGCAAAGTTTGCTTACTTCATTGCATGAGTCCATTATGTTTAAAAGGTTTCAATATTTTAGCAACTTGTGCCATATTGTTAAAGACCATGGAGTAAAATTCCTTGCTGTGAATAAACTAAAATATGGATCAAATCCTCCAACATCAACTTGTGTGAAATTTCAGAGCAAACCAAGCTTCAAACCCAAATGAATGATACTAAGAATGAGGCAAAGTAATAGTTAACACAGTGTCACAACTTACTAATTGACTTATTTAATCGGTTCCACAAAGGAGGCACTTTATACGATTATCTAAACCTCCTCATAAGATACTAAAAAAACTACTTAAGTGTAATCTCATGTATCTCACTGCCCATAAAGAGGTTGATATGAATAGGGCACCATCTAAGGGATTCAATGTTATTATCACAAACATGTGGGACACTCTATGAACAAATGTTTTGTGTTAAGAATTCATTGTATCATTGATGTTCACGATAGCAAAAAATTGAATCACACTAAATTGCTTAGTTGAATCATCATTGCGTTTACTAGGTGTGTTGTGTTCGATTATTGTATACCATTGAGGGGCTTGATAAGTAGTCAATGCTTAAAAACCATGCCGATCTTGCACACAAGCCCCAAAATAAAATATTTTCCTTATCTTTTGTAGGTTCATCTGCCCTATTAGGGTTTAAATAAGAAGTGTGATTTGTAAGTGATTAACATGAACACAAATGCAAAGTTTTAAAATGCTAAACAAGGTTCTCAAAGCTCTAAACTTAACGAACACAATTGTCAAAAATGTTTTTGCATGTGTCATTTACTAGAAACATGTTGTATATAGTTACGGGGGATAAGAATGTTGAGTGTGTAGTTATGGGGAGGTGATATGTCGTGATGAGTTTTAAGGGTTATCATTGTCTTGTCACAAAGACCTGATTTTTATTGTTGGACTACAATAACTATTTCTAGATTGTCCACAAATCAAGATACTCCTCTAAACCCTCTCCTAGTCATTTATTACTTCAAATTTGGTTTTGTTAATTACGTATGTTTTGTTGTTTTACAAAGGATTAAGTATAATGAAATGTTTCTGATTAGATGTATTACATCTTGATGTAAAACCCATTACTAATGCAAATAGTTACATTGATCGACCTAACCTACAATGGCCTTAGAGGGTGTGGCTTGTAATATTTATGAGATGTTAACAATTAATGACATATCTTAAATTTGACACATATTAGACCATCAATGGTAATTTCAACTTTAATTTTGATGTCCATTTTATCGTTATGTAGATTTTTTTCTTATTGGTTGGAGAAGTTGATCGATTTTTTTTAATATCTTGGGCATAGGGTAGAGTTTGGAGCCTATTTTTTTTCTTGATAAGATTTTTTTGAGCCTGACATAATAATAAACTAAATTAAGGCCATCTATCACTAATCAAGAAGAAATATAGAGGAATTAAATAAATCGTAAGTTAATCCAATATATGATAGATTAAAGATTAACAACTCAAAATGAATATCTCATTTGTTTAAATAAATTTATTTAAGATATTTGTAATAATTCATAAAACAAGTGGAGGCACTGGTGTGGAAGGAGTTTTGTGGTGATTTCTTGGGTTAGTTGAATTGATTCGAGGTTGTGACTGGTCTAGTCTTGCCTTTCTCGGGCTCCCGTGGCCTAGGCATGGTCCCTTTGACTACTTTTTGGGAATCAGAATCCCACTTTGTTCAATTTCATGATGCATTTATGGCATGTGTGGATGGCTTGCGGTCTGGTTTCCATCTGACATAGTACTGGCATAATGATTACCATCCCTTCATCCATTAACAAAACTTATCGAATTTGAGGCCATTCAAAAGGTAGCATGCTACCTGGTTGGCTTCCATTTGAGCCGTGCTATTGCAATAAATGCCAAGGGGTTTGTTGGTGATTGTGTAAAAAATTCTAGGGTTGTGGCTTCTCACTTAATGCAAAGCAGATTATAGTCTATGGTGGAGACTATTGGCTTGGATGGTGTTTATGGCCCTGGAAGACGTATATCCGTAAAACAAGATAACCCAAGTTTTCTTGGTTAATTGTCATGTTTCTAATTTACTGTTTTCTTTGTTGGTCATTCTTGTTTATCGGGGGTTCTTTTGTTTTGTGTATTCGAGTTTGTTCCTCAATTTTTGGTTGCTCTCCCTCTAAGACTTGTGCTGGGATGGTCGACTCCATCATGTTCAAAATCCCTACCTTTTGTTTGTTTTGTTTTCCTTTTGTATGGGTGAAGGCCCTTTCCCTCAATATCGATTAAAAAAAAAATCATAAAACAATTTCAAACATATTTCAACCAAAGAGTCTCTCTCATCAATTTTCCAAGAAGCATTCTTTATCCTCATATAAATTATGAAAAGATTAGATCCCTCACCTAAAATATGTCATTATCTTAGAGAGACAAAGATATCGTTTTAAGATTACCTTTACAATAAAATAAAGGCTATGAAGAAGGTACTCTCATCAATTTTCCACGAAGCTTTCTTTTATCCTCATATAGACCATGAAAAGATTAGATCTCTCACTTAAAATATGTGACTATCTTAGAGAGACAAAGATATCAAATTAAAGCTACCTTTATAATAAAACAAGGCTATAAAGAGGGTGATTTCATCAAATTACTAAGAAGCTTTCTTTTATCCATGAAAAGAGTAGATCTCTAACCTAAAATATGTCACCATCTTAGACAAAGATATCAAGTTAAAATTAAGGCGATAAATAAAAAGTTTAGAATATTGAGTGGAAGAAGAAAACAAGTGAAAAAGACAACACTATATTATAGAGTCAATTGCATTTATGAGTATTGGGAAATTTTTTTAGGGGTTAATATTAAATAGACAGACACAATCATCATTGTTCAATTAAGGACTAGTATCTAAAGATTTAAATGTGAGACATATAGATGAATGATATGTAAAAAAGAATGAGAAAAAATGATTTATATTTTATATAATATGATATAGTTGTAACATAAGAGCATTGCATTTTTGAATGTCCAAAATACATAGACCATCAAATGGGTTGTAGTCCAACATCGAGAATGATGGTGTAAAAGGTATCGCCTAACCATCCACCAAGGTACAAATTCTAAGAGATATTAAAAAAGGGACAAGATCGGAATTGTGTTTTAGACGAATTTGGCGGAATGTATACCCCTAAATCCTTGGCACTAAACTGAAGAAACATTCTATACACCTAATATGTGTAAAAACAAGTTTCAATCCCAAAAAAAATACATAAACCTCTATAACAAATACGAAAAAATATGAAAAGTTGGTTTAAAAAAAAAAAGAAAAATACTAATTCAAATCAATAAGAAAAGAATAAAGAAATAACCTCTTCTTAATTCTGAGGGTGTCTCTTGGTTATTTTACGCCGAACTTTGCTTGTTTTGTTGATTTGTCACTGTTTTTTCACTGTTTGTTATACTTTTACTTAGACCTTTATTACTTTAGATGATTTTATACGAGTTGTGAGCTTGCGTCAAAACCCTTCCCTATAATTCAAAACTTCGATTTAAAAACATTTAACAATATTTAAAAAAATAAAAAGAAATTTAAAAAATAAAAAAAAATAAGGAATACCAACAACAGACCATTCTTTTAAGGGTTAAAACAATCTTATAATCCGTGATCCCATACGCCATGTGCTCTTGTCAATTAATTAAAAGCATTTCATTTCTTTCAATAATTTTATCAGCTTTGGTTGTGTCAATGTCGTTGTTTTCATCTAATCCCCAAATCCACTTCTACGTTGGTTAATGTCAGAGAGGGCCTCGACCCAAGAAAGAACAGCCAGACGGCAATCGGCCGACTTCTGCGAGCCGAGGTTAGCGCGCGCGCCGCTAGGCCGAGCCCCATATATAGCCGAGATAGGGCCTTCAAGAGAAACCAAACCCTCCTTGAAGCAAGAGCAGAAGAGATGGAGGAGCTGAAATGGGCGATCTTGTTGACGTTGGCGGCGGCGGGGGTGGGGCTGTACTGGATCATCTACCTGGTGGGAGCGGCGGAGCAACGAGGGAAGCACGCCGTGGAGCTGGGCGGCGGATCCATCTCGCGCAAGGAGGTGGCGGACAACTACAAGGAATACTCTGCTTTCTTCGATAAGCCCAAGGAGATGGAGAAAGAGAAGGCGGACAAGGTGCCGAAGCTGGTGGACACATTCTATAATCTTGTCACGGACATTTACGAGTGGGGGTGGGGTCAGAGCTTCCACTTCTCTCCAGCCCTGCCGGGGAAGTCACACAAGGAGGAGACGCGCCTGCACGAGACCAGAGTTGCAGATTTACTCGGGAGTAAGCCCGGGGACAGACTTCTCGATGCTGGCTGCGGCGTAGGAGGCCCCATGCGAGCCATTGCTGCACATTCCGCCGCCAATGTCGTCGGCATCACCATTAACGACTATCAGGTTGGGGTTTTATCCACCAGGGTTTCACAGGAAAACATTATTTATATTTGTTCAGCGCTGAATTGAATTTATGTTTGAACAGGTGGAGCGTGCCCGCAGCCACAACAAGAAAGCTGGCCTCGACCACTTGTGTGAGGTTGTGTGTGGAAACTTCCTCGAAATGCCCTTTGAAGACAACTCCTTTGATGCCGCCTACTCCATTGAGGCCACCTGTCACGCCCCACGCTTAGAGGATGTCTATGCCGAGATCTACAGGGTGTTAAAACCGGGGCAACTGTATGTCACCTACGAGTGGGTCACTACGCCCAAGTTTAACCCTGAAAATGCCGAGCACGTCGAGATCATCCACGGCATTGAGCATGGTGACGCGTTGCCTGGACTGAGGAACTACAAGCAGGTGGTCGATGTTGCTAAAAGCGTGGGGTTTGAGGTCCTGGAAGAAAAGGACTTGGCACTGCCTCCCTCACACCCCTGGTGGTCTCGCCTTAAGATGGGCAGGTTTGCTTACTACAGAAACCATTTAGTCGTTTCATTTTTGTCTTTTCTTGGCATTGCCCCTAAGGGGGTGGTGGATGTACACGAAATGCTCTGCAAGACGGCTGCTTTTCTCACTAGGGGCGGTGAGACCGGCATTTTCACACCCATGCATTTGATGATCTGCCGGAAACCAGAAATAAACCCTTTGTGATGGAGTTAGGGTTTTCATCTGGCAGAGCAAACTTCGCATCTTGTATTAGGGTTTGCAGACTGGTACATCAAACCCCAATGTTGTTGTCGATGTTGAATAGCGGGCGCTAGAATTGCCCTTGTTTCCCTATTTTCTTTCATTTTCTTTTGAGCATGGTAGACGTTTTTTTTTTGTACACCGGATCTGATTTGGGCCGGTGCTTAGCTGTTCTATTGTGCTGAAATAGTGAGGCCTGCAAAAATGCTTTAGTGTAGCACATGCAAGGCATGTTGCTTTCCTTATTTCATTAATAAAATCCATGGGATATTACATTATGATTAAAGGTGGCGAGATGATGTACTCACTAAATGCAATTTTAACTTCAGTTCTTGTTTTGGATAAACAGTGTATGTGTTGGATTCGCCTGGTTAATTAGTTATTTTTTATTATTAGGAGCTGGTGAAAATTTATTGCCATGATTTGGTCCTTCGTCTTAAATTAAACCTGTTTGATTCCATATGGATTTTAAAAAGAGAGCTTTACTGCATTTATATTTTCAATTTTGAAGTGGATCTAGCTTCCAAGATTTTAGCTTTGCAAATTTGACCTCAAAAACTATGTAATCGTTTTTTTTATAGAACTAGACTGTAGGCTCAGTATGCAGATCATAGATGCTAAATTTTTTATATACATAAAGTCAAAGTGATTAAAATAATTAAAAGTGTAGCCTTGGATGATTTCAGTGGCTACATATTTAGTATGTATCAGTGGCTTGAATTAGGATAATAAAACTTGATTATATTGTTTCTGACAGGCAAGGGATATTATTTTCCATTACAGACATATTATAAATGGTAGTGGCCTTAGCTTAATATCGGTCATGTCTGCCTTCAACATTGTAATCCCAGAAACTACCCATCTTACTGCTGCTATCTGTAAGCTCCCTACATCTATGGATGTATGCATTCTTCATACTTGGCATCAAATGTCTATGGACATATGCATCCTTCATACTTGGCATCAATAAGGAGAAAGCCAGCTTACCTGGCTGGTATGGACAGAGGAGGGTTGAAAATCCTTATTGTAGATTTGTATTTCTGGGACCATTTGAAGCATGACAGCAGTATTGAATCTTTCTGAGTTCACCAGAAACTGAACCACATCTCGTTCAGGAAGAGTAGCTGATTATTATACTGTATTAGTAATAGCTGCTTGTGATCAAAGTAGAATTTGACTGCTATGTCAAATGTAAAAAGGGACATTGTAGTTCCCCATTGCATGCAGCAAATTGATTCTATATGAGCAGATCAAAGGAATATACAAAATAGAGATTTTGACTATAGCCAAAGGCTCTCATCTCCAAAATTTCATCATTTCAATGGTGGGCAGTGTTGCAAGAATGCACTGTTTGATCACTGTTTTGTGTGTTAAATGAGTTGAAACACAGCTGTGAGAGCAATAGGAGGTTTCGGATGGCCTTTTAGGCTTTTTTCCTGTCACATACACTGGGAACACTATCTGCATGATGGCAGTTGCAGCAGCCAATTTCAGACATTGTTGTAGGGCCATGAGGGCCATTGCAATCACTGGGAAATGTGCAGTTGAAGGGCACAATAAGATGCAATTGTATGGTGAAAGTAAAATAAAAATTAACTAGTGATTGTAGAATAAAAAATACTCAAGTAGTGGTGAAAGGATGAGGAGTGAAAATATGAACAACAAAATATTTTCTGTGGAATGTGTTAGGGTGTGGAGCTAAAAGCTTCAACTGTTGCAGACACAAGAAGAGGATGCCGAAGAACCAGAGGAACCGGCGTCGGCAGTATGACCGACGTCGGTCACAGACAGTGGAGAAGGAAACCGGCGACGGCAGGGGGTCGGCCGACGTCGGCAGCACCAGGCAAGCAGGGACCGACGTCGGCAGCACCAGGCAAGCAGGGACCGACGTCGGTCCCTGTGTATTTCCAGAATTGCTGTTGACGAACAGTCAGTTAAGTGAAGCGAGTGTTTGCATGTCAAATGACTAATTATAGTCATGAGCTGCGTGTCTAATTATTGTAGTTAGATTTCTATTTTTGTAACCATGGGATTCTATTTAAAGACCCATGAGGCATGTATTGTAATTATCAAGAAGACAAGTAAAAGCATTAAAGCAAACAAGGTCAAGGAGATCTACAGGTATAAGGTCGAGGAGATCAGCTGAAGCATTCAAGGAGGGATAGCAACTTAGGGTGTAGAGTTGGTTTTGTGTTGAGCAAGAGAGAGAGGGAAGAAGGTCTTGAGGTGTGGCAAGCCTTTGAGGTGGAGGAAGAAGTGGCATCTTCTTTATTGTATTTTCTTCTAGTAATATTTAATACAAGAGTGTGTATTGTCTCTCAAATTCTTTGCTGTCTCAAGTTTCTAGTTACTTTATCATTCTGGTATAATTTCGTGTTTAATTGCTTATAAGAAAGTAATCAATTGTGCTTCCATTGGATAAGGGGTCACCTAACAGTTGGTATCAGAGCATATTGATTGTTGTAGATTCTCCTGACAGAATGCATTATATGCAGTGAAAAATATTACGCTGATAGACATATACAATGGGAAAAACTAAAAAGACAGCTGTGAGTCTTGATCAATGGCCAACATTATTGCATGGCAAGACTATGGACATTTTCTCTGGGAAATCACTGTAGCGTGGGAAATTTGTAGAAACCACTGCAGCCTGTCCTTTTTACACGAGAATTGGGCATATGTTCCACCTTGCTGCAGGCAGTCTTGAGCGGCTGAGATCCATGTCTATGTCGACTGAGGTTGTAGGGCTGGGTCTTTCTATCACCCTGTCCAGCCAAGAAGACGAACGAGAATCCACCAAGAAAACTGTGCTGTTGCAGCTGGAGCCTCTGCCTGTGCATCCTCTTGCCCCCTGCATTGGGGCTCCCCAGGGTTCGATGCCAGCACTGTTCTTCCTCCGGCTGCTCCCACACAACTGTGAGTATACATGAGTCATCTAACTATGTGTGTATCTACATACTTTGAATATATGTTGCATATATATACAACTATTTTTTGTGTGTATATTCTAATGGGGTTTGTGTTGGTGTATGCAGGCGGAGAAGAGGTGACGATTGTGGAGACAAATCCCCTGCATGGGATAGACATGAATTGAATGGATCCCCCTGCAAATGATGTGTTATCAGCTTTTCGTGTTTTAGAGAGTGGGGGGCCGCTGCCTGTAAAAAGGGTGTAAGAAAAACCGTCCTTTGATTTAATCTTGGATAGGGATCGAAACTGCGACTTGAGCTCCAGGATCAGCGATGAAGAGGAAATTGGGTCAACTAGGAAAAAGCTGTGGCCTTCCAAGGATCATTCCCCTCTGCTGGAAGAGAGCTTCAGAGAACACACACTTTGAACCTAGTAAGATTGATTTATTAAAACCTATTAATCGTGGTATTTAAGTGTTCTGTTAATTTGTGTTTTATTAGAGGCAGATTCGTGCATGGTCAAATATTGTTGCTGAATTTTAATCAATTATTGCAGATATATTGGTTATGAGGAAGGTGGACAACTCACTAAAGCAGTTAGAAGACAACACATAGTATTGTCTTATTTGATGAAGTTGAGAAGGTACATATTCCTGTTTTCAACACCATGCTTTAGATGCTATAGATGATGGTAGTTTTATTTGATAAAGTTGAGAAGGTACGTATTTCTGTTTTCAACACCATGCTTCAGGTGCTATAGACAATGGTAGACTAACTGATGGACATGGTCGGATTGTTAACTTCTCCAGCATGGTCATTATCATGACATCCCAATTTGGGGCAGAGTATCTACTTGCTGGACCCTCTGGAGACACATCTATCCAAGGTGCAAGAGACAAAGTAATGCAGGTAAGTGTATTTAAGTTTTGGCTTTATGTACTATATCATCTTAGTTTCCATGGAAGTAGTTGTTATACTAATTTTTTTTTACCTCTTTTGCTGGTGAGAAAGCATGTCAGGCCAGAGGTTATTAAATAGACTTGACAAGATGGTTATTTGTGAGCCTCTCAGTCATGAACAGTCGAGGAAAGTTGCTAGATTGCAGATGTAGATGTTCGGCTCGTGGAGAGGGGAATCGCTTTGCTAGTAACTGATGTAAGCTTTGGACCTTTTTCTCGAGGAAGAAATAGGAAAAAATATAGAGGCAAAGAAAATTAAAAAAAAAAATGTGTTTCACCATTCAGTTCATTGATGTTTCACAGATTCTGATAGCATAATGTTCTATGTTGACACCAGGACCAACGGCTTTCTTACAACTTTATTTGCTGGGTTCCTTCTCAATAGCATTGATTGGATTTTTCTGTGGCTGGACAAGCGTTCATGATACATTTTATAGAGGCAGCAATGCTGCCTCCACAACGGGTAAGTTCCCAAATTTCATTTCTCTTCTGTTTAGTGTAGAATGCAGTTTCAGTTGATATTTGGAAGAATATATGCTTGCCTGTTGCTTTTTTCCTCCAAAATCTAAATATGTTAGCATATTTTGCTTTAAAAACGTCTTAACATGGAGATTATCTGGTGGTTTTCCTTCCTGGTTCTTTGCACATATCTGCATTGGGAATCACCCTAACTCTTTTTCTAAATTGTTATTCCTAGATTTGTTATGGTTGGATGTGTGGCCATCATTTTTCTCCTGATCTTCATAGCCTCTAACCCAAGCCACCTTAATTTCCCTAACCTTTGTTAGGTTTTTTAGGGTTTCTGCCTTGTTAAGGGCTTGGTGGTTCCTTGGATCCAAGAAATTGAGTAAAAGCATGAGGAACCCTTGCTAGCCCATTAAATTAGATCATATTGTTGCCTAGTGCTCAGATTTCATTTTTAAAATTTCTTCATCTGTTGTTGACCATTGCTTCCTTTGTTATCTCATATTAGTAATATTGTCTGTACATGATACATGAAAAAGAAAATGGCTTGGCTAATGTTATTTATTGATCAGTTATACAATGACTTGGTTCTTTTTCCCACAAATTTTTAATGTGTGCGCTTTATAAGATCTGGGTTTTGATTGGAGAAAAATTGGAAGCTTATAGGGTCTGTTTGAACTTTTGAAGTTTTCCTTACTAGAAGTGGTTTCATTTTTTTTTTATTCTACCTTTATTCATATAAATGGTTGCCATTTTCTGCATACATAGATCTGTTACATGTGAATTGTACCTGCTGATTTGCATGCAGTTTGCTAAGACAAGGAATGAAGCATATACTGATTACATTGGATACACCTGAGATAAATGTACTGGGATCGGATCATTGGCTGGATGTTTAATGGAGTTTGTAGTTCTACCATTGTTTTCCTTTTAACCACGAATATCCTTAAGCACCAGGGATTTCGAGAAAGTGGCCAAGTTTCAGGTACGTAGATATTTGGAGCAGCCTTGAATATCTGTGTGTGCATCTAATATTGCTCGTCAAAGTAACTCACTAAACTATGCCTAAACTCGTCTAATATCGACACTTAATCTCTATATCCTGTATTAACATAACCCTTTCGTCCCCTTAAGTCAATTAATCAATTAATTCTAAACTACATGAAATATCCCACTTCCCACATATTTACATTTTTCTAATATGTAAAATCCTAATGTACCCCACTTTCCACCTAATCCTCAATTTTATAATTTTTTATTCACTTACCTTTTCTAATTACATGTTTCCCTCCCAAAAGAAGGTCTAGAGGCTTCCAAACTCTAGAACCTCCTCCCTCTTCAAAATCAAATTTTGAGAGGGAAATCTCTTCTCCAATCCCTTTCAAAAACCTCTTTAAATAGGGGCATGCCCAAGCATGGGAAGGAACAAGAACAAGGAAGAAATCCAAGTCTATGTTGCCTTCATTGCACTAGCCCTCATATCCCTCTTGCATCCATCATAGCCATCCATCTTGAAGCCATTATTATCAAACAATCCAAACATCAAGTCGAGTTGCATTGAAGAATCCGTTGGAAAATGTAGGAATTCTCGTAAAACTTGAGCAAACAGATTTAAATATGCAATTGATACTAAATCTAACTCAAATCCTTACAAAGATCACTAATAGGAGAGAATATAAGGAACGATCAATATTTATAACAAGTTCTTACCATCATCTCGCTCCTCTTTGGCTTCCCTCCAAAATTTTTCAATAGATTTTTCAATGCACAACTCGACTTGATTTTTGGATTGCTTAATAATGACTTCAAAATGGATGGCTTGATGGATGCAAGAGGGCTATGAGGATGAGTGCAATGAAGGCAACATAGACTTGGATTTCTTCCTTGTTCTTCCCATGCTTGAGCATGTTTCTATTTAAAGAGGTTTTTGGAAGGAATTGGAGGGCTTAAATTTCAAATTTGAGGAGGTAGAAGGTTCTAGAGGTAGGAAGCCTCTAAACCTTCCATTTGGGGGGAAACATGTGCTTAGAAAAGTAATTGAATTAAAGAATTATAAAATTAAGAATTAGGTGGAAAGTGGGGTAAATTAGGATTTTAAATATTAGGAAAATGTAAATATGTGGAAAGTGGCATAGTTTAGTGAGTTACTTTGACGAGTAGAATTAGGTGCTTACATTTTACCCCTCTATGAAAGGGCATTGCGAGTGGACAAAGTGGAAGTAGTAATGGTCTTTCAAAGAAAAACCATTTCATAGACAAAAACGTTGTTAGTAGGTATGATGCCCTCTCCAGGGAGCTTGCAGATAGGAACGAGTCAGATTGTCACTCGAACATGAATCCCCAGGGAAGGATAAGACCAAGATGATGACAAGTGGTTGGGATGCCCTGAATATTGATGTAGCTACGATTCAAATGCTCCAAGCATAAATGTTATGGGATAAAGTGGTTTAACCGCGAGAGATGAGTTTTAGACAAATGACCAAAATCTAGAAGGGATGTAGGTTGATTAAGACAATAAGAGTGGAAGTCTCGAGACGTAGACATGGTTTGGGAAATAAAGAGATTAGATAGGCCATAAGTCGATGATGAGTCTTGAAGCAAAGACACATGCTTGGGGGGCAAAAGGCCTATAGAGGATAGTGGAAGATGATAAGCCACTTTATGTGAGATGGTAGCTTTAAATGATGTAATGAGATTGATTGATCCATCAAAGACGAGATGGGGATTGAGGGTCAAAAGTGGTTGAGCTATCCTTGGGCACAAGACCATGGTCAGGGGTTGCCTACATAGTCTTAGGAGACCTCAGACCGATGTAATTTTGACTAAATGGGAAAGATGATGGGAGGGACAAGAGATATGAAGATGAAATAGATGGATTGATGAGCTACAACATGATTGATGATGCCCCTGGCCAAGATATATGCACATGACACAAGGACACTTATCCCAAACAAGGACACATTTCTTAGGAGAACTACGAGTCTTGATGGGAGGATAGACGAGTATCATGGTAGCTTGGAGAGATGAAGGATGAGGAGTTTGGTGGTGCCATGATGGTGGTCAAGCAGATTAGGTGACTAATGTGTGGACGAAAGGTGAAAAAGACCAATAGTTAAGGGTGTGGTAGGAGTGGAATAATCCCATATGTATTGGGATTAGTAGTTGTGGAGGGAGAAAGGTGAATAAATAGGAAGCAAAAAATAAGGTGGAGGCATCACAAAATGGAGTTGATACAGAGGAGGTGGTTTCGATGGAAGAGGCGAAGAATGGGGTTAAGCTGCCCATGCGAGGTGGCATAATGGGGTAGGAGTGAAATGGTAGCCAAGTTTTAAGAGGGGGACCTTTATTAGAAGCTCCATAGGTTTTTTGGCAAAAGGCCAATATTGTTACGAGCCAAGTTTTATTGGTTGGAGCGAAGGTGAAACTTGTGCGGCTTCGCTGCACAGGGGGTTTGCATTGCTGTGTCAAGGCAAATAATCGAGGTGGGTGGCAGGTTGTGAAGAGCTTGTACAAGCTTTTCATAGGTGAGTGTATGCATCAAGGTTTGAAGGTCGTGATAGAGGAGAGCGCAGGTCAGAGTATGTAGGGGTTGCACAGGCAAGTCTAGGGGTTGGGGAGTTGTTGCATAGTAATTGGGTTGTCGAGGAAGGGAGGTGGTTGTTTTAGGGGTGATTATGGTTAGGGCACGTAGAGGTTGTGTACGAAAGTCGAGTAGTGACGTGGTTGAGGAAAGGGGATGCTGTCGCATCATAAGGGAAGAAAATTGCGGGGTGAGGGGATTCGTGGGGTAAGTTATAGGATTTGTAGGAGTAAAAGGAGCCGAATGAAGGGGTCGTTGCTTGTGGAGGGCGGTGCCATAGGAGGCTATGATTAGGTGGGCGAGAAAAGAAATTTGTGTTGGGGAATATGCATAATATTGAATTTATTTGGGAAGGTTTTGTGTGTATTGCGGGGGGATCACGCTCGAAAGAGGACAATGGTGGCAGGAAGTGTGTCGAGACGGTTGCAAAGAACGTGTACCAGTTGTGGAGGCATGGGAAGAAAGGTGGGAATAACAGGTGTGTTGGGTGAGTCGGTTGGCAGTTGCACGGAGGGAGTGACTAGGTTTGCAGTGCTAGGTTGCATGCCAATAGGGTCAGATTGTTTGAAGGGATATGCAAATGATGGAAGTACTGGTTCGGGTAACATCATTACTGGAGCAGGTGAATCGTCGAGAAGTGCAGATTGGGGTGTTGCAAAAACAGGGGGAGCAAATGCGGGTTGATCGGATGCAACTGCAGAGATGACTAGAGCAATAAGAGGTAGAGGCATGGGTCATGGGGACGAAGAGAAATATGGATAAGATATTGTTAGATGCCCTGGGGTTCAAAGATGTGACATCCCAGGTGATGATGGCGCGAGAGACATAATATTGGAGAGCCTTATATGAGCATGCAGTTCCAGTAGGACATAGGGCTTCTTCATATAAGGCGATCAGTCGATCCCAGGTCATCAAGCCAGTCAATGCATCCATTACCTAGGCCACCACCATAAGGTGGGATGTAGGGTATGATATATCTGTAGTGGAGAGCTTTGGCTCAGATGTAAATGTATGTAATTATAGAATAAATGATGCGAAAAGAGGTTGTAATGGCTTGAAAATATGTGAATATGATGTAATAATTGATATTATGGTGATAATAAAAATATGATTGTTTTATTTTCGTCGTAGAGTGATCAGAATGTAATGATGTGGAATGATAGTTTTAGGTGATAGGATAAGTATGGGAATGGTTGCGATGTGTATGTGGGATTATGAGGATAGGGAACAATTATTGAAAAGTAGTCAAAAGATGATGTGATGACACTCGTCAAGTGGGGACATTGTTGGGTAGAAGCAATGATTGTTGTTGAGATTCGTCTTGTCGGTAGGTGTGGGAAAGTAATACTGAAGATTGTGGGGATGTGGGGATGTAGGTGTTATATATCACACGAGGAGATGAAGTGTTTGCATCATAGTAGAAGCTTCTGTAATTATTCGTGCAGTTGGTGTAAGTGCAAGTAGGTAGATACTTCAAGAATGTTGCAAGGTAAACAAGTACCACTGTTGACGTTGATTTATGAAAGGAATGTGTAGGTGTTCTAGACATTGCATCGGGTGATGGACATGTTGGAGATAACATTATGGCAGCAATAGTCAAAGGAGTCGAGGCTTCAATCACAATGTAGAATGTAGCGATTTCGTTACACAAGGTGTCAGGTGAGATGTGCCCAAGGCACTGCAGGACTTGGAGGCATCCCTTTGTTTCAGAGGGGGGCCCTGCAGGGGGATTGAGAGGGAGTAGATCTTAGACGAGAGCAATAGGTTGATATGACCAACATAACGAGGGAGGTGGTTTAGGGATTGACTCCATTTGATGTGTGCTATTATTGCAGACAAGTTGGCCATTCAGGGCAGATTGTTCCCAGAGGGAGCTGGCAGATGCTGGTTCTATAGAATCGATGTGAGGTGGTTCGCTGGTGGGAACCTTGGGATCGACCAAAGTACCTTTCATGCCATGATCGGGGTATGCAAGAGCTTGAGTCGGCTGTGTACAGGTGGTTGGTAGAACAATTGGATATTCGTAGTGTGAGTGTTGTGGTATTGTTAGATGTGTGTAGACAGAGGAATGGTGTGTGTTTTTTGTAATCGGGAATAATGTAATAAAGGTGTTTGGCTTGTTATAATATGACTTAGTGTAATCCTCTTGCTCGAAGGATGTTGGTAGTGAAATGAGTGATGAAATGAGAGTGTCTTGAGCCATGTAGCTTTTTGTAATCCATTGTTGCTTTTGCACTTGTGAGTATGCGTGTACTAATGACATGATAAGAGTCAAGGGCATGTTGAAGTCACAGTGCGTGGGAACTCCATTTGAATGACTTGCCAAATTCTGACATTGGGTAGTAATTTAGACCATCCTTGTTTCCGTTTGATTAAAAAAAACAAAATTAAAAAAATACGAGATAATAAGACATCAACAATTGACTCTAACAATGACAAAGATTTACAAGACGAAAAATGTAACAAGCAATAACACATCCACACAAAAATATAAGACAAGGTATAACATTATAGATGTTTGATTTATATATATGTGAAAACAGTTTTAATGAAATGATTATGTATAATGGACCCAATGACAATAGGAGATATGGACATGGGGTATAATGTGTCCAAAAGTGTTTTGAGACAAGGATCCAATCTTCATCAGACATGATTGTTTATAGGGTCTAAGATGATCAATCAAGATTCAGGGGCATAGTGTAGGTGGGACTTTGAAGTAAGACTATCATTTGAGCCTTCAATAATGATGAAATTAATGGGATATTGTGGATCATGGCTAAAGGATGAATAGAGATAGACAAGAACGGAGATTGATTTTCAACTCGAGAAATGATTTTGATTGAGATGGACCCTTAATACTTCAAGGATATATGTACTAGGGGATGATTCTTTATGACTTATTCGATTATAAGACTCATCTTAACTTTGATTAATTCAATTTGGATTATAGTGGGTGTGATTATTTGATGGGATTAACTGATTTTGGGTTTGGATCCTTGTATATTGGGCACACGATATTGCATGTGGAGGGGTATCTAACGATGGATGTCTCTTTTCATTCCCTTCATGAAGTGGGATACATGGATTATGGATGTGAGGTGTATGATTAATGTTGTGTGATAGATTAAGGGGATAATGGGTAGCATAGTCCTCATAAAGGTCACTAGGAGCCCTAGCCTCAACGTCTAAGAAAGTATTCTCAAGAATTTCTAAGAAAGTATTCTCAAGAATTTCAAAAGGATCACTAAGACTTTCTGTAGGACACGTGTATGAGGTAAGATCAAATCCTTTTTGACTATCTTCGATACATAAAGCTTGCAAGAACTCTATTATTATTTCATCATCTTGATTGGGATCACAAGATGTGCCTAGGGATTGATTATCATCCCAATTATGGGTATCTTTAAAAGAGCAGGGATTATCGTCATTTGTTGCGATATTGAGGGATGATGTTTTCGATAAGGAACTTGATCCAAATATTGGTGCTGAACATGACCTTGATGTAGATAACATTTGTATTGGCTCCAATGCTAACTTCAATGTATAGGATGCTATGTTGCTAGCAGAAGATTCATTGTCCACAATTGTTCTCTCATCAGGGGTTTTTTGATATGGTGGACGAGGAGGAGATGGAGGAATAATGGATTTGACAAAGATAGGTCCATGTAAGGAATTATGCAGGAAGGGAGGACAAGGCTCATGGGGAATAAACTCATCTTCGATGGAGGATTTGTCGAAGATGGGGGGATCATGGAAGATAGATGTGGTGTCTTGACCTTAGCTTGGGAGGGGAAGGGCTTGATCATGATCAGGAATAGAATTTGGCATCCCTCATCTTGTTCACCCAGGGATATAGACTCATCTGGTTCATCCTTGATTTCTATGTCACCATTATCGATTAATTTTTGGATATAGTCTCTAAAATTATGACATCTATTAACAGAATGCCCGAGTGCTAAATGGCATACACAATTGTTCTGCTCGATACCAAGAGGGCATGTTTTTGGACAAATCTATAGGTCGTGTGTTGCAGTGGACAATCATACCTATGGACCTCAATTTCCAAAATAGGGCTTCCATGGATATTGGGAGAGGGGTATATTGCTTGTCTACGATGTTGGATTTAGGAGTGGAAGAAGGTGATGGTGATATCATGGTGTAAGGAGATGGTGGAGTGTGAAATTGTTTAGGAGACAAATGAGAACTAGATGAGGTTGACAAGCTATGCTTCCCTTTGCTAGTAAGAGGGGGGATTGGGGATGGACTATGATTGGTACATGGATAATTTGACTGTGGATGGGTACGAACAAAGGGGAAGGTTAGCTAAAGGGGGTCAAGACCCTTGAGGAGTTGGGCACCCATTTCGAGGAGTTGCAAGAGGATTGCATCCTTGTTGGTAACAATATAGTTATTAAACAAGGTAATCCTTGAACTGGGAAGGTGATGACTAAGATGAGGACTAGTGTATGAAGGATTGGAATGGAATTGGTTGTCATGATAATTGGATGGGGATGAGAGTTGATTAGGCACTTGTTTGGTAGGTGGCTTGAAATCATTGGGAAGGCGGGCACCCATTTCCAATAGTCATGAAAGGACCTTGCCCCTTTTGGCAAAGATGTACTCATAAAATAGGGCAACTTCATCAGTTGTATAATGAGGACTATGATTATGATAAATGGACGAAGGGATTGACTAGGTTGTGAGTTAGGTGTAGATGGGGATTGGGGCATTATTTTAGGCTTGATGGGGTCAAGGTCGAAAGGTAGGCATGCACCCATTTTTAGGGCTCGCAAAAGGATCTCATCCTTGTTGGCAAATAGGTATTGGTCCATGAGAATAAGGTCCAAATCCATGGGGATGGATGATGAAGTGGGCCGATGCGAAGGTAGACTAAGGATTAGATATGGTCCTTTGAACAAAGTAGGTCTGAATGACCGAGCTAGTATGATAGGTGATGATGAGGATGGGATGGAATGTGATGGAATGATGTAAGACTAGGATCATATTTCAAATTGATAGTACAATACATGCTAATGATCTATTGACAATGCCTAGTTTTCAAGCTAGTGAGAGGATTGGGGATTTGACGGGTGCCTAGATTCAAACTAGCAAGATGATGATTGGATGGGTGCTATTTATGAATAGGCAAGATGATTAGATTGGAGATGACTAGATTGATGATGATTGGATGCTAGATTGAAACCAACAAAGTGACAAGATGGTAGCAGGATACCGACTAGGTATGTGATTTGACCAAATGATGAGTGATAGTGGACTAGAATGATAGGATAATATGAAAGGACAAAAGGATTAGCTCAAGCCTTAGATCGATTTGTTCAAGGTGGGATGGGAAATGATTATGTGATAAAGGACAAATGACAAAATATCTGGGTGTATGAAATGGTAAGGAGATGGGGTAGGAAGATTGATGTTGAGGTGGAAGTCAAAACCACGTATGTCTTTTTATTTTGTGTAGTGTGTATGTAGGAATAAATATGTGGAAAACTAGGGTTTTAAAGTCGTGATAGGGGCGATCGTGGGTTAGAGCATGTAGAGGTTGTGCAAGCAAGTCAAGTAGTGATGTGGTTGATGAAAGGGGACGCAATCGCATCGTAGGGGAAGAAAATTGCAGGTCGAGGGGGACATAGGGTAAGATATAGGATTTGTAGGAGGAAAAGGAGCTGCAGGAGGGGGTTTTTGCTTATGGAGGTGGCGTCATAGGAGGCCGTGATTGGGTGGGTGAGAATAAATCTGCATCGGGGAATAGGGGAGGCGGAATATTGAATTTTGCTGAAGTTTTACGAGAATATCGAATTTATTTGATTATATATAACAGACCTAATGACAATAGGAGATATGTACATGGAGTATATTGTGCATGAGGGTGGTTGGAGACAAGGATCCAATTGAATCAGACAATTGTTTAATGGGGCCTAGGATGAACGATCAAGATTCGGTTGCATGGTATATGCTGGACCCTGAAGTGGGACTTATTATTGACCCTTCCATAATGATGAAATTTGTGGGAGTTTGTGGACCATGGCTTAAGGATGGCTAGAGACGAATGAGAATGGATATAAGTGGAGGCTAGTAGGAGACACAATCGTCAAAGAGGATGTGATGGAGGTATGTATGAGGGTGTGATCGGATGGAGGATATATCAAAAGTGGACAAAGAGATTCCAAAATACTCAACAAATGTTTACCCTCACACTCGTAAAGTCTTGCCCCAGTTAAGAACATTTGTCTCCTGTTTCTGCTTAACCCTGTAATATATTCCAACTTTTAAGATCAAGATCAGTGGTACAATGATGGAATGGAGTTGAATGAGGATAGGAAGAGCGGAGTGGAAACATATATGCCCTCAAGAGTGGGGACTCATAGATGGAGGTAGATGGATTTTGTCAAGTATAGAAGCATTTTAAATGCATGATGTTCATTGGCTCATCGAACTCTTCTCTGTCAAGTGTAGCTAACTTGTAGGTCCCTAATCCAAATTTAACAACAATTATATGGGCCTAAGCCAATTGGCCTCACATTTCCCCTTTTTATCCGTTTGCATTAGTATTCTTTTGATTTTCCTTTAGGGCCAGATCACTGACCTCAAACTCTCTGGACTGGATCCTCTTGCGATATTAGCCTTTTAATTGGTTTTGATATGCTCAAAGGTGATTTAGGGCCCTCTGACGCTTTTCATCCAAAAGCTCCAGTTGTTGTGACTTATCTTGTCGGAGATTATGGTTAGTGATAATGCTCCACAATGAGATTCGCAAGGAGGGGAGCTCCACTTCCACCTACAAGATAGTTTCTATCCCATACACTAAAGCATATAGTGGCCCTAGTGGGTGTTGGGACACTTGTTCTATAGGGACCAGAGTGCAGGGTATAATTGTAAGTGTTAGTTTTGTCTTGCATCATTAATTGTTTTCTTGAGAATTATGATAAGAGTCTTATTTTTCGCTTCAGCGTGTATGTTCCCTTGGGGGTAATAAGGAGAGGAAAAATGGTACTTGATATGGTACTGCTTGCCCAATGCTTGGACTTCTTGATTTTTGAAGGACTTATCGTTATCGGATATGATGTTGGCAGGAATGCTAAAATGACAAATGATTTGATTTAAGATGAATTTAGAAATCTGTAGATTTGTAGTATAGGTAAGCAACATTGCTTCTACCCATTTGGTGAAATACTCTGTAGCAATAAGAATGAATTTGTGTTCATTGGAAGATGTAGGATTTATTTTGCCAATCAAATCAAGTACTCATATAGAAAACGACCATGGACTCATAAGACGTTGCAATTCTTGTGTCGGTGCATGGATAAGAATACCATGGTTTTGCCAAGTTACACATTTCCGCTAATACTGGCAAGCGTCTTGTTACATGGTAGGCCAATATTATCTAGTCGTGATCAATTTCTTGGCCAGGACCATCCCATTGACATGGCCACCACAGATACCATCGTGGACCTCATTGATCACAAGAGAAGGCTCTTCCGAGGTCAGGATCTCAAGAAAGCCTTGTCATAACCTCTCCAATAGAGCATGTTGCCAAGGATAGTGTGGGGAAAGGTACGGTGGATGAAGGCCTTGCGTTGATTGCGATTGAGGTTTGGTGGAAGGATGTTATTGTGGAGGTAATTATAAATGTCGTGGTAATAGGAGAGACTAAGATCAAGAATAACACAAATTTGTAAAGGAGCCATAGATTGATGAGCTGGTAGGATCAAATGTTTTATCAGAAAATTCCCTTCGAGACGTTTTTAAGGAGATCAATTAAAGATCCAATAGTGGCCATTGAATCAACTGCCTTATTATTGCTCCACTTGTTCAAATGTAATTGATTGAAAATTTTGCTTTAACTGATCCACCAATTGTTTATAAGGGAGTAATTTTTCATCTTTGGTTTGGAACTCATCATTAACTTGCTTGATTATGAGTTGTGAATCACCAAACACTTGAAGATGTTGGATATTCCATTGGATGGCTGATTGGAGGCCAACAATTAAAGCTTTGTATTAAAAAATATTATTGGTGCATAGGAAAGCGAGACATAAGGCTTTTGGAATGAGGTCACCTTGTGGTGTGACTAGAAGGATGCTTGCGCCTGATCCATGCATGGTAAAAGAGCCATCAAAATATAGCATCCATCCATAAGATTTCAAAGTATTCATTATAGATTCATTTGGGAAGGTTGTGATAAGAGGTTCAGTTGCGACGAGAGGTGTGTCTACTAGTTGATATGCTATCACTTGTCCCTTAATGGCCTTCTGATGAACATATTTAATATCAAATTCATTGAGCAACATGATCCCTTTGGCCATTCGTCCAACGAGGGTTGATTTCAAATTAAATATTTGAGAGGATCAACTTTAGCAATGAGCGAGACTTGATTGTTAAGCATATAATGCCGAAGTTTTTGTGAAGCAAAGACAATGACTAAAGAGACTTTTTCAATTGGAGTAGAATTCAGCTCATATGAGATTAAAGTGCGATTGAAATAATAAATTGCTTGCTCTTTTCCCTCATCATTATGTTGTGCAAGTAGGGCACCTATTGCACACGGAGTTGCGGAAATATATAGGAGTAAGGACCTTCTCGTGATAGGGGGTGATAACAAAGGTTGATTTGTGAAATATTGCTTGAGATTATTGAAGACGTGTTGACATTCAGAATTCCAATTAAAATTGATCCCCTTTTTCAAGAGATGAGTAAAGGGGTGGCATTTATGTGTGAGTTAAGAGATGAATCACATAATAGCTTGCAACTTACCTTGAAAACTCCTAAGCTGCTTCAGATTTCGAGGGGGAGGCATTTCCATAATAGCTTTGATTTTAGCTGGATCCACTTCTATGCCTCTTCTAGATACACTAAACCCTAATAATTTCCCTGAGGTTACACCAAATACACATTTCTTCGGATTCAATCGGACTTCATATTCAAGTAGCCGCTTAAAGATTCTTCTCAAGATTACATAATGCTCTGATATGAGTCGGGACTTCTCTAGGATGTCATCCATAGTCTTCAACTATATCATGCATCATATAATGGAAAATAATTGTCATTCCCCATTGATAAGTAGCATCGACGTTTTTTAGACCGAAGGGCATGACTCGATGGTAGAAGATCCCCCATGGTGTAATGAATGTTGTTTTATGTTAATATTCAGGGGCAATTTTGATTTAATTATAGCCTAAAAATCCATCCATGAGGGATAACATTTCATACCTAGTTGTTGGATCCACGATCATATCAATGTTTGGGAGAGGGAAGTCATCTTTAGGACACGTCTTATTGATGTCGTAGAAGTTAGTACAAATATGAATTCTTTCTTATAGCTTAGCCACATGAATAATATTGGATATCTAATCGGAATAATCAATGGGTCGGATAAAACTCGCTTCCAAGAATTTTTGAAGTTCCTCCTTAACTAGTAAGGCCACTTTAGGGTGCACCTTTCATAATTTTTGTTTGATTGGTTTAGCAATAGGGTGAACAACCAAATGATGCACAACTAAGGAGAGATCAAGTCTTGGCATGTCAGAATAACACCATGCAAAAACATCCATAATTTCCTTTAGCAACTCAATAATAATTTGATGCTCCTCAGGTGTGAGAGTTGCCCCTAGTTTGACGATTTTGGGATGTTCTTCAGTTGTAATGTTAACGTCGTTCACCTCCTTAATGAGAGAGGGTGATTGATCTTGGAGATATGGGGGTAATGATTGATCCGAGATATCTGAAGCGAAACCATTCGACAATTTTGTGTCTATTTCGGTGTATTCTTCTGATTCTGTTGAAACATGTGGAAGTTTTTTTGGACTTTGAGGTGGCTCTTCTTCGCTTTGGTCAAGGGGAAGCTGTTGTTCCCTGAAATAAGTTGACTAACAAAGATTAATAGAAAAGCCTTGCTTATGGTCATCAGAAGGCATGAAATCACGAGCTCCCATAAATTCGAAGATGGCCTCATCATTTTGAAACATATTGAAGGATGGCTCTTGATGTTGATTCCAATGAATTAATGAGGGATATGTTGATGATGGGGATAGTGGTGTCAGGGAAAATGCTTGTGGTAGGAAGCTCCTCATAGTGACTATAAACGAAACACATCTCGATTTCTTCGTTGGAAAGAGACTCCTCATGGATCGAAGGAGTATCAACAATAAATTGTTTAAGTCATCGTCAAGAAGTTTGTACCCTGAGCCAAGATATTGTGGAAGTTCATGAACTGTTATGGGTTCAAACTTGCCTTGCTTGTGTCTCCCTAGTCCTTTTCCTTGATAATACATATTTTGTAACATTTTTGGGATGTGTGGGTATTTCTGTTTATGAGATGTGAGGGCTTCCTGTTATGGAATAAGTCATGATTCATCTGATTTATCAATATATTCTTTTGATAATAATCCTGCACTAGAAAAGGTCATTGACCCAAACTGATATCTGATAGGATTGGTCTTCCTCGTAGCCAAGGACTCGTAACTTCGTGGTGAAAGGGGTAAATCACCTACACAAAAGGTTTTATATTCATATTCCCCGCACACTGTGGATGTGATTTTTAGGTGAGTGACATTAGGTAATGAATCACAAGTGGGCACAAGGTCGTCTGGGCTTATATATTAAGCAGTTGTTGGGCTTTAAATTGAATTATTTGTGCTAGGACAGTAGTATGAGGATTGGGATTGATCCATTTGGCAACTGTGAAAATGGTCAATTTCATCGAAAATGGTGCCTTGAAGGGTGGATGGGACAACTTGCATCTCATGAATCCAGGGGTGACCCAACAACATATTATGGTGTAGATCCACATCTACAACGTGAAGCAGGGTTTGATGAACCATGGGTCTCACAGCAATGGGAAGGTAGATGGTGCCTACATATGGTCGTTCATTGTCATCATATGTTTTTATCACGATCAAAGTAGGCCCTAAAGAAGCTTCAGAATGCCCCAATTTATTTAAGAAATTCAAATTACATAAGTTTAATGCAAACCTGACGTGTATGAGCACCCGAGGAATGCGGTGGTTAGATATGGAGACTTCTATGAATAATGGAT
Source organism: Torreya grandis (assembly GCA_037957365.1). NCBI lineage: Eukaryota > Viridiplantae > Streptophyta > Pinopsida > Cupressales > Taxaceae > Torreya > Torreya grandis. Next base: position 2,014,718 of record JARHVA010002867.1, read on the forward strand.
AGTTATGATGGGGGCCAATGGGAGACATGTCTTGGGCACTAAAGGTGATTTCCTAAGGAGACAAATGACCCACTAACGTCTGGAATTGATTGGTGTCTATATCTCTGGGGACCTTTAGGTCATTCAAGACTTGATTATCTCTCGATGCATAGGGGATGTTTTGAGAAGATTCATTAACGAGATTTGAGCAGGTGTCTTCTCAAGTTGTTGAATTATGTCATAGGATTTGTTGAGAGATATCGAGACCTTTGAGATATTACCCCTTTGAGATGTAGAGGTAGATGGGTCTTGTGGCGGTGGTGCCCCAGGGATAATGATTTTGTTGTGTCTGTTGGTAACCACACAATCAGCTATAGTCTGAGTGATCATTAATATGGTGGATGATGGTGGAATGGGCTCTTGGGGGTTATGAATTTTGATGCCATTGACGTAATGATATGGAATGACATGATGGTACGATTGGAAGTAGAGCCCTGACCCTGGTCTCTAGGTGGCTTCCCTTGTCTCTGGCCATGCTTGGGTAGAGGGTCTTGATAAATACCTAGCTGTTGATATTTAGATTGATTTGGAGTACTCTCTCCTACTGCAATATCACCTTTTTCAGTGAGTTCCAGAATATAATGCTTTAATTGCATACACCTCTTTGTGTCGTGACCTTTGACTTTATTATATTTATAGAATTCATCTTTGTGGTACCAATAAGGGTGAGGTTGACGATAATCAAAAGGTTGGATCTCAAGAAGAGTAATTATGTTAATAGCAATCAATTGCTCAAGGATTGTCTCAATGGGTACTCCAAGTTTGGTGAGAGGTTTTTTTCCAGTTCGAGGTTTTGACTTTCCTCGTGGCACTCGAATAGAAGAGACATTTTGATGATTTGTGGGAGTTCTTTTTTGTACAATTTGAACATGTTGTTTGGAATCTATAACCTCTTCTCCCACAACATTCTTATTTTTATTGAAAATTTTTGACTTGTTCGATAATGAAATATCTTGATTTTGATTATGTTCATTTCGGGAATATAATTTAATTGTTCCCTTTTCAATAAGTGCCCTTTCGATTTGTATTACCTTTTCGTTAATTTCATCAAAAGTTTTGGCACATTGGAGTTTCAACTGATATTTTAGCTCTTCATTGATGTTGTCAATAAATATCTTGGCCAGTTCTTTTTTTGGTATTGAACATCGGATGCGGCTTGCTAGACTTCTCGAACGTTGTAAGAAAGAGGCCAAGCTTTCCCCACCCCTTTGTTTGGTGTTGTAGAGCCCAGTAATGGAGACACAGTGTTTTATATTAAATGAGAAATGTCTTACAAATTGTGCAGTTAAGTCTCCAAAATTAGATATAGGCCCCTTTGGCAAATGCATGAGCCATTCTAGGATTGGTCTTGGGAGACTTTTTTGGGAAAAGTTTTAGTAAGTAGGCATCGTCATATGCAACCTCATGACAAGCCACATAAAACTCTTGTACATGATCGCAGGGATTACCTTTTCCTCTATACATTTCAAATTTAGGTACCTCAGAGTGAGGTGGTAAAGGTATTTGCAGAATGCTCATGTCTAAGGGAGATGAGCAAAAATCTTCGTTTTTATATTTCATTGTTTGTGAGTGCGTGTCAATTTGTTGGAGTCTCTTTCATCACTTTCCATTGTTGTGCAAATGATGAGCCTCCAAGGGGATTAGAGGTTTGGTCATGACTTGTATGGGGTCTTTTGGAGTTGTGGATATTTTGACATGGGGAGTGTTATGCATATTTTTCATACCCCTTCAATTTTTTGAAACTAATACTCCTATCTGCGATAGAGATGACCTAGTCATAAAGTTTAAAACTGTGGTCAAGGACCTAAATCAATTAGTAGTTTTATGAATACACATGTTTTCAATTGAATGATTTGGTAATGATTTGTTCGTGAATTCATATCTATATTACAGTGGTTTCAAAATGCATTTATGGACGAATGAATAAAATTTGCATATAGTGATATATCATTTGTGAATGTTTATTTTCAATTATGACATTTCAATAACCACGATTAGGTTGCAATTCTTTCGAAGTGGTTACTACATTATTTCAATATGATTTGCCATGATAGTTTTTAGTTGTATTCATTTGAAATTTGATTGTGAACTTTATATAGATTTATCATTATGATTGTCGGATCAATCTCATGCAAAATTTTGTTACAAATATGGAAGGTTGATATGGTGTAAGTGTGATATGAATAAGTTTGGTTTAATATTTTATTTGATAATCTTAAAAGGGTTTCAAGTTTTAATTCTAAGCATTATCTATCCTAAGTATTTAATTTGATATGTTGGATTTATCAAATGCTCTAAAGCGGCCCTAAGTTTCTAACTCTATACATCGACGGTGGTGGACCTAATTCAAAGACTCTAAATGACTATGGACTGATTTTGAGGGTTTTGAAATGGTATAAAATAATTGTTTGACTTCAAGTTTTATTTGAATTAAGTCTATCCTATAATCTCAAGACACGAAGTTTTCATGTGGTTTGAATGTCAAATGGCAAATTGATGGTTTAAAGTGACATATTTGGCAGTCTTAGCTCGAGGATAGGTGCCAAGTTCGCAGGTTGGAGTAAATGTGAAGCATAGTAGAGGCTTTGAGATCTCGACAAGATCAAAGGCGGTTTAAAAGGACTTTAATGCAATATGTACATGTCTTGAATCTCACAAATTGGTAAATGTTTGGTAAGAAATTTATTCACAACTAAACTTGAAAAGGTTGCTAAATGAGTTGGCGGTATGGTGAATACGTACCTCGATTTGATAAGTCAACAACAGAGGTGCACGTAGGCATTGATTGTTAATTCGCGGGACTTGGGTTACAAACAACATTGTTTTTCGTTTTGTTGGTCATTTTGTGAAGTTTCCTTGCGGAAGTGACATTTTGTCAGATTGGATGCTGGGATTTGCTTGAGGAAATTATAGAGAAAAGTTTGCAAAAAAGTGTGGCCAGGGATGCCATTGATGAAATACATGAGATTTTGAAGAAGATAATTACTTGATTCAATGATTTTTTGGTTTGCATGGAGACAAAATATTAGTTTTCGGGACTGCAATTTTTTGATGAGGTTTGCATGGAAATAAATTGTCTGTTAGTGTTAAATCCTTTTCATGCTTGACTCTTTCGGTAATAAAGGAAGTTTTAAAGGTTCTGGTTTATTATATTATTTTCGGGTATGAGATTTTCATTTCTATATAGTTTGTCGTTTTGATTTTCGAACTAAATAGAGGATAAATGAAGATTATCATTTATAAATATGTTAAGGGTTCTCGAACTTTGTCTGAGATGAGATTGGAAATATATTGTAAGCATGCAACACGCTAGTTATGGTTATTTATGGGTTAAAATTTTGTTACGGTGGGCTTTTGAGCGTAACGGTTATATCTCAAAGTTATGTTGAGACTTAGGGTTTTGCATAAAGAATCAACTCTTATGTATTTATTTTCATGAAAATAGTGACGGGTTCGAAGTGTTTTTGGCTGCGATGAAGAAATTGTTTTGGAAATATTTCAATATATACTATTTTTGTTTGAACATACAAATATGATTGTTCAGCGATAAGCTTTTGCTCATATTTTGGTATTCCAAAACTACAGTGTCATGCATGCATGGGGTTTTGAAGGATAAGTTCTTCAGTGATTTTATGTAAATATAGTGTGTTTTAATTGTGTTTGAGAAGATAAGGGAGATTTGTGGTTATGCATATCTCAGTTTTGGGTTTTTCGATAGTTTTATTACCTTGACAATTTTGGAAATCTCTATTTGATTTTAATATCTCAGTGTCATAAATGCATGAGTTGGATATTTGACAAGTTCGGAGAATGATTTGTTATGGTATTTGGGTTACAGTTTCATAAATACATGGTTTCAAAGCGGTTGAAAATATGATGTTTTGAACATAGGTTTTTTCATGAAATTTTGCATATATTACTTGCTAAGATTTTGGCATATAGAATGAAATAAAATGTGATCTATATGATTTTTCAAAATGTAATTTTTTGGGTTTCTATTCATAGTCATGAATATGTAAGAATAGTAAAAGACGGTCTATAGTTTCAAAAATCTATGATAAGTTGTTTATAAGTTTCAAAATAATGACTTGGAAATGATATGATATTGTCAAAAGTATTTGCAAGGTTTTTGTTGAAATTATTGTGATGGTTTTAGACTCTTTGTAGTTTGAAGAAATACATGCAATTTATAATGACGTAAATGAAACTTTTGTGGAAATATTTATTTCAGTGATTTTGAATTGTTTCCATTTGAGAAATGTGTAGATTAGAATTTGACAATGATATATATATATATTTTGAGATGATATTCATACAATGAAAATAAAATGTAAGAAAATATGGTAGAATATGTTGAAAATAAAATCATGAGATATAATTTTATTATTAGGGTTTCAAGTTAGAATATTATGATAATATTTGATATAGTTAGAATAATTCAGTTTCAGACAATACACAGTTGAATGATTAATGTGTTAATTGAAAATTTGATAAAATTTGAGGTTTGATATTTTGAAATACAGTTGTTATTTCGATGATATATTCATTCTTTTCGCCGAGTTATAAATTAAATTTTGACTATATATTTGAAACTGCATATAGAATGTCATATTGAGATCAATCGGGTTTGAGTACGGATAATAATTATAGAGGTTGGGAAACTAATCAAAATCATGATAGTATGAATTAGGAGCCACTCAATAGGAAATTTTTTAGAGGGGGTTTCAAGGTTAGAAGGTTTGGCCTTAGAGATTAAAGTAGAGGTGTCAAAATGTCTATCCATTTTGATGTCACTGACCATGAATTTTAGAATGTGTTGAATAATGTACCTTTTAATTTTTCAAATCATAGAGGTAATAGAAGATTTCAGTGTTATAGCAGTGCTTTTCATTAGCGTCAGAGTCATTCAAACCAACTATCTATTGAATTACTTAGCTCAGAAAGAGTCCCTCATATTAATGAACCAACTTGGCTAGACAATGAGATAGCTCATGTTAATAATTTTATCAATTTAGTCTTTTTTTTGTTTTGATGAACCTACATTACCTCAAAAAGACCCTATTACAGAGTGCAAAAAGTTAAGTTTGAAAAAATTACTTTTTATATATTTAATCTCTTTCAAGAAACGTTCAATCAGCGAAGATGATTTAGATATTTCGACAGAGATTGGAGGTTTGAAGCTGATTAAGTTGGAGGTAGATGTTAATACAAGTAATTTTAGAACTAAGTTGGGTCAATTTCTTACGGTTGAAATGAAATATAATGAGTGTGTGAAGCAACATGAAAAATTAGTGATTGAGATTTTATCTAATTTTGATGATTTTTGGTTATTAAAAAGACATTTTTATTTTTATGTTAACTTTTTAGTTACCTAGATTTAACTATATTTCAGATTTTTATACTTTGGTTATGATATTTTGAAAGTACAACCGACTTTTAAATTTTGATATATATAATATGCTTAAGTAATTTTGATTATATACATTACATAATTAATATAGATAAAGATATCATTCAACTTTGAAGTACCAAATTATTTATTGAAATATGTTATTTTATTTTATTATTAATTGATTATAGGGTCCGCATTCATTAGAAAATATTGATTTTATATATAAATATTTGATCTCTTAAGATCTTTTAGTATTAAATAAATTTTAAGTAATAACTGTTAATATTAATTGACTTTAAAAAGTCAATTATTTAAGTTAACAAATAGTTAAGATTAGTTACAACTTTTTTTTCAATCAAATCTTGAAGTATAAAGGGAGATCAATGATTTATTTGAAGAGGAGGTACAATATAGGAATTGAAGACTTATACAATGTAAAATCAATCTTTGAGATAGCATGATTTTTGTAGATAGATCAATGATATTTTTTCTGACAGTTGATTTTATTATTTCTGCAATGCAATGATATTTACTTTTATATTATCATTTATAATAGATTATTCGAAATTTGTCAAGTTTAATATCTTTTAATGATTGTTTTTTACAGTCTTATTTGTAGAATCCAAGTATTTAACTCGAATAATGATGAAAATTTTGTTGTTTGCAATATTTCGTTGATTTAATCGATCGTAAAAGTTATCTTTTTAGAATATTTTGTAAAAAAGATGTTTTTTCAAATAAAATTGATTTATTTTGATAAGACGACTTTCTTTGTTGACATTCTCATGTTTTGTTTATATTGTATTTTACTTTGACTTTGATTTTAATTTAATTTAATTTGATTTAGTTTAATCTTTAATTGATCTAATTTGTATTAATATAGTTTGTATTTAATTTTTTGTTTAATATTGTTTTCTTATTAGGTTAATTTTTAAGTTAGTTTGCTTTTTGTACTTAGTATAATTGTTTAGTTTAATTAGGTTTTAGATTAGTTTATTTATGTTCTAGTTTTGTTTAATTTTAGTACTTTTTAATTTGTTTGTTATCTGTTATTTAGTTGGTTCTGTTTGTTTTATTTTGTTTTGTTGAGTGTTTTATTGAAGAATTGTTTATACATTGATTTACCTAATTTATTTTATCTTTCTACTTGTTTATTATCTGTGTGATATTTGGAAGTTATTGCAACAAAAACAAGATATTACTTTTAGAATATAATATATCATTGAATCATATTTTTTTCGTTTAAAAGATTGTCTTGTTTATAGACCTTCTTTGTTAGATATGATAGATTACACATTTATATTTGAATTGATTCATTATTTGATAAGAAGATTTTTGAAATTATAATGAAATATGTTATATTCAATAGCTTATTTTTTATTTTACAGAATATTTATAAACTCCTCGTGTCTTTAAGACCGTAATTGAACTTTTAGAACTTTATTATTAGACTGTTATGATTTTAATTTAATTTTTGTGATAGATGAAAGGGTTGATTAGTTGACGAGACAATTTTCATTGTCAACATAAATGGTCATTGATTTTGTGTACGAAATTAGGAGGCTAAAGAATTAATTTGTTGCATGAGTTGGTCCAATCGATCCTCTAGAGCGGTTTGTTCTTTATTAACCTTGACATGGTTATTTTGAAGAGGGCCATGTGGTTCTTGATCTTCGAATTTCTCGCGGTTCACACGATCCTCTTCTTCATGCTCTTGATTATGATGGGTATGATAATGTGGTGTATTAGGTTGGGTGGAGGGATAAACTAAGTGTTGTAGAAGATTACGATCAAAGTTAGGGGGTAGTGTGCCCCCCATTTCAATGACTCGAGCTAGAACTTGGTTACAATTTTCATAGATGTATTGATTAAATAGGGTCTTAACTTAATCAATATGGAAGAGGTTGAGTCGGTTATCTTCTACAAGGGTATGCATGTCATTATCCCAATTTTGTTCACCTATGCTCCCAAGGGTGTCACTTTCTTGATTGGATCCTTGTCTCGTTCTTAAGGCTTGGGCATGGGTTCTAAGAGGCATGGTGGATGATGGGGGTGGTGTGAGAAAAGTGATTTGTTGTGTTTTTTAACGTGAGATGATGAAAGAGTGATCTTGTATACTAATTTGATCTGAAAATCAAAACTAAGAGTGGTAAAAGAAGATGATTTTGGATGTGTATTGATATTAGATTTAGCATCCATCATTTCCTTATCATATTTCTCTTTATACTTAGCAGCCATCCAATCATTCTTGTGTTAGTGTGAAAGGTACTTGATCACATCATCCTCTTATTAGTCATCTTGATGGATTGAATCTGTTGATGAAAAATGTTTCGTCAACTAATCAACCCTTTTGCATATTGCAAATGTTAAGTTGGAATTGTATTAGTCTTTTAAAGGTTCGAATACGATTCTAAATATGCGAGGGGTTTTTTAAATTTTAAGGGAAATAACAAATGGGTTATTGAATATAACATAATTATAATTTAGAAATCCATATATTAAGTAATGAATTTGTTTAGATATGAATGTGTAATCTATTTTATCCAATAGACTATGAACAAAATAATATTTTGAATAAAAAAAATCTAATTTAGTAATAAAATATATTTTCAGAATAATATTTTGTTTTGTTGTTATAACCGCAAGCAAATACCAAGACAATAAATAAGTACAAAAGTAAAACGAAAATAAGGAAATAAATTAGTTTATAATCATAACTTCAATAATCAAATTATAAACATAACAATAAAAAAAGATGCAAACAAACATCAAACAGCTAAGTAATAGATAACAAACTAATTAAGAAAATCTAAATTTTTTAACTTAATCAAAAACTAAAACTAAACTAATCTAATACCTAATTAAATTAAGAAACTTAATAAAACTTAATAACCAAGACAATAAATAAGTACAAAAGTAAAACGAAGATAAGGAAATAAATCAGTTTATAATTATAACTTCAATAATCAAATTATAAACATAACAATCAAAAAAGATGCAAACAAACATCAAACAACAAAGTAATAGATAACAAACTAATTAAGAAAATCTAATTTTTTTAACTTAATCAAAAACTAAAACTAAACTAATCTAATACCTAATTAAATTAAGAAACTTAATAAAACTTAATAAGCTTAATCCAAAAACAGATATAAACAATAAATTAAAACAATTTTTATTAAAACTAAACAAAACATAAAAGACATTAGACCAAAAAAAATTAAATTAAATCATATTTAAACTAAATTAGAAATTAAAGTCAAATAAAATACAATATAAACAAAAAATAATATGAGTCTCGACAAATTAGAGTCATTTTAGCAAAATAGATCATTTTTATTTGAGAAACAAACATATTTCTTACAAAATATTTTTAAAAAGATAACTTTTACAATCAATTAGATCAACAATATGTTGCAAACAAGGAAGCTTTCATCATTATTCAGGTTGAATATTTAAATTTTGTACATAAGATTGCAAGAAGCAATCATCGAAAGATATTAAACTTGACATTTTCAGATAATTTATTATCAATAATAATATAAAATTGGATACGCTTGTGTTGTTTAAGCAATATATTCAACCCTCAGAGAAAGTACCATTGAGCTATTTTAAAAAATTATGCTATTTAAGAAAAATTATATAAAAGATAGATAAATGATCGACTTTAAAATATATAAAATAGATAAGTGTTCAATATTTGGGTTCTTTTTTAAATGAATCTTTTCTCTTTTATACTTTCAAGTTGGTTGAAAAATAAGTTGTAATTAACTTTAGTTAGTTACTTGTTAACTTAAATATTTGACTTTTAAAAATCAATTAATATGGGTAGTTACAAGTTAAGTTCATTTAAGACTTTTAAAGTCTTAAGGGGTCAATAATTTGAAAATAGACCATATATTTTTTAACGGATGAGAATTTTTTAATCAATTAATAATAATAAGAATAATATTATTTCAATAAATAATAGGGCAATTCAAAGTTAAATCAAATTCTTATCTATATTAATTTTATTATGCATATAATCCAAAATACTTGGACATAATTATATATATATAAAAATTAAAGTTTACTGTATTTCTAAAAAGATATTTAAAGTATTAAAATATTGAAATATATTAAGTTTTATTCCATAAAAGATCAACATTAAAATAAAATGTATCTTCTTGATAATCAAGAGTCATTAGAATTAGATAAAACTTCAATCACTGGTTTTCTCTTTTCATTAAAGCATTTATTATACTTTATTTGTATTACAAAAAATTAAACCAATTTTGTCTTCGAATCACTCTCAACATCATCTGTTTCTAATTTAATTCGTTTCACAATTCTGATTTTTGTTAGAGTATCTGATTCATCTTGATTGTTTGAACGTTTCTTGAAAGTAGTTTGATGTATGACAACAATAAGTTTTTCCAAATTGAGCTTCTTGCACCTTGAAATAGACATCTTTTGGGGTGGTGTAGGTTCACTCAAACAAGATGGTAAAACAATATTCTCAATTTTTTTTGCATGAACTATTTCATTGCCCATTTGATAACATTGATTCTTTTTTGATTGCGTGCTTGATAGGTAACTGATGAGGATTATTTTGCAACTGATAGGAAGAGCTGCTGTAAGAATGGGCTCTAGTTTCAAATCTGATTACAAAAACCCCAATCACCCTTATGATTAGCATGATTGAAAGACATTATCCAACACATCTCAAAATGTTGGATCAGTAACATCAAAATGAGTAGATATTCGGGCTCTTTTCTTGGCATATGTAGGACTAAACTTTGTCTTAAATCCTCTTCTAAAAAATTGTCTATTAAGTGTATTTTGATTCATGTTGTCAGAATGATTTTTTTATTCAATTGTTATTATCATTATTCTAGTTTGAATCCAATTGATCCTACCTTGACATTCTAAATGCAATTGAAAAGTATATATTCAAAATCTGATCATCATTATTTGATTGAATTCAAAATAATATATTTCAACTATAGAATTAAAAATAACAATTGTACTTTAAAATTCTTAACTCCTTGTTGCTTAGAACATTTTTCAGCAATCAATAAAATGAAGACATAAAAGATTCAACTGTGTGAAACTGAACTATGTATATGATTTAAAATTTTGACACTATCATGTATCATTATAATATTCAAAACTTGAATTCATAATAATAAAATTATATTTTTCATAGTTTTATCAACTATTTTGTCAGACTTTATTGCATTTCATCTTACTGCACAGATGTAGTGCCAATATATATATCATATATATATTATCCACAAATTATGAATTACATGTATTTCCATGTAACTGACAACAAATTTATAACTTTTGAAGGAATTGAAAAGATAATTTCAACAAATTTTTTGTAAACTATTATAAGCTTTTCGACAGGGTTGTGCATTTTTCAAAACATCATATAAAAACTTCGAATACATATCTTTATCTCAATTTTCCAACTGTTAACATTTTCTCATTATTTTTCACTTTCTAACATCAAAAATAAAAATCTAAAAACATGTTTTGATATCTTTTAAAATAACCCTCTGAGTTTAGAAAATCATATATATTACATGCAAACAATTTTGTAAATCGAAACTCTTCAACACAATTTCTTCACATTATACTTAAAGAATCATCTTCGAACTCAAAAAACTTCATGCATCTATGAAATTATAACTTCAAAATCCATATATCAAAAATAAAAACCCAAAAACATGTTTCGATTTCTTTTAAAATATCTCTCTGAGTTTAGAAAATCATATATATTGCATGCAAACAATTATGTATATCGAAATTGTTCAACACAATTTTTTCACACTATACCCAGAAAATCATCTTCGAACTCAAAAAATTTCATGCATTTATGAAATCATAACTTAAAAATCCAAAGCGATATAATCAAAATCGCCATTGTAACACACTATCGACCAACAAAAAACTCAAAACTAGAATATCATGTTTTCCAAAATAATCTACATAATGGTTTTAAAATATAGTTTAAATATTCTTAGTGTTTCATAAATGATAATCCACTTTTATTCACCAAATTTATTAGTTGTTTAGTGAGTCTTGTAAGGTGTATGCTCTTCGTTTCCCTGAAAAGAATCTTGCGAACCAAAAACCTTGCAAATAAGCATTGTAATCTTTATATTTGAAGTAATATTGACGCCGTAGCTATTCAACCTCTGCCTACTACGGTGGGATTTGTGCAAAAGGAGAAACTTTATCTGTTGACTTTAAAGATGAGTTTGCTGACGTTAAAGATTTGCTTTGTCTGCTAACGTTAAAGATTGGTATCAGAGCCATAAGACTTGCTATCTATTCTAAGTAAACTCTTAGGATCTATTCTTGTTTTGTGATCTGTTTTTGAGAATTATTGCATTGAGTCTTTGCTCGTTTATATTATTTTGAGTTAGGGCCTTTTATCTCTGTAAATCTACATTTCTTAGATAGTCCTCGCTTTCAAAATTATCTTAAGCCGAAATGAAATTTGAAAAGGCTCAGTGTGTTGCAGATGGTTATGAAATATTGAATGAAGCTACTCTTGAAGGATCTTATGAACTTTCATCTGTAGTTTCAGATCAAATCTTTGAGAAACCTGATGTCAACGTCATTGAGGATAAAATTGAAGGCTCCACATAGTTATATAAACCTCCTGCAGTAAAGGCTAAAAATATTTATAAAAACTCTTGAGTTAATTACGTTCAAGGTTGTTTATAATACTATTATGACTTTATTTGTTCTTGTATCAAGTCTGTAGAACTTGCTTTAACTTATAAGTCTAACAAGTCTTTTCAGACAAATCTTCTCCTTTTATTGCCACCGTATGAGATTGAGTATATAAGATTCCACAAGGATGTTAAGTTTGTTCATTTTGGTATGATTCGTGTTTATGTCACTCCTTTTATTCCTAGTAATATAAAGCCAGTTATGTATCTATTTATGTGTGATTATCGTCAAATTAGTTTTGCACATGCTATCAGTTATCTAGTATTTCTAAGTTAAATGATGGTGTTATTTTTTATGAATATATTTCAAATTGGTTAGTTGTTCGTGATAAAGAATATCTAGAAGTTAAATATGGTTCATTACACTGTTGGCGAATCTTTTCCTCTGTTTATGGGTTATACATGTTTGGTGAATTTAAATATGCTTCTGTCAATATTATTGTCTTGTGCAGTATGACAAATACCAACCATCCAAAAATATAAAAAAATCCACCATATGTCAAGAGGCTAAGTGGTACTGTTTAGCTTCAAAAGGGACACATAGCATCTATAGAAATACCTATAGTCTGGAAGTTAGACTGGTTAAACGTTGTAGCCCCCAAAATGAAAGGGTAGTCAAAAATCCATGGTACAAATGGAAGGTTTGTAAATATCCTTATTAGATCCCTTTCGTTTAATTATTTTGAATCTAAACCTCTGTCTTGCAGGAAAAGTAAAGCATGTACATCTTCTAGAACGATTTGAAAATGATCTATTTTGTTTGAAAATAAATAAGTCAATTAGATTTTAGATCCAAATGATCTACCACACACTCTTACGAGTTTTTTCAGAGAAAAATCTCTTGAATATTACACAGGAAAAATTTACTTTGTACAAAGGAGGAAGATGGCCTCCCCATCAAGGAATATACAAACAATCAGATGGCATTGTTAGTTACTTTTCAGCAGCGTTCCAGTTTACAGGTACTAAACCAGAACTCTCAAATAAATTTAAACATAAAAACTATGTTTCGAAGTTTAATTCTCATTTAATTTTTTTTTGATGATTTATGTAAAGATGTCTTGTATATAAGAAATTATTTGTCAAAAATAGCCATTATTTAAGACCATGCCCAACACATTAGACAACTCTGTAATGATGTACAAAAATACACTGATCAGACCTTGAAGTATGCATCAACAAAAATGTCGAAGCCGTCTCACATTTCAACGTTGGTCATTGCATAGCAATGGCGTCGAGGGAATGAGCGGCGTTGAAATGTGAGACGGGTTCGGTGTTTTTTCTGATGCTTCTTGGGTGCAACAAATTGTCGACATCTAAAAGGTGCAGTTTTAGGAAAAATTGGAGCAATGCGAGATGCTTGGTGTTTGCTAAGCTTTTGGATGGTTTTAGTGTCAGATATACGTTGCATCGTTTGTTGTTGAGCAAAATCAATGACATCATATAAAGACATAACATATACGATAAGGCCTTTGAGATCAATATATTGGATAACTTTATTGATCAAATTATAAGGCAAGGCTTCAAGAAATTTGATCTTAATAGTGTTGTCACTGAAACATTTGGCTTCGTAGGCCAAAGATTTGAATTACTTAGCAAATTGTTCAAACTACTTTAAATCACATAACTGCATTTTCGTAAGCCATTTTTGACTTTCAATATCTTTGTTTCTTTCAAGTGGAGAAACTCATTAATGAACATATGATACAAAGTTGCAAGAGGATCAAGGTGTCTATGTACATGGATTTCCTGTCTTTGTTCGGTAATTAGATTATATTATTTTTGGGTAATTCCCCAAAAATATTTTGATGCAAACTGAGTTATTGTAGGAGGATCTAAATAAGAAACAACACAGATAATTCTTATAGAATTACACCATGTAGAGATTTTATTTAAGGGATTCAAAATATCATCTATATTCGGATACCATCGCTGTAATGGACTCTGTGTTCTTTGGATCATACTTGTGGCTGGGGATTTTGGCTTTTTGGACGGACAAAAACTACTGCCAAAATTTATAGAGGTGGTTCCATAGGGTAAAGGAGGTATATCTCCAACTTCAATTTTGACCTTATCCTTCTTTTCTTCGGCTACTAGCGAATCTAAACTTGATCCGAGAGAAATTAGTTTTGAATCTATATCATTCAGCGGATTATTGAAGATAGCAAGAGACAGATGGATAATGTTGACCTTATCAATAGTAGGGCGTACGTAGTTCAAGCTCTAATCAGTGTATTTTTGTACATCATTACAAATTTGTCTAATGTGTTGGGCATGGTCTTCAATAATGGCTATTTTTGACAAATAATTTTTTATATACAAGACATCGTTACATAAATCATCAAATTTATTTGAAAAATGGGAATTGAACTTAGAAACATAGTTTTTATGTTTAAATTCATTTGACAATGTTGGTTCAGTTCCTTTACACTGGAAGACTGCTGAAAAGTAACTAAAGTGCCTTTTGGTTGTTTGTATATACCCCGATGGGTAGGCCATCTTCTTCCTTTGTACAAAGTAACTTTATCCTCTGTGTAATATTCAAAAGATGTTTCTCTGGAGAGACTCGTAAGTGTGTGGCAGATCATTTGGATATGGACTCTGATTGATCGGTTCATCTTCAAACAAAATAGATTTTTTTCGAATCGTTATAGAAGATGTAGATGTTTCACCTTTCTTGGGAGACAGAGGTCTGGATTCAAAAGAATTAAACAAAAGGGATCTAGGAAGGATATTTATAGAGATCCCATCTGTATCATGGATTTTTGACTGTCCTTTCATTTTGGGGGCTATAGCTTTTAATCAATCTAACTTCCAGGTTGGAGGTATTTTTATAGATGCTATGTGGCCCTTTTGACGCTGAACAATATCATTTAGCCTCCTAGCATATGGTAGATTTTCTAGGATTTTTGGATGGTTGGTATTTGTCATACTGTACAACACTGTAATATTGATAGAAGCATATATAAATTCACGAAACATGTCTAACCCATAAAAAGAGGAGAAGATTTTCCAACAGTCTAATGAACGACATTTAACTTCTGGATATCTTTTATCACGAACAATTGATCAATTTGGAATATGTTTATAATAGATAACACCATTTAACTTAGAGATACTAGATTTCAAACAGACATATACAAAACTAATTTGATGATGATAACACAAAGATAGATACATAACTGGGATTACTAAGAGTAAGGAGTAACATAGACATAAATCATACCAAAATGAACAAATTTAACATCCTTGTGGGATTTTATATACTCAATCTCATCCGCTGGCAATAAAGGGAGAAGGTTTGTCTGGAAAGACTTGTTAGGCTTATAAGTTAAAACAAGTTCTACAGACTTGATAAGAGGATGAATGAAAGTCATAAAAGTAGTATTGTAAACAACCTTGGACTTAATTAACTCACGATTTTTATAAATATTTTTAGCCTTTACTAGATGAGGTTTATATAACTGGGTGGAGCCTTCAATATTATCGTCAGTGACATGGATATCAGGGTTCTCAGGGATTTGATCTAGAACTATAGGTGGAAGTTCACAAGATCCTTCAAGAGTGGTTTCATTCAATATTTCATAACCATTTGCAACAGACTGAGCCTTTTCAAATTCCATTTCGGCTTAAGATAATTTTGAAAGCGAGGACTGTCTGAGAAGGGTAGATTTGCAGAGATAAAAGGCCCTAACTCAAAATAATATAAACAGACAGAGACTCAATGCAATAATTTCCAAAGACAGATCACAAAGCAAGAATAGATCTTAAGAGCTTACTTGGAATAGATAGTAGATCTTATGGCTATGATATCAATCTTTAACGTCAGTGGACGAAGCAAATCTTTAACATTAGCATACTCATCTTTAACGTCAGCGGACGAATCAAATCTTTAACGTCCGAAGACGAAGCTTCTCCTTAAAACGTCAGCAGACGAAGCTTCTTCTTAAAACGACAACGAAAATACTTTTATCATCAAAACGCCATATCAAAACAATAATATGATAAACCCATAAAGATAATCGATTTTCCAAGAAAATTGAATCTTTTCCAATTGACCTTATCAACAATAATTCCAATATGACGCATGCAACAAGATTTAAATTAGATAATTTCTCTTATAGGAGTTATCAAAATACTATGCAAACTCAAAACCACAATTCTTTCCATGCAAAGCCATTTATAGAGATAAACTACAATTATTTCTTTCATAGCTATTCGCTTTCATCAATGGTGTACCTGTTAACGCTAGTCTGAAACTTCCTGAATTATCTCAAAAAAATATGGCTTCTGTAACGAGCTTTGCCAAACTGACCATCAAAATGAAAACCAACCTATTTGTATATAATACTTGCATCTTAACTACCTTTGCTTACATGCCTTCGAACTATTGGTTTCTTAATTTGAAGCACGTCATTTAATTGACTGCTAACTTGTTTAACAAGGTTTCAAACTTAGTCATGACCAAACTTCTCACTAAAACCTCCACTAACTTGCGTAAATCAAGGCATGTACCAATCTACATTCAATTTCTTAGACTGAATTTGATTTTGTTAGGATTTTGAAACATCCTTACCACAATTAGCATTAAACCAACTTGCGAACTAGACTACCAACTCGCCAACTTGCCGTTCGGACATTAATGAAATGAGCTTCAAGATCAAGCATAACTTAGTTTTCAATAGTTCCTTGAAATAAAACAATCACTCATGTCTGCTTTAAAACTTTAGCGTTAGGTCCCAATCATCACATTGCATACTTAGGCTAAGATAGCATTCTTAGATTAAACTTAGAACCTCGTAGGATTATTTAATAAACCTTAGATTTATTTGATAATCCTTAGAATCATAATAACTTAGGTTTCAAATTAAACCAAATTCCACTCATGGCACAACTTATATAATGCCAACATTTGTACTTGCAATTCAATTTTGAGTGAGACTAACTAAAATTCATGATGATAAATCCATATTAAGCTTTAATTCTGATAAGCAATAGTGAGCATTATTTTTTCAAACTAAAACATTGTGGCAATCAATTCAAATAAATGCAATCTGATCGACTCTGTCCTTTGAAAATCATAACTGAAAACAAACGTTTATCAATGATATATGTGTGTGTGTGTGTGTGTGTGTGTGTGCCAATTTTATTTATTCAACCATAAATGCTTTTCGAAGCCACTGAAATATAAATATGAATTCATAAACAAATCATTATCAGATAATTCTTATTTATTCAACCATAAATGCTTTTCGAAGCCACTGAAATATAAATATGAATTCATAAACAAACCATTATCAGATAATTCAATTGAAAACATGTATATTCATAATATTACTAATTGATTTAGGTTCTCGACTACAAGTTTAGATTTTCTAGGTCATCACTATGGCAAATAGGAGTATAAATTTCAAAAAATTATAGGGGTATGAAAAATAGGCATAACAGAACCCTTTTAAGGTATTGGCTTATGGTAATCCTTGGTCACCTTCTGTGATAGATTGAACTCTTGTAAGGTTTTGGCTTTTGGTAATCCTTGGTCGCTTTAGTCTCCACATCCTTTCGAGTACTTGTCACACTAGCAAAGGGATGATTGGATAGGTGCTAAGTACGAAGAGGCAAATGATAAGGAAGTGATGGATGCTAAATTGAAGACCAATACACATCCAAAATCGTCTTCTTTGACCACTCTTAGTTTTGATTTTCAGACTATTCAATCAGGGAAATGACACCCTTGGGAGTCTAGGTGAACAAAATTGGGATAATGACGACACACATAGTGACATGTGTATCCTTGTAGAAGATGACCGACTCAACCTCATCCATACTGATGCAATTAAAACACTATTTGACCAATACATCCACAAAAATTGTAACTAAGTTCTAACTCGAGTCATGGAAATCTGGGGCACACTACCCCCTAACTGTGACCACAATATCCTACAACACTCAGTCCGTCCCTCCACCTGGCCTAATACACCACATCATCATACCCATCCTAATCAAGAGCATGTAGAAGAGGACCATGTGGACCGCGAACAAGAACTTGTAGATCAAGAACAACAGGTCCCTCTCCAAAATAACCATATCGAGGCTAATAGGAGACAAACGGCCCTAGAGGATTGATTGGATCTACTCATGCAACAAATAAACTCTTTAGCCTCCCAATTCTATACACAAAATCAATGACCATCCTCCCCACGTCAAAATATCCTCAACTCCAATAGACCCCATACTAGTCATGACCAAACCTCTAATCCCCTTGGAGACCCATCATTTGCACAAGAATGGAAAGTGATGAAAGAGACTCTCCAACAAATTGACCCATGCTCACAAGCAATGAAATATGAATACAAAGATTTTTGCTCTTCTCCCGTAGACATGAGCATTTTGTGAATACCTTTCCCACCTCAATTTGAGGTACCTAAATTTGAAAAGTATAGTGGGAAAGGTGATCCCCATGATCATGTACATGAGTTTGCATATGATGCCTACTTACTAAGACTTTTCCCAAAAAATCTCACAGGACCAGCCCTAGTATGGTTCATGCATTTGCCAAAGGGGTTTTGGAGACTTAACTAAACAATTTGTAAGACATTTCTCATTTAATACATAACATGACGTCTCTATTGGAAAGCTTGGTTTCTTTCTTACAACGTTGGAGAAGTTTAACTAGTCATTTTCAATGTTCAGTACCAGAGAAAGAACTGGCCAAAATATTTATTGATAACCTCAATGTGGAGCTAAAATATCAGTTGAAACTCTAATGTGCCAAATCTTTTGATGAAATTATTGAAAAGGGGATACAAATTGAAAGGACACTTATTGAAAATGAAAAAATTAAATTATATTCCCAAAATGAACATAATCAAAATCAAGATAATTCCTTTTTGAGCAAATAAAAAATCTTTCATCCTATCTTAAATTATCACCCTATCTTTCGTTGTCACCTTATCATTCATCATGTCACATTAAAAACACAACTAATCACTTTCCTCACACCACCCCTGTCATCCACCATGCCTCTTAGAACCCGTGCCCAAGTCTTAATAACAAGACAAGGATGTAATCAGGAAAGTGACACCCTTGGGAGTCTAGGTGAACAAAATCTAGATAATGACGACACACATAGTGACATGCATACGCTTGTAGAAGATGACTGACTCCACCTCTTCCATATTGATGAAGTTAAGACCCTACTTGACCAGTACATCTATGAAAATTGTAACCATGTTCTAGCTCGAGTTATTGAAATGGGGGGCACACTACCCCCTAACTTTGATCGCAATCTCCTACAACACTAGTCCGTCCCTCCACCCGGCCTAATACACCACATCATCATGCCCATCCTAATCAAGAGCATGAAAAAGAGGACCGTGTGGACCGCGAATAAGAACTTGAAGATCTATAAACATAGGGCCCTCTTCATAATAACCATGTTGAAGCTAATAAGAGACAAACCGCCCTAGAGGATCGATTGGACCAAATCATATAACAAATTAATTCCTTAGCCTTCCAATTCCATACACAAAATCAACGACCATCCTTCCCACGTCAAAATATCCACAACTCCAATAGACCCTCTACTAGTCATGACCAAACCTCTAATCCCCTTGGAGGCCCATCATTTGCACAAGAATGGAAAGTGATGAAAGAGACTCTCGAACAAATTTAACCGCTCTCACAAGCAATGAAATATAAATATGAAGATTTTGCTCTTCTCCCTTAGACATGAGCATTTTCAAAATACCTTTCCCACCTCTCTTTGAGGTACCTAAATTTGAAAAGTATAGAGGGAAAGGTAATCCTTGGACCATGTACAAAAGTTTTATGTGGCTTGTTATGAGGTTGCATATGACGATGGCTACTTACTAAGACTTTTCCCAAAAAATATCATAGGATGAGTTGTATAATGGTTCATGCATTTGTCAAAGGGGTCTATCTCTAATTTTGGAGATTTAACTGAACAATTTGTAAGACATTTCTCATTTAATATAGAACACAATGTCTCCATTATAGACCACTACAACACTAAACAAAGGAATGGGGAAAGCTTGCCCTCTTTCTTACAACGTAGAAGTCTAGCAAGCCGCTTTCGATGTTTAGTACCAGAAAAAGAATTGGCCAAAATATTTGTTGACAACCTCAATGCAGAGTTAAAATATCAGTTGATACTCCAATGTGCCAAAACTTCTGATGAAATTATTGAAAAAGAGATACAAATCGAAAGGGCACTTATTGAAAAGGGAACAATTGAATTATATTCCCAAAATGAACATAATCAAAATCAAGATAATTCATTTTTGGGCAAGTCAAAAATCTTCAATAAGAATAAGAATGATGTGGGAGATGGGGTTATAGATTCCAAACAAAATGTTCAAACTGTACAAAAAAAGACTCCCACAGATCAATAGAATGTCTCTTCTATTTGAGTGCCACGAGGAAAGTCAAAGCCTCAAACCAGAAAAGATCTCTCACCAGCGTTGGAGTACCCATTGAGACAATCCTTGAGCAGTTGATTACTGCTAACATGATTACTCTTCTTGAGATCCAACCTTTGGATGATCGTCAACCTCGACTTGATTGGTACGACAAAGATGAATTATGTAAATATCATAAAGTCAAAGTTCACGACACATAGAGGTGTATGCAATTTAAGCATTATATAATGTCAAAGTTCATTGAAAAATGTGATATTGAAGTAGAAGAAAGAGAGCAATCCAAATCAATCTAAGAATCAATAGCTAGGTATTTATCAGTTCCCTCTACCCAAGCTTGGTCAGAGACAAGGGAAGCTACCTAGAGACCAGAGTCAGCCCTTTACTTCAAATCGTACTATCACGCCATTCCATATAACTAGGTCAACCATCAAAATCTGTAGCCCCCAAGAGCCCATTCCACCATCATCCACCATATTAAAGATCAATCGAACTTCAATTGACTACGCGGTTACTACTAGATGCAACAAAATCATAGTTCCAGGGACACCGCCAAAGGACCCATCTACCTCTACATCTCAAAGGGGGAATATCTCTAACAAGGTCTTGGTATCTCTCGGCAAATCCTATGATATAATTCAACAATTTGAGAAGACCCCTGCTCAAATCTTGTTAGTGCATGTAGAGATAATCAAGTCTTGAATGACCTAAGGGTCCAGAGATATAGACACCAATCAATTCCAGATGTTAGTGGATCATTTGCCTCCTCAACAAATCACCTTTAGTGCCCAGGACATGCCTCCCATTGGCCTCCATCACAACTATCCATTATTCATAGAAGTCTTCATATCTAACCATCGCATTTCCTGGTGCTCATAGACGGAGGGTCTGCATTAAACTTATGTAGTTTGGATTTGTTAAAGAAATGGGGGTATTTTGAAGCTTCTTTAGGGCCTACTTTGATCATGATAAAAACATTTGATAACAATAAACGATTGTGTGCAGGTACCATCTACTTTCCCATTATTGTGGGACCTATATCAAACCCTGCTTCACGTTGTAGATGTGGATCTACCTTATAATATGTTGTTGGGTCATCCCTAGATTCATGAGATGCAAGTTGTCCCATACACTCATCATCAATGTCTAAAATTTCGTAGTCAGGCATGGAAGTCACCATTCTCGACAAAATTGACTATTCTCACAATTGCCAAATGGATCAATCCCAATCTTCATACTATTGTGCTATCGCAAATAATTCAATTCTAAGCCCAACAACTGCTAAATATGCAAGCCCAGATGACCTTGTGCCTGCGCTTGATTCATTATCTGATGTCACTCGCCTAAAAATCACATCCATAGGATGCAGGGAATATGAATATAAAACTTTTTGTGTGGGTGATTTACCCCTTTCACCACGAAGTTATGAGTCCTTGGCTATGAGGAAGAGCAATCCTATCAGATATTAGTTTGGGTCAACGACCTTTTTTAGTGTGGGATTATTATCAAAAGAATATATTGATAAATCAAATGAATCATGGCTTATTCCAGAACAGGAGGCCCTCACATCTCATAAACAAATATACCCCTACATCCATAAAATGTTACAAAATATGCATTATCAAGGAAAAGGACTAGGGAGACACGAGCAAGGCAGGCTTGAACCCATAACATTGCAAGAATGTCCACAATATCTTGGCTTAGGGTACAAACTTCTTGACGATGACTTAAACAATATTATTGTTGATACAACTTCAGTCCCTGAGGAGTCTCTTTCGAACGAAGAAATCAAGATGGGTTCTGTTTATAGTTACTACAAAGAGCTTGTTGCCACAAACCGTTTCCCTGACACCACTATCTCCACCATCAACATATTTCTCCGCTGTCCCTCATTAATTGACTGGGATCAACATCAAGAGCCATCCTTTGATATGTTTCAAAATGATGAGGCCATCTTAGAATTTCTAGGAGCTCGAGATTTCAAGCCTTATGGCAACCATAAGCAAGGCTTTTCTATTAATCTTTGTCAGTTAGCGTATTTTGAGGAACAACTTCCCCTTGATCAAAGTGAAGAAGAAGAGCCACCTCAAAGTCCGAAAGAATTTCCACATGTTTTAGTTGAATCAGAGGAATACATTGAAATAAACACATAACTCTCAGATGGTTTTGCTTCAAATATCTTGGATGAATCATTGCCCCCATATCTCCAAGATCAGTCGACCTTTCTCATTGAGGTGAATGAAGTTAACATTGGAGCTGAAGAACATTCCAAAATCGTCAAACTGGGGGCAACTCTAACACCTAAGGAGCGTCAGATTATTATTGAGTTGCTCAAAGAATTTATAGATGTTTTTGCATGTTGTTATTCTGACGTGCTAGGACTTGATCCCTCCTTGGTTGTGCATTATTTGGTTGTTCACCTTAATGCTAAACCAATTAAGCAAAAATTACAAAATATGCACCCTACAGTGGCCTTACTAGTTAAGGAGGAACTCCAAAAATTCGTGAAAGCAGGGTTTATTCGATCCATTGATTATTCGGATTAGATATCCAATATTGTACCTGTGGCTAAGCCATAAGGAGGAATTCAGATTTGTACTGACTTTTGTGATATCAATAAGCCTTGTCCTAAAGATGACTTTCCTCTCCCAAACATTGATATGATTGTGGATTCAACAGCTGGGTATGAAATGTTATCCCTCATGGATGGCTTTTCGGGCTATAAACAAATTAAATTTGCCTAAAAAATTTAACATAAAACGACATTCATTACATGATGGGGGATCTTTTGCTATCAAATCATGCCCTTTAGTCTCAAAAATGTCGGTGTTACTTATCAATGGGCAATGATAGTTATTTTCCACGATATGGTGCATGATATAGTTGAAGACTATGTGGATGATATCCTAGAGAAGTCCTGACTCAAATCAGAGCATCATGTAGTCTTGAGAAGAATCTTTGAGCGGCTGTGAGAATATAAAGTCGTATTGAATTATTGACCACATTTACATCATACATACATTTAAATCTGAGCCAAAGCTCTACACTACGGATATATCATACACTACATCCCACCCTATGGTGGTAACCTAGGTGATGGAAGCACTGATTGGCTTGATGACTTGGAACCTGTTGCCCTCTCAAATCGACTTATCGTCTTATATGAAGGTGTCTTATGTCCTACTGGCACCACATGCTCATGTAAAGCTCTCTAATATTGTGTTTTTTGTGCCATCCTCGCCACTTGGGTTGTCACATCTTCGAACCCCAAGGCGGCTGGCAGTGTCCAGTCCATATTTCTCTCCATCCTTGCGACTCGTGCCTCTACCTCTTGCTTCTCTAATCATCCTTGCAACTGCATTTGATCAACCTGCATTTGCTCTATTTGTTCTTGAACCATCCCAATTTGTGCCTCCCGACGGTTCACTTGTTCCAACAATGATGTTACCCGAGCCAATACTTTCACCATTTGCATGTCCCTTTGAGCAATTTGAACTTGCAAGCGTGCAACTTGGCACTGCAAACCTAGTCGCTCCCTTTGTGCAACGGCTAATCGGTTCACACAATCCCCAATACCCCTGTTATTTCCATCTCTCCTCCCATGCCTCCATGTTTGGTACACGTTCTTTAACCAGTGACCATATCGCCATCTCCACAACCATCTCAATGCACTTCCTGCCACCATTGTTGTCTTTCAAGCTTGATCCCCTTGCAATACACACACATAATAGTCAAATGGTGTTGTTGCCTCATATAACAAAAACAAACATATATCCCAAAACCTTTCCAAATATATTCTATATTCCACATATTCCTCGACGTAGATTTCTTTTCTCACCCACCCAATCATGCCCTCTTATGATGCCACCCTCCACAAGCAAAAACCCCTTCTTGCGGCTCCTTTCCCTCCTACAAATTCTATACCTTGCCTTATGACACCCCTTGCCCGCAATTTTCTTCCCCTATGATGCAATTGCATCCCCTTTCCTCAACCGCATCACTACTCGACTTTCCTGCATGACCTCTACATGCCTTGACCCATAATTGCCCCTAAAGCGGCGACGTCCCCTATCCTCAACCACCCAACTATTATTCAACACAACTCCCCAACCCCTAGACTTGCTTGCATGATCTCTACATACTCCGACCTGTGCTATCCCTTATCATGGCCCTCAAACCCTGATTTGCCACGTATTTATTCCTACATACACATTACACAAAATAAAAAACCTAACACTCAAATCCATATCTGGTTTTGGCTTCCACTTCGACGTCGATCCTCCTGCCTCGCCTCCTTGCCATTCCGTGCACCCAGATTTTATACCATTTGCTTATGCCACAACCTCCCTCTCACACTAATAACTTGGCCTTTACCCTTTTCCTCACATGTCCCATGTCTCATTTACACCTTTTATTCTCTTTTCATCTTTTTAAACCACATCTGATATGTCTTAAGTGGCGGTTGAGCTTCCCCTGCCTTCTTCATTAGTGACCACGGCTTTCTCCCTCGAGTAATTGAGCTCGACATTGACGATACTATCTTAAATGGCCTACATCGATTCCTGATCGAGAAGTATGCGGATCGATGATACATACACTCACCTATGAAAAGCTTGTACAAGCTCTTCAAACCTTGACATCCATCTCAATTATCCGTCTCGACACATAACAATTGCAGCCACTTGTGTAGTGAACCCGCACAGGGTTCACTTTCACTCCAACCAATAAAACTTAGCTCGTAGCGATGATGGTCTTTTGCCAAAAAACCTATGAAGCTTCTAAGAAAGGTTCCCCTTTTAAAACTTGGCTCGTAGCGATACCTGCTATCATTTCACTCCTATTCCATTTTGCCACCTTGCATGGGCAGTTTAACCCCATTCTTCGCGTCTTCCACTGAAACCACCTCCTCTGTATCAACTCCATTTTTTGGTGCCTCCACCTTATTTTCACTTCCTATTTATTCACCTTTCTCCTTCTACAACTACTAATCCCAATACATATGGGATTATTTCACTTCTACCACACCCTTAACTGTTGGTCTTCTTCAGCTCTCATCCACACATTGGTCACCTCATCTACTTAACCACCATCATGGCATCACCAACATTCCCATTCTTAATCCAACATCTCTCTAAGCTACCATGCAATTTGTCTATCCTCCATTCGAGACCCACAGTTTGCCTAAGCATGTGTTCTTGCTTGGGATAAGTCTCTATATTATAGCTCTCTTTAGTTATGGTTGATTCCCTTTGGGATGTGTCAATAATTATACCACTGTCTTTACCACTTCCTGTGTATGTGTCTTTGCCAGGGGCATTTCCGATAGCTATCATGTCATAGCTGATCCATATTGCTATCACTCTTTGTCGAATTCAATCCGTCTATTTTATCTTCATATTTCTTGTCCCTCCCATCATCTTTCCCATTTAGTCAGAACTACATTGGTCTGAGGTCTCCTAAGACTATGTAGGCAACACGTGGCCATGGTTTTGTGCCCAAGGATTGCTCAGCGACTTTTAATCCCCAATCCCCATCCCGTCTTGGATGGATCACTTGATCTCATTACATCATTTAAAGTTATGCATCTCACATAAAGTGGATTATTATCTTCCAATATCCTCTATAGGCCTTCTGCCATCTCGAGCATGTGTCTTTACTTCGGGACTCATCATCGGCTCATGGCCTATCCAATCTCTCTATGTCTCGAGAATTCCAGTCTTATTGTCTGAATCAAACTGCATTTCTTCTAGACATTGGTCGTTTGTCTAGAACTCATCTCTCGTGACTAAGCCACTTTATCCCATAGCATTTATGCTTGGGGCATCTCAATTGTAGCTACATTACTACTTAGGGCATCCCAATCCCTTATAATCGTCCTGGTCTTATACTTCCCCAGGGATTCTTGTTCGAGTGACCATCCGGCTTGTTTCTCTTTACATGCTCCCTCAAGGGGGCATCATACCTATTGACAACGTTGTCATCTATGACATGGTTTTTCATTGAAAGATCATTACTCCTTCCACTTCATCCACACGTAATGTCCTTTCAAAGAGGGAAAAAATGTATGCACCTAATTCTGCTCGCCAAAGTAACTCACTAAACTATGTCTAAACTCGTCTAATATCAACACCTAATCCCTATAATCCCATATTAACATCATCCCTTTGTCCCCTTAAGTGAATTAATCAGTTAATCCTAAACTACGTGAAATATCCCACTTCCCACACATTTACGTTTTTCTAATATGTATAATCATAATGTACCCACTTTCCACCTAATCCTCAATTTTTATAATTTTTTATTCACTTATCTTTTCTAATGACATGTTTCCCTCCCAAAAGAAGGTCTAGAGGTTTCCAAACTCTAGAACCTTCTCCCTCTTCAAATTCAAAATTTGAGAGGGAAATCTCCCCTCCAATCCCTTCCAAAAGCCTCTTTAACTAGGGACATGTCCAGTCATGGGAACGAACAAGAACAAGGAAGAAATCGAAGTCTATGCTGTCTTCATTGCACTAGCCCTCATAGCCCTCTTGCATCCATCATAGCTATCCATTGAGCCGTCCATCTTGAAGCCATTATCAAGCAATCCAAACATTAAGTTGAGTTGCATTGAAAAATCCATTAGAAAACCCTGGAGGGAAGCCAAAGAGAAGCAAGATGATGGTAAGAACTTGTTATACATTCTGATCATTCCTTATATTCTCTCCTATTAGTGATCTTTGTAAGGATTTGAGTTAGATTTAATATCATTTGCATATTTAAATTTGTTTGTTCAAGTTTTACGAGGATTCAACCTGCATTGTCTGGACAGTAAATTGCCAAATAGCTTTGGCCCTTAGTTACTTCACTTGGATACAACATCTATTCATATGGGGCAAGATTGCCTTCTGGCATTGCTTCTATTTTTTGTCTATGGATCTCTTCAGCGTACAGTGTCAACAACAGCATACAAAGTTCTTATAGAAGCTTGTGGTCCTAGCCCACTGTAATGGTTCACTGCATTTATTGTTGTTATATCTGTTCTTGTTCCTTATTTCACATATTCAGTGGTCATCCTAATGGGCTTTTGGAAACCTGGTGGAAATTTGAAGACGCTTAACTTGTTATCCTTGCGGTGTGGTGTATATTTTTATACAAACTTTTGTGCACATGAGAGTTACGTCGAACACTGAAGCATATTCATACGGTTTGGAGTTTCTTTTTCCAACAAAGGTTGAGATCAGGGCATGGACACATACTGTTGGACCAACAATTATTATTTTTTTCTATATTGTTGTACCAAATATCCTTGTATTTTGAAAATTGTAATTGGGCCAAATTCAAATTACATTAGACTTCAGGTTGAACATTTATC
This sequence comes from Torreya grandis, assembly GCA_037957365.1. Taxonomy (NCBI): domain Eukaryota; kingdom Viridiplantae; phylum Streptophyta; class Pinopsida; order Cupressales; family Taxaceae; genus Torreya; species Torreya grandis. The sequence continues at coordinate 2,042,669 of JARHVA010002867.1, forward strand.
CCTCACTAGAAACATGTAGGTTATCGTGCAGTGGATATATTGTTACAAAGTCCTGTAAAAATGGTTTTCTTTCCTAGTGTTCTTAGTCAGTGGAAACATAATGAGTATATCAGCGTGGAAATACATTGGATGTAGACAAGAAACCCCAAATGGTATTTTTGAAATGTGAGAATGCTTATATTTCTTACACAGTTTTACAACACAAGTCGGGACAAAGGTATGTCTGAGATGTTAAGGGTCTTAAAACAAGGTTTGGAAGGCCTTAATTTGGCTTCTAAAGATTCATTGTGTACTAAAATGAGTTGCTTGAGTAGTTTTTTTGTTAATTATTGAAATCCCTGTAGCTATAGATAACAATATATGGTTCTGATTCAGAGTTGTTTTTCTTTTTGAAAATTTGAAGCCTAACTACTACCACAGGTACAAACATTTCTTGTTTTTTGAGAAGAATGAAAATCTTTAGTTTGCCCCACTTTTGTGGTTGGAGCCTTTTGAATATGCCATGCAAATACTGTCACATTACTGGATCGGAAGCATTTAAATTTAAACATTTTGGCCCAAAAAAGTCTCCACTATACTTAGTAATTTTATGATTTTATAAATCCCACAAACTTTTAACTTAATGTTTTCCTTTATTTTCTCATTTATTTAGTTCCTTGTACATGTTTCATTGTAGATCTTACAAATGTGCATCAATTTTTTCTTTTATTCTAATACATTCTCCAATTGATTCCATCCATTTCAATAGATAGTGGAGAACATTTCAACCTACTTATTAAACAAGCAATTATGGGATCACTTCAACTTACCCATTATGAGAGTTAAATGACCATGTTTTGTTAATTTACCCATAATCAGGGCATGGTATCAAAAGGTTGTGGTACAAAATGGCTTTGAATGTAAGGAGAGAGTTTCTATGAACTTACACTTATCATTCTTTTCTTTGATGTTGTTTTCTCATTTGCCTAACTATAGGGATTTGGTATTGATATTAATCATCTACAACCTAATGGCTTTCCATCAATGCTCCTTACATATTGAAAAAATATATTCATAGAGGCACCAGGGATGATGTTGATAAATCCTACATAAAATCGACTTGGATAGAGCTATCAGAACCATTGTCAACAAAAATGCATCTTTACTTGGTACCTCATCTTCAAATAGAAGATGGACGTGTATCATTAATGACTTCCAAGTACATTGTGCTCTCTTTTGCTTTGAGATTTCCTTTTGGGTAAATTGCGTGTATGCTCTCATCAACATTGGATGTAGACATATCGCTCTTCTACAACATTAGTGTGTATATAAACTTTTTAATAACGAACCAATATCAACGATGCATTTTGAATTTAGGTGTTCAGTGCATTATGAGATTTGTGTCAAGTTAAACTACCTCTTTATAGGAAATCAATTCTCTATATGAGATCTTATTCATTATAAGGATATGAGATGTGTATCTCTATGCTGTAGAGAGAACCTCATGCAAAGATGACTTCCTCAAAAGTTGTCAACTAAGATACCGATTTGTCCATAATAGTAAAAAAACTTGTCAGGGGATGTATCAGATCTGGGTCGGGGTTTGGTTCCATAAAGGAACAACAAACCCAGGTCACCTATGCAGAACCCAAGAAGAACCAGAGTAAAATTTGAGTGCAAAAATGTTTTTTTTAAAAATTTTCTCAAATTAAAACAATGATTAAAAATAATAAAAAAGACTTTGCAAAGCCCAAAAGTTAAGTGAAAGACTAAAAGATAAGATCAAAAGAACACAAATGATAAAATTAAAAACACATATACCTTTCATTTTCTCATTGCACACTTATCTCCCATTGCTGATCTAGGGTTGAAGCATCATCAAACAACATTGTAGTCATTTTCCTACACTGATTGAGGAGCCCATATGCATACCATGTGTTTGATGTTGTTATTTTCTTATTTATCAGGCTAGAATCTCTCTCTCTATATTTTTTTGTACGGCTGAACCTCGGCCATATCCAAGGCAAAAAAATAAATCGCCGTATTGGGAAGCCCTGATCTTCAAACCTGAACTGAATCAAAATCGATAACTTAGTATTTCAACCAAATCACAGGGGTTGTTTCATCCATTTCATGCTTCAACCAGTTCATATTTTAGACTTCAAATTCTCAGCATCTGTCTACAATTTTAGTGTAGCAAGTGTTGTTTCACCCCTGTCAACGTGTCCATGGACCTGAAGGTACCAACATATATATGATGGGAAAGACTTCGCTGTTTGTCTTGATCAATGACCAACAATATTGTTGTGCATTGCAAGACCATGGACATTAACACACTCGTCCACGTGGGAAATCATTGTAGTGTGGGAAATCTGTAGAAAACACTGTAGCATGCCATATTCACCCGTCTGCAAGTATGCATTGGACCAAAAATAAAAACAACCATGCCTCAGATCAAGTTGTTGATTCAAATGTTTCTGGACTTTGACATTTCCTTAGCAAACCATGGAAGTATACCGCCTCACCACCCTACAAACGGCCGCCATGATGTAAATTTCACTGGTCCTCCATCCTGGTGATATTGGTTCATGAGAACACTGCCCTTCTTCTTGCGATACCCACCTAGAACATTTGTTTTTAATAGCTGCCTTAGGGTTTGGGCTAGAATGGATGGTATTGGAATGGAGATCCGAGCTTACATCTAGAATTGAGGGCAAGTTCGAGAGATTCCTTGGGAAAGTGAATGTTATTTGTTGTGCTTGTTTTGTCCTCTTGGCTTTTCAGCGGACGCTGTTTGAGGCAGAATTGCTTCCTAGTTTGACAGTGTTAGTGGTATTTCTAGTCTAGTTTGTTGGTGCAAGTGATGGCTGCCTCCAACATTTGGATGTCCCTGGCAGGGTGTAGTGTTTAACTCAATGTGATCTTGAGGATTTCAGGTTGCATGCCCTAGCACTACTTTTGTTTGCTCATTTTATATGTGATCACAGTGGTTGTTATTAATGCAACCATTTGCAGTTTTGCGAGGGTGGTTTTGGGGGTTGTAAGGCATGGGTAATATGAGCCTTTGGATACTGATTATTAGATGCATCTGTAGCTAATGTTGGCGACTCTCGAGTTCTCTGCGGGTTTGGAAAAGGTGAGTTCCATGCCCTTAATGATTTTTGAAATGTTCTTGCCTTTTTCAGGGCAAAATCAAATTTTTTGTTAACATTTGTTTGTTAATTTGACTGATATTTTGGATCTAGAAATGTTGAATCCGGTTGGACTATAATGTTAGACAGAATAAATATTCTGTCCGTGCAACTTAAGTATGGTTTTAAATAAGTTATATGAAAGTTACTTGGAATATCCTCTTTCCACTAATTTCTCACTTCTGTGCATTCCAGGGCTCTTTTATTTTCTGTTTTTCTCACATTTCATACTTTGCTTATGTTTTACATCTTTGTAATTGGATATTGGTTGGATGCAAAAATGTGTTTAGAGAAGAAATAATACATTTTATAGACACAACATAGGAACATAATTGATATCCTAACATGTAGTAGCAGTAATTGATTCCTATCTCCAGATGCTCTTATGTGATCATAAATTAACAAACACTCTAGAAGCTTTAATGTGATCATAAATTAACAAACAGGTTTATAGAGCATCTTTAATTCTAATGCATATTTCCATTGTAAACGGGATATTGCAAAATTTGTATCCCCAGTGGTGTTGGTATTTGTGCGGTTCTCATATGCTTCTTAGCATGAACGAACTTTCATCATTTCTTGGCACCAATTGTTGCTCTTCAAACTTATGAGCGGCAGTGGGTAGAGTAAAGCCAAGGGGATTGTCATGTGCGTTGGTAAATTGCAGAAACACGTCCACAAAGCTTGAACATTCTCTAGGGAAATATTGTGTTTACTTTTTTATATCTGGGATGATTCGTTTTAACTCATCCTTAGATGTGTGAAAGTTCAGTAAAAGAATTTACATAAACATAGGTACATGGCGTGTTGGGGCATTTGGTGATAGACTATCAAAGAAGTATGTTGTAGCTGAACTGAAATTCAGGTATTTGATGTGAATATTTAAATTAATAGCTTCCAATAATTTGATTGATGCTCTAATATTTCAAATGTCTAGTCTACATATTTTGATGGTTGTTCAGGTCAAAGTGCTATTTTTTGCAAATCTTATAAGGACTTATAATCTTGAAATCAGAAATATTTTTTGAATGCGACCCTGTAGAAAAGTCCAAGTTAACGATTCCTGATCAGAGAAGGGATGGACTTTTCATCTGTGGATATTTAGTAATGTTTTTTTATTTCTTTCTTACTCCATTCTCATGCCTTGCATTTCCAGTTAAAGCTTCTTCCTTATACCCCATTTAGTTCCTAATTTTCTTAGAGGTGGACATTGAGTCTACTGATTATTCTTCAGGCTTTGGCCCATGCAAATGGAATCCGTGAAGATGCCCCTACATAAAAATGAAACAAGAAAAATTAAATAAATAATTGTGCAACATTGACCATGAAAACCTTTCGAGCAATGTTGCCTTAAAACTCAAAATGTATCTTATCTAATTTGAAGATTCTGATCTAGGTTATTACGAGAATTAAAACATATGAAGTAGGTATATTTTTACATTTGATTATATTAAATAACCTTATTGGTATAATGTTTTTTGTATACTTAGACACACTTCGAGATTTTAGAGTTCCACAAGTTATAATTTTGTATTGTATATAAGAATTTAACTGTTATAGATCTTTTATTACAAAAAAGGATATGCCACAATTCATTCCAGATATACAATACAAAAAAATAAGTCTGTTAGCAATAAGGGGTGCTTTGCATATCATAGGCGTAATTTTTGTTAGTTTAAGTAATTAATATGGAAATTAAGTCATTCAGTGTTCCTTTTTCTTCCCAAGTATTTTTGTAGGATACCTTACTTTTGTATTCATTCAAAAGTCCAAGAAATGCTCGAAATGTTGTGGTGTTCTCAGAAACAGTGTACAAATAACATCTACATTTCCAGGGATTTGGGGAGTATCCCAGTATTTTGATAATGAATTAAGGGGCCACATCTCTGAACTTAACACCAAAACGCTAACCCCCCTCCAAACCCTAATATGCAAGTGACAAACATGACAATAAAAAAGATAAATTATATATGTGAAAACCAACAGACTGTTCCCTGCATGAATGACATAACTGCAACAATTCCTCATTCATTCTCTTTGAGAATCCATATAATTGAGTTAAGTGAAATTAAAAGACGAGGATTCCTTCATTCTCTCCACCCTCATTCATTGCTCTCAAGTATTTCAAAAATTTTCTAAGTTCTGTGTGGATTTGTAGATTTTTGTTTCATCTAGGGAGACTGTTTGTTCCAGTCTCTAGGTACCTAGATTGTATTCTATATATAGGACCTATAAGTCATAATTTATAAACTATGTTTCAATTTTGAAAGTCTTAAAATTATTTGTGGGTTTAGTCCTTTGGGATTTTTATGTCCAAGAATCTCTGGAAAATCAACATTCTTGTACTTGCACCTATACTCGTGTCATGGTAAATTATATCTTATTGTGAGGTTCTTCTTTGCAATGTTGCAAGTTTATGAATCTTCTACAAGAATTAAATACACTTATTAAAATACCATCATTTTTATTTTTTATATACCACTGCCACTAGGGGTATTATTTGACACCTTCCTTCTCACATGTACTCTTCATTATATCTAAAGATGGGATAGTGCAAAATTTGTATCCCTATAGGTGTTGGAATTTGTGTGGTACTCATATGCTTCTCAGCATAACGTACTTTCATCATTTCTTGGCACCAACGATTGCTCTTTCAAACTAATGAGCAATAGTGGATAGAGGAAGCTGAAGGGTTTGTCATGTGGGCTGGTAAATTGCAGAAACACATCCACAATGCTTGAATGTTCTTTAGGGAAGTATTGTGTTTATTTCTTAAGATCAGGGATGATTTGTTATAACTCATCCTTTATGGGTGAAAGTTCAGTCAAAGAATTTACATAAACACAGGTACATGGCATGTTGGGGGTGTACTCGCTGTCTCACGGGCATTTGGTGATAGACTAGTGAAGCAGTATGTTGTAGCTGAACTTAAAATTCAAGTATTTGGTGTGAATATTTAAATTCAAGTCTCACTACGAGAGTGTTCTTCTACTACATGAATGTTGTCCTGGCCTCCTTGATCTTCTTCAACCGCTATGTGGCCATGGATGTAGTTCAATAAAGTGTGATTTTGTACATCCTAATTGACACTTGTTGGAGATTGAATGTCAATAGTATGGCTATCTTGGTTGATGGTTATGGCATGTGAAATGGTAATGGAACAGGGGTTGGCATCACAATCTTTGTATAAGATACGAGGATAACTTGTGTCGATGTTGAAGTACTCATCTTCAAAAATCATAGAAAGATCACAAATGTATTCAAATTGATTTGCAAGGCATGCGTAAATAATGTTGTAACAACCACAAACATATTATTCATCTGAATCTGATTCTAACTCAAGGGACTCTGAATTCGATGTTGACACTGATTTTGATTCAGATTCTGATAATAAATCTAATGTCAGTTCAAAAATAGAATTTGACTCTAATTCTGATTCTTCATTTGATGGGTACTGTGTTATAATGATGTTTTGTTGAATGTTTAGTATTAGATAAGTAACAACCTATAATGACATGATGGGCTCCACTAAGATTGGTTTATCAAAGTGAGACTTCTCTAGGATGGGAAAAAGTTCAAGAGACAACTCAATGATTGGTTTGTCAATAGGTGGCTCTTGAAAAACATGCATATGGTTAAGGTAATGATTTGCCCAAAGGCAATTATAATCATTAAAAAGTGACTCAACAAAGACTGGCTTGGTAGAGTGAGACTCCTCGACAACAGGGATAAGATCAATAGGCGATTCATCATAGGTTGATTTATCACAAATGGTTAGTTGAACAAAGACATCTTGGATTGGTTGGTTATTTTGACCTTGGTTTTCAATGATTTGGAAGATACCAGTTTTGAACACAACTTGGTCTTCGAATGATTGGATCAATTGAGGTTTGGATGGGATTGGTTCTAGATGAGGAATGGCTCGTGGTTGGATAATGGTAGGGCCTTGGGGAGCATGATTGCTTGCATGAGCTAAAAGATAAAGTCTTGAAATGGTAACGATTTGGTGTTATGGGGCTTGATTGCTCACATAAGCCAAAAGTCAAGGTTTTAAAATAGAAATGGTGCGATGTTGTGGCCCTGAAATAGAAATGGTATGATGTGGTGGGCCTTGATTACTCATACAAGCCAAAGCACCCAAGTCTTCCTCATAAACCATATCATCCAAGTCGTGAGTTGGCTCATAAGCTAGTTCTTGACTATGTTCCATGTACTGATTATGTAGAGAGGGTATGGATCCGTATAACAAACAATATTATTTGTAGTTGGGTCTTCAAAGTTCTCACAAGCCTCTTCATGCCAATCAAGTCTTGATTTGGATATTGTGGATTTTGACTATGTTCCCCATATGGAGTAGTGTAGGGAGAATAATAAAATTTCTTAAAAAATCTTTCTCTATAGGGGTTCCTAGTGGGATTTTGTGCGGTCATTCTATCATAATTTGGATTGTACGTGACTCCACCATAAATATAGCTAGACAAATCTACGTAAATGATGAAAGCTCCAAAACAAAAAGGCTTAGAAATCTACAAACTCTGAAAACTATGTTCAAATGACAAATAGTTTAAGCTTAGTCTAACTTGGTCAAAAAGTTGTATCTCCAAAATGATTTGTGCTAAAACTTGGCATAAAATAGTCTAACTTCAAATGTCTAATGTCAAATGTCATACACACAAAAGGTCAAGCGTTTGAATAAAAATTGGTATGTCAAAGGTCTAGGTCAAAGTGATCTAAACAAGGTCTAAACTAGGAAAGGGAAAGGTTGAGTTATTAAGTCTTTTGTCCAAATGTGGAGTCAAAATGTAGGCTCAAACAAAAAGACATATTCTAGGACTTTTGGCCAAATGGCATCAAATGCTAAAATTTAAACAAAGACTGATGTGATTTAATCTAACAAGTTTGGAAACAACTTTGACATAAACCCGACACACAGAATCAAACATAAACATGATCAGTTGGCATAAGACAAAAGGCTTTTTGAGAAAGGTTGTGTTCTCTTAAATAAAGGCACAAACAATGATGAGGATAGGCTCTGAACAAATAAAGCATCAATAGTTATTGATTTTGTGTAATTGATTAACCAAAGTTATGCAATCGAAAAGAGAAATATCTGTGTATCAGCGTCATGAATTGAGGCTTAAATAGAAATCAATCAATGTTTGAATCCAAATTTGACAAGGTTAATTGAAAACTCAATGTTTGAAAATTAGGATTTGACCAAATAAGCTAGATAAGATCAGAGAGTATGACGGCACAAGACAAAGGTCCAAATGGTATACATGACATGGTTTGAAACAAATGGTTTTTGATACAAGGTGAAATACGTTCCTAAACAAATTAAGCAGCCTAACGACATAAGCATGCTCGAATGATGCAATTTATGTTATGCTTTAAAAGACTCAAAAGCAAAACGGTTCGACATGATTTGGGCAACATATCACTACCCTCCACAACTCAAATGACATACACAAACAAGTTTAACAAAATTTTCAAGGCACAAGTGTGGTGTAAAACGACTAGCATAACGCCTCTTTAAATAAAAGAGTGATGTATAGACAAATTAGTTTTGACATGGTTTATACACAAACAAACAAGTTTTAGTCTTAAAAACAAGATAAATGACCAAAATACATTAATTATAATCATCCAAATCTTAACAAGGGTATGGCAATGTGGGTTTGACTAAACTATCAAGTTTTGAACGTTTTTAGGGGATTCAATTGCATAATGATTTTTACGTCAAACAATGCAAAAAATAAACACAAAAATTGTGTGACCGTGACATTGACTAGTTGTAAAAAGGTTTAATCCTTTTTACAACCACTACATCCTACTATTTGCTCATGTAGTATGATGTCCAAATGTAGATACATTCCATGTGTAATTCAGAAGGAGTAAGTGAAGTCAATGCTAGGAGATGAAACCTCGGGTCAAAGCTTCCCTAAATAATTTGTGGAAGGTGATGATGTCCCCCTCGCAAGCTAAGTTTGCATGAAATAAAAGACTAATAGAAAGACTTTAGGGTCATTTTCAAGATGACCCAAACTTTGATGAGTTTTTGAGGAGTGCTTTAGACAACTTTCTTTTTAAGCCTTGGACTAGGCTACTTGTAATAGGAATGGAGCTTTTGATTCCAAGGGTTCTTTAAAGGGGACAAATAGAAGATCATACAAGTAACATCCTTCTTTTTGTCAAGCAAAAATTTAATTTAAACAACTAAGTGAATACAAAAAGCTTGAAAATGTGAGTTCATTTTTAAACCTAAATGGAAAATGAGGTGTTCATTTGACCCCTTGGTCTTAGTTGCAAACTTTGAAAACATTCACCATATACATCTAAATTCTTTGTTAAACACCAAAACAAGGTTTTAAACTAATTTTTAAGCACGCAAAAGGTGATCTAAACATGTTTTTAGCAAATGTCAAGCTTGGTCCTGCAAAAAAAAATATTAGCATGTCTTTTAGCCTTGAAGCTCTTTTAGGTTTGAAACAATGAACTTTAAAAAAGAGCTTTCGGGTCTGTGTTTTAAGAAAAACATAGTGACAAACATCAGTTATTTAATCGATGACAGTTACATTGGCTAATCGATGACGGTTATCTAACCAACATCGATTATACCAATAGTGACGGACGATAACTATCCAACTGATGTTAGTTTTACTAATTGACATCGGTTTCTGTGTAAACTCGTGACAAAGGAAAATGACAAAACAAAGTTAAAAAATCAATTTGCAAGAGTTTTAATGATCCAAATGAAGATTTTAAAGCTACAAAATGATCTTATTTATGTGTGAGATGCGTTTGGTTCCATTGGGCGTGTCATATGTGATCTAGGAATTTGACTCAAGAGAGGATAGTTAATATGGTGTTAGTTTCAAAATAAAAACAAAATGAAAGAAACACACTAACAAATATAACTTTTCTAGGCCTAGACACTAGTGAGAGCTTAGTTAACAAACATGAATAAAACACAACTAAAATACAAAAAAAATCTTCTTTTACCTCTCTTGGATGCTCCAAAATACTTGTATTAGCTTGTTCAACTTATGCTCATGAAGTCTTTGGCAATGGAAGCTTAGCTACCTCCATCTCTCCTTGACACTTTTGGCTTGTGGGTTGGCTTGGCTTAGAATCAATTTGGCATGGTAACACTAATTACAATGGTTTTTGAAATCATTTGTGCATTATAAATTTGCATTATCAAGACTTTTTGAAGATATTTGAGTATAATAACTTTGCACCAAAATAGCTTAAAAATGATGTTCATGACCTCTCTATTTATAGATTTTTAAGATTGATCAGAATCAATCTGAATCGTCTATCTTCGGATTGAGATGTGTGGCTAAAGATTAATCCAATTATACAATTAAAATTGATAAATAGGCTCATCAATATTTGGATAGAGGAGCAATTAAGAGGCATGGAGGGCTTTGATGAGGCATGGGAGACATGAATCTTGATATTTGTGGCATTTATGGTCTAGGGATGTTTTCCCAAAAAATGGAATCACTTGATGATGCAAATTTTCAATATTCATTTCTAAAACAAATTATTCAACAATTTTTCATAGATTTATTGATTAGGCTCTAATTTGGTTTAATTAGCTCTTAAGCATATTTAAGCACTTTGTGCACAAATTACTCAAATTGATCAGAATGCTTTGTTATTGGTCTAAATTTTGACTGGATTGGAATTAGAAGTCACTATCAGATGCATTGGATCCGTTATTCCATTTAAGATGTTATCAATAAAAAATAACAAATGCATCCATTTTGTGCAGAAGATTTGATTTGAAAGATCAATCCAGAGCACCTAGGTTCAAAATTGACATTTTGACTCGGAATAATCTGATCAAAGTTAGCTGGTTTATAAATTGTATTTCCCCATTTAATGATACTCTAGTTAAATCGACACATGAATATGTCAGTTTCACATCATTTAGCGTGTTTTAGTGTTTTTAGGCCAAATTATGCATTTTTAGTGGAAATTGGTCAAAATCTTGATTAGAGGTTATCAGTGGCAAGTTTTAGGTGTTTATAGTCTACACTTTCTAGTCTACCCTAACTTTATGACCCCTGACCTATTTCTCTATTTCTCTTACCTATAAATCCCATACTGGCTACATTGTCCCATAACAACCTAACATTACCCTAAACTTGACATGCCTACCCCTAACCTATCCCTACCCTAACCTTACCCTAAAACCTAGCCTACCCCAACCGACCACCGGTGATCATGGTGACTGTCATCGATCAGACACCCCTACTTCACAGGGTGTCGACCGGCGACAGTCAGACTTGATCATTGATGGTCACTGTGGGCATTCCATAATCAGAATGCCCAAACCCTAGCTACCCAAAAACAAAACATCAAAACATACAAACAACCATCTTAATCACTTACCCTAATACCTAAACCATCCACACCCCCTATTAATTTTTGTATTTGCCCACAAAAACCTAAAGCCCTACCTAGGGCATTGTAGCCCAAATAAACCATTCCTAGCACAAATCCCGACCTTCCAACCAAATTTAATTACATAAATCACACCTATTTACCAACTTTAAGGTACCACCTACCTCATTCCTCGACCTATGCCATGGTCGGAGCCCATGAACAGTTATCTGACCGTGTCCACACACTCCTTGCATCTCAGGGCCATGAGTATCAAACCCACATGCCTCCAACCAATGAGCAGTCACCAACACAACAATCACCCTCACCACTAAGCACTAAAATCACTAGAGCTAAGTCAACCACACACAAAAGTTATAATGGGTGAAAGTAATTTTTGTTTTACTTTTGACTTGGTAGATTTTTAGCGTTTCCCCTGATTGTCAATGGTCAGGGTGATTGCTAATGGTCACCTTTTTCGGGCCTTGACCTTCGATGGTCAAGAAACTCCAATTTGACACTTCCATCTAAAACTACCATTTTTTAGCACAACTAAACCAGGTTTTGCACTTTTGAAGATTACTTTCTCCAACCAACCTGACCACCTCATCACCTTGTTGTTGGCCCATTCAACGTGCAATTTTATGATATTTTTTGCCTAGTCCTTTGACTATAGAAAAAACATTGCGATGTTGAATTTTTACATTTTATGCCACCTTGCACATACTGACCTACTTGTGTCTCATCAGGAGCACTTCATACTTTGGATTCCTATGACAGTTGACCCATTTGTGTTTTCCCCAAGAGCACTTCCTACCTTAGATACCCACTAGAAACATAATAATTGATTAGGAGACTTTCATTTATGAGTGTTCCCAACCATCACACCTACATGGAGTCATACAGTTCACTTGTCACTTGCCCTTCTTAGCAACCACCATTATTTTTACCAAATGTGATGACCTAGTATATGTGCGATCTTGGCTATCACTCTTTTTATTATACTTTGTGTGCAAGTTTGCATTTCAAATGCCCAACCTCGTGTCACCACCTCGTGGCTCACCAAATACCATTTATCAAACCTATACCTACTTCTGTTTCACCTTACTAATTTCCAAATTTGAGGGGGAACACCTCTTCTTACTCCTAGGGCAACTAGGTCCTTAACGTATACTTCATTTTTATTTTGTAGTTCATTCACGCAAGCCATACAACAAAAAGGGTAAAATGTAGACACCAAAAATCTGCACTCTTGTGCTTCCAAATGTCAAAAATCCCCCTAGACCTAGCTAGGACCCTATTGTGATCAACCTACACTAATTTGGTCTAACCAAGCCCATTCATAGCCAGTTTCACAAACTAACTCAATCTAGCCTTTATGATCTCTTTCCTCTAGACCTTGATCATCTACAGTTAGGGTGGCCATCGACGACACCATTGGGAACCCTTGACTATTGATGGTTATGATGCACCTCTTAACCATAAACATGTAAGTTTCACCGACCTCTTCTAAATATAACTCGTCTAATTTCAATTGCGAGCCTTTGTATGGACGTATTATATTTACATGGCCTAGTTACACCTTCACTTCGACCTTTTACTTGTGCCTATAGGAGAGAGAGGCTTGGTAGGTCTAATCCATCTATAATAATTATCAAGAGGTCAAGGACTTAAGAATTTTATTTTGCAATTCAATCAATGTCATCAGCGTTATCAAGCGTCATCGATAATTTCATTGAGAGCTGACTTGCCATCACCTCTCAACCAAGTTCTTGGGTACTATTACTATGCTGGAATCAAGCTAGATTTCACCATCAGGGTAACTGCTTCAACCACTCACCCAATCAACCTCTGGTAAGACAAGTACTTATTTGTCAATATTCACATACTTTATATTTTTATTTTGCAATCAGTCCAACCCTTATCCATCTTTCAGATCTCGTTATTTAGCAATTTACCAACCCAAAATTTACACAATTACCATTGACGATTGACCCAACTGTCGATGGTCTGTCCAACCACCGGTAGTCAACTTAACCATTGACGGTCACCCTAACTATTGATGATCACTATGGCAATAAAAACCAACAAGCTATTTTTACCCACTTACCCTCAACTAAACCTGATTTTTTGTGTCCCTGCCTATGCATAGACCTCTTTCAGATTTTCTAAAGCATACCCCAACCCCTTAGCACAAGTATTAATTAGTTTATCACTAATTTGATCATTTCTAGTCTATTTTCTTAAGCAAATATCTTGTGTTAAATTTCAGTACCTTTTGATTATTAATGCAAGTACATTCTTTCTATTTTTGTGAACTTAATTGTTTAAAACTTATGGATTGACAACCCTTAAGGAAGATCTTACTTCTGGGATCTAGTTATTGTTAGGCATTCCACCCAACTATCTATCTAACAAACAAGTTTTCTTTAGTGTTTTCTTATCAACAGGTTTTCCTCCCAAGCTAAAGAGAAGCTCTTCACAATATTCTGGATTCAATGTGTGCACAAACAAATAGGTTTTTCAACCACACTTGTATCGAGTTTCTTTTCTCTCTTCTTTATAACTTAAGTAAAAAAACTACATGAAACACCAAGAACAGTGTGGAATTTATGCAGATGTAAAGACATAAAATGTGGCAAGGGTTGGGTCGAGTCTACTATGAACTTTGTTTGGGATCTCTAGATGTAATTCCAACAAACCTAGGTTGTGTAATCCAAAGAATTTTGATACTTACCAAGCCATTCTATGTAGAGCTCTCTAGCTGTGAAGGAGACTGCGATTCAATGTAGGGTGAGCTCAATGTGGAGATTAGATCCATAGTTGAGGTAGAGAAATTTTTTATTCAATGCCAAAACATGATTGTTTTAAGCCAAGTTATGAAAAATTGACGCTGAGATAAGGTTGACTATAAAAACTAGATAAAGGGGTTATGTCAAGGGAGATCCTATGGTTGCATCTCAAAGACTTATTTTCTCTATTCTTATTCTTCTTTTGTAATTCTACAAATCTGAAATAAAATTTAAAAAATACAAACACACACATATTTTTCAAATAATGAATGCCAATGGAATTTGAAATAGTTTGTATTGAAGGCATATCACATGTAAAGAGTACTAGACATTGTTTTCATCCCAGAGCTCTTATTATGACCAATACCTAAACTATAGATAGGTCCTATAGGGTACTTCTTTTGATACAACTAATGAGATTTTTTCCATAATAGTGAAGAGGCAAAGCCCCTATGTGCAACACATGATTTTGGTTAATCAGTTTCATTGCATTATTCAATATGAAAATTTTACCTATATAATGTGTTTTCCTACAAACAAAGATTCAACACTAATATATTATGCCAATAATTTCTCACACTTATCTCTCATAGAGATTCTCCTTTATTCCCTCACAAGCCTATCCAATCTTCTAGAAACTCTATGTGAGTTATGTTCACAACTCACATTATTGAATTATCTCTCCACATATTAAATACACATATACTAATTAACATTTAATAATGTGGA
Source organism: Torreya grandis (assembly GCA_037957365.1). NCBI lineage: Eukaryota > Viridiplantae > Streptophyta > Pinopsida > Cupressales > Taxaceae > Torreya > Torreya grandis. The sequence continues at coordinate 2,057,754 of JARHVA010002867.1, forward strand.
GTCCTAAACTAAACTAACTTATGCACCCATGTGAGGACTAATTCCTCAATAATATAGTGGAGATGTCATTGCCAATCATGAGTCAGTTGGGATTCAATGTTAGCTTTTAAAATTTAGATTTCCATGGACCCAACCCACTTCATTTTTGTATGATAATGATAGTTATATCCACATTTTTTGTATCCCAATGGAACACCAATGTACAAATGACGTTGAGATTAAAATGAATTATATTTTACAATTAATATGGGACAATGCTGTTGATATTAATTTTTCTAAACAAATGATCAAGTTGCAAACATTTTTATGAAACCCTTGCATGAGGTTCAATTTATTGAGCTTAGGCAACTTTGGGCAGTGAAGGTAGGTGTCATCAAAGGGGGATAGTTTAGTGATTCCTCCATCATTCTCTTCATCAAAATACATCTTAATGGAAGATGTTAGTGTATTTAATTATTCATACACTATTGTATGGTTTTAAGGTGCATTTATATTATTTGTAATTCATGTGTAGGCAATAATTAGTGTGTAATTACCTATAACTTATTATTTGAGAATAATAATAGTTAAGTAAATACTTAATTGAATTACGATAATAACAATTTTGTCCTATTAATTTTATAATACATACATACACACACACACACACACACACACACACACACACATATATACAAATTATATAGTTATCTTATCCTTTTGAGGTGAGGTAACTACTAGTCTCTATTTTTACTTCACGTCAAAGGGGGGCATATTCAGTGGGGGCATGCTTTGGAAGCATGTTCTCCACACTTATTTAATATTCAACATCCCTAGATTACAGTGGGGGCATGTTTTAGAAACATGTTCTCCACATTGGTACTTATATAAGTTTTCATATTTCTCCATATATAGTGGCAGAATTCTTTGGAAGCATGTTCTTCACAGTTACACGTTTTCCAAATTGGCCAAATAACACAATTATATGATTCAAATTCATAGTTGTGGTAGAATTCTATATATTAGTGCCATTGTTATAAATTGTTTCAGCATGAGACATATCTAAGGTGCATATGCTGTGCAATTTATGCATAACTATTTAAAAAAATCAAAACCCTAACCCTAACCTCATCTCTTATCTATATAAAGACATATAGGGCTAGTGGGTGAGGCATATTATGGATGAGAGTTATTGATATACTGGCATAATTATGCCAATGCTCTTAATGAAAATAGGTATCTATGTTACTTGGATAAATATGTGTTACTTTACTTTTAAGATTTCATATATTTGTTATGTGAGTATTATGGGTGTTCATCTTATGGTAGCTAACATGATTCTAGAGCCTATGTAGGAAATTCAATATATTAACCAAGCTTTTTACATTAAATTTATTGTGTGTGTGTGTGTGTGTAAGAGAGAGAGAGAGAGAGAAGTCAAACAATGCAATTATAATCTAAATTTATATTAAATACATGTTTTCTAATATACTAATATACTAATATAAGCTTTTAAAGAACAAGGGAAATAAACTAACCAAACTTAGTAAACAAGGTAACAAGTGATGGGAACAAGGATTTATCTTGAGTCTCCAAGCACCTCTTGAGATCACTTCAATATCCTTTCTCCAAGCTCTTCCATTCAATAATTTTCACCAAACTAAGCTCCAAAAGGGATGTTCAATCCTCAAACAAGCTAAGAATTGGTAAATAACAAGAAAATTTCTTCACAAAAGATCTACCTAAATTAATTAATGAAGGGGGTACCTTTCTTAATTTTTTTAATTTTTATTACACACCCATGCTTTTTTCCGTACAATTTTCTTATATGTTAATGTGGGTTTACTTGCACAAGTAACCCCGCCTTAAATACTTATTACAAGGTCATTGAATTTTATTACATGCCCACATAGGCTCCTTACATGTTTACTTAATTTTATTACATGTGCCATGTGGGTTTAATTGCAAAAGTAAATACATTCTATTACACATGCAATTAATTCATTACATGCTCATATGGGCTTCTTACAATTTCAAATAATTTACTTACACACACTACCCACTTACACAATCAATCACCTTTAGGCTAGCCTCTACTAACTTGGACCAATAACTCTTTTAGAAAGCCTATGCACCTACTTTTTACATATTTAAGCTATTATAATTTGTTATTTGAATTATTTTAGTCTATATTGATTAGTATTAATCTTGGTTTAGTAAAATGTTTTAACACCCCTAACTTTACAAAGAATAATTTAAATATTCACATATGGAGGGATCCAAATTTGAATTCCCACCTACACCAAAGGGATGTATCAAATATGATGAATAAACTGAGTTTGGAAAGGGAATAGTAGTTCATGACAAGGGGTATTATAGGGTCACTCATCAGTGTCACCTAAAATGAGCAATTGACAAACCTAGAGACCACCAAAAGTTTCTTTGTGACTTCCTATTTAGTGTATTCATTTACAGTCTCAAGGGTGTGGCCTAATATTTTTGCAGATGAGAAATTCACCCCTAGGAGGATAATACATGAATACTAACCTCAAATTAATAGTTTAAAAGTGGAAGAAGCACATAAGATGGGTTAATCACATGCTTTTCATGTTGGCATTAAGTCTCTATGTGGGAATATATTCGTCTAAATCTTAGATGAAGCTACTAGTTTGATAAAAAAATATGGGAGATAATCCATACAGTTGTGAAAATTCACTTACATCAAAGCAGGTGGATTTGAGGGGTCTCCATACTGGCTACCTAGGTATTCCAATGACATAGTGATTCTGATAGAACTATGTATGTCGCTGGGATATTTTCACTAAAGGTGGAAAGAAAAGAATAACATTGGAGTTTAGTTCCCTATTGACCTAATTCATTAAATCTATGGGACAATGTTTGATGCACATAATATTGATACAATGACCATTCATTTCCATATGAAATTTCACACCAAGAGGTTACCCTTTTAAAATTAAATATTTTGTCAAGAATCATCTTAAGCTGGGGCAAAACTACTATCATGAACCAAATATTGAGGACTATTAGGTTGATTGCATACAAATGATTTTGAGTTAAGAAGAAGAGATTACACAATAATTATCCTAGATAAATGAAAGGTTTTAAAATTGGAATGGGTTACAAAGGGGATAGTTGATGGATGAAGTGACGTGGAAGATCCTCTATACTCCAAATGATTTGAAGTGTATGTTTTCTTGAAGTGAATTGGTATTCAAAAGAGGTGACATATTTGAATACACATACTGAATTGGTCGTTTATAGATTAAGGAAGTGGGTTAAGAATAAATTTTATGAATTCATGAGATTTGGTAGCTAAAAGAGTGCATGAACCTCCAAAAGCTAGAAACCAAATATTGCATCAACAATGAAGCCTCCTAACTCTAGTGTCTACTGTAAAATTCCATAATCAAGTGAAACAACAAAGAGTGGAGGTGATGAGGAGTATCATGATAGAGAAAAATTTCATGAGAAGTCCTATGGTGAAGAATCTTCACTACAAGTCATAATACCCATCAAAAGACCTCTTGTCCCTTTAATTCAACTAAGTGAAATACCTTCCTCCTAATCTCTTGATTCTTATGTATTAATTGATTATACCACTCAATTTTTGGGACTAGATTAAGGTATAACCTAAGTGCCCTTGATCCCTATTCCTCTTAGTCATATTCAACCATTTCAAATTCACAAGCCATCTCCACCCCATGTTCCTCTATTGGCCCCAAATTTTTGGCTAAGTATTGTCCATTTTGACACGAGACCAACACAACATGGAAGTACCATAGTGTGGAAAGACTATGGTGTGAAATTTTTTGGATTTAGAATCACTGTGTCATGAAACCTACAGGGAACAAGAGGGCAAAAGCATAGAAGCCCCAACGTAAGAGGAACCAATCAAAGGAGAATTAGTCATGAGGAACTTGAGAGCATATGACTCAAAACTAAAGCACAAGACTTGGGTAGCACATGAGAAGTGGGGGTAGTTAAGGAATGGTTCATATGGCATGCTTAGCCCTTATTGATTGGAATTTTTGCATTGGTCACAAGAAGATGAATGCATAGAAACAAGAATCCATCATAGTGCGGGTATATAAGGGACGAAAAAGCCTAGATCCTCAGGGTAATTTTGTTGAATGAATGCCACAACTGTCAGTCTATTGGGAGTCCATTGGTTATTTATTTTTGCCATTAATTATGTAAACACTTGCTTAGGGATAAACAAGAATAAATACCCCTATTGTAATTGATGGGTTGTTGGTTGGTTGGTTGATTTCTAGATGCTCTCACTTAATATATGAGTTTCATACATTACATATTTTTTATTATGTTCGTGACAACTGAATGTGATGTGTTAAGTGGAGAGATAACTAGAACTTAGTATGAAATATAATCTTTCTTTTCATTTTCTAAAGTAACAATATTAACTAGTGATAGCAGTAGTCTGTAATATGGTGATCGTGCTTGGAAACATTAGGATCAAAGTAGTTTTTTGTGCTTTTATGTAGTACATATTTAAATAAATAAAGGGAGGAATATGACTAAGGCAATAACACTGAGCAACAAAACGTACGAGAACTGGTCTTTAGCTATGTGCTTTGGGTGAGTGCGCAAGACCATGGTCTTGTATGAAAGGGCCAACACACTAATTTGTTAAGCTAGAATCTAGTGCCAAAGCTATAATATTATAAAAACCCCACCATTTTTTTCCATTATCGGGCCCTGAAGTGCTTGCTACTCAGTCATGGAAAACGTTTGAGTGCATTACTCTTGAGAATATAAAATAATGGATTACCAAAGTTGAAGAAAAATTTGTAGTTCCCTATCTTGAACCAGGAGTTTTTGCATGTCAGTGGGTAGAGCAAAATCTCTATAGTACACAGTACAAAACTTTCTTTGCTGAAATCCCAATTCACCTGCACACTTGGCTCTTTGCACATGCTCAAGGATGGTCCCAAAACCTTGGGAAAAGATAGTCTTGGACCCTAGAGCGACAAAGAGCTTTAACACAACTTGGAACCCTCTGGACTACTGTTGTTAACATTTGGTGGAAAGGAGTTTTGAACATCTACATTTTGGAGTATGATGTAACCACCTATTCATGTCCTAAAGAAGCTAAGTTCCATTTCCTTTGAGAACCACGTGATTGTTACATTAAACATTTTACCTTTGAAATTAATAAGTTATTTGTTGATTTGAGACTTGAGACTATGCCAATGTAGAGCTAAATCCTTTTATGCATGATCTGCACATTTGGGAAGGGAGTATTAGAGAGTTGGTAAAAGATTATGGGTTTAGAATGGTATTCAATCAGTGGACATTACAGAAGTGGAAGTATGATGAAGTTTGACAAAGGATTATAGGAGTTAGTGGTGTGGGAAGGGATCGGGCAAACTCAGGAAGTGTTGTTAGGATCCTTGGGAAGTGGAGACACACAAAGAGAACCCCATCACCTTTGAGCCACACCTTATGCCTATAATATCATATGAAGGAGAAACTAGTTGGATGACGGTAATTGAAGAACCAAGTCTGAACCAAATAAGCTCCCCAACCATAGTGCGTACTCATGCTCTCGAATCAAACAAATTACACATACATAATTGGGACACAGACAATGTGGAATAGGAGACTGAGCCAATAAGGGATACTAAAACTCAACCATTTAACATACATATAAACTTAACACTTTCCTTTCCCCTTCAAAAGAATTTCATGGCATAATTAGGGATACCTGAAGGGCCTGACCCTTAGAGTGGATAGAGCATAGGCCCAAATTTGGTTAATCACCTAGCTACCACACCCCATATCACAAGAACTACTATTGGAGGTGCTTAAGGTGGATTGGGTGGAGGCATAAGAGGAGATAGTGGACTTCCCCCTCAAGGGATAGGGGTTGGAGGTTCTCAACAACCACTAATTTAATCACCTTAGCCAACAATGATATATTACAAAATGATGATTCATTTATCAAAATATCGAGGCATGGAAAATGCAGTTGAACACGTCGACAAATGTGAACTTATTTGGACGGCATGAGGCATCACCTCTTCTGAGTGTAAAGCCACACAATTTGTAACTACACTTTTAGACCACGTGTATAAATGGTATAAAAAAATTGATCCTCAACAAGATGTCATCAACTATGATCAACTTAAAATAAAATTTATTTAAGAATTTGACATTCTAGAATTTGAACAACAGAGCATAGCTATGCTAAAGGACATCAAATAGGAACTTACTGAAAGTGTGCAAGAGTATAATGTAAGGTTTAAGATGCTCTTGTTAAAGCTATCCTTTGAAATCAGTGATGTGCAGCATGCACAATGGGTTTTAGGAGGATTGTTACTCCCTTTTCGACGAACATTATCTCAGAAGACTTTCGATAGCCTGCACTAAGCCTTGGAAGTTGCCTTCCGTGTTGAAGTAGTTGGAATTGTCGATACCAGGATCAGTCCATTCATTGAATATTAGATAGCTTCAATGGCATCAAAAATTGAGAATTTAACAACCAATAATGCAGATGATACACACAACAATGTTTGGTACACTTACTACGAAGCTGAAGGGCATACACAAAGCAACTACCCATGCAAGAACATCCATGTAGTACTTAAATAGACATGTGAAATCTATCATGAGGAACATGATGTACACTCTTGTCCTCTTATGCAATAAGATATACACACTAAGATTTATGAGTATTGTAAGGTATGTGCTGCTTACACTCATGATACTAATGATTGTCAAATTATCAATGACATCTATGAAGCACATGCGTGTGGCATGTGCCAAACCGATGTAGCAAACAATCAGGGCAATGGTGGATATCATGGTTAAGGAAGAGGACAAGGACGAGGAGGTGGTCATTTCCTACCTAGGACATGTTATAAATGTGGATCCCCAAACTAATACTAAAGAGATTGCCTGAACTACCCTACATGTGCTTTCTGTAAAAAGGACCACTGACTGGAAGAGTGTATTGAATTGTATGCAATAATTACTAAGGAGTGAAATGAAAAGGGTGTCAACATGATAGGATTTGAGAAACCACATTGGCATGCATGTTTAGGCACCCCAACTATTCAACAAGTGAATATTACCATGTGTAATGGACAGTCTCAATCTCTCTCTAATTCTATTGGAAAACTTTAGCATGAACCATGAGCAAGAAAGTATCCTGATGCCTAGTAGTATAAGGATGTCCTCCAAGATACGATGGCATTTGTATGATAAATTCAGGGAGATATTCAATTCCTTAAAGAAAAAGAAGCAACACAACATGCTATTGTACAAAGGGCAACTAAACCATAAAATATGGCACATGATGACTTCTAGGTGCTGTACAAATGCATGCTGGATGAGGACATTATCCCATAACTGAGCGCTTAGCTTAAAAATAAAGCACAAAAACCAAATGATACTCAACCCCAAGTCACTTGATAGACTGAGGATCCTCGTCTGAATCATGTTCAGAGGCAAGACACTCCTATACCCTTTTCTCCCTTGGAAGATAAAGAGATACTAGTCAATGCTACCATCGATAGATGGGTAATTCGGGACATACTAGTTGACATTGGCATAGAAGTGAATGTCCTCCCCAAAGATGCTTGGTGAAAAATGGCCAGTCCAACATTACAACCATCACCTCACGTGTTTTTCATGGCTAATAAGACTCATGCTTTACCAATAGGTGTCCTCAAGAAATCCACAGTTGAAATACTTGGGGTACCCTTTAAGGCAGATTTTGAGGTTCTTGAATTAGCTTAGGCATATGATTTCCCAACTCTTTTGGGATGGCCCTGGTGCTATGAAAATAATGTAGTCCGAGTTTTAAGAAGTGGTATATTAGTTTTGATAACATTGACCAGCGTGTTTTTATTCCCTTAGATCAAATACAAGGGCCCCCTTATATAGAACCTGTCAATATGGAAGAAGACATTAACCACATCTACAATGTCACTACCAAAGATGATGAGCAAAGATATCTAACCACTGATGGTGTTCTCATATGGTCAAACACTCAATCCCTCTCTAACACTACAAGCAATGCTTGTAATTATTGGTCACATAGCAATTGTGATCTCACTGGAAGAATACGTAGTGTAATTAGAAGTTAGGAGACCATTGCACCTTATCACCGGTCAAGACATGAGGGGACCAATCATAGAGGCATTTCTTGAAGACTCGATGAGGCTCCATGATTCCATGAATAAATGGAGGTACGTGACTTCATATAGTACCTTGAAGAATTTTATGACATTGAAAGTGATCGTATGAGGTCACTTATTCATTTTTTGGATGGTATAACAAGATGGTGGTGAACCCATCATGAGCGACTCCTTTGGTGGGACCAAGCACAATCTACCTTACATCCTCAGTTCTATCATGACAGCAAGGTCAGGGGAGCAATTAGGTATAATAGAGTACTAGCACCTAAACCACATATAGAAATTTGTGAGAAAATGTAGAGAAATGAAGAGTCATATCTAATGTAGTACTTGTGGGTACATGCATTTTATGGAACTTTACGTACCTAGGCAAGGGCATGGTATATTCATGAATAATGACACATAGGAACTCGATTTTGGCATTTGTTGAAGGAAAACATGAAATTGGCCCTATCTTGTTCTTCTCCAAGAATGGATTTGTTCCTCACCTTCTAAGACATGAGCAAAGTGATTGTTGGTGATCATGTCCCATTGAAGATCACCTATGGAATAACCATCATGTTCTTTAACAACCTTTGCATCTCTTCGATGAATCATCAACATAAGTTTCCATGCCAAAACTAGTCCTTGATCATGAATAGCATGAGGAAATACATCTAGGCAAATAGAAGCTAGTGTTTCATGTGGAAGGAGAAGAATCCAATCCACATGACCCTTTGACAACCCATTTGGATGTCCATATGAACTATGGCATAAGAACTATTCATGATACTAGTGCCAATCTAGACACCCTTATAATGGGCCCATTCAGACTATTCAATGCAATATTGGTATGGAACACGAACCAAAGATGGATATGGTAAGAAATTACTAGACTGAAATGGAGATTTCAAATATATTTGAGTTAAAGGAATATCAAGATGTCTTTTCGAGAAATTATAGTGAAATTAAGGGAGTCCATCCATCCTCAGGAAAGATGCATATCAAGTTGATTGATGGTGCTCGACCAATAAAAAAGCATCCATATAGAATGAATCCCAATCTACGAGCACACGTCAAATAGGAAATTGACAGTATGCTATGTGGTGGAGTAATCACCCCCATTTATGAATGTGAATGGGTTAGTCCAATGCTGACTAGTATCAAGAAAAATGGACACATCTGTATTTGCATGGACTATCAAATACTTAATGCATCCTATGTCATTGACCTTTTTCGAATGCCTTTCATGGAAGAAATCCTTGAAGGTGTTTCTTGATGTGAGATATATATATGTTCATATATGGCTTCTCGAGATACCATCAGGTACAAATAGCTGAAGAGGACCAACCAAATACAACATTTGATACTAAATAGGGATCCTTCATGTATACTACGATGCCCTTCAAATTTAAGAATGCCCTAGCTGTGTTCTCATGCATAGCTATTGAATCCTTTAAGAATTTCATCCATAAGTTTCTTCAAGTTTACTTGGATGATTGAACAATTTATGGTTTGGTCAAAGACCTTTGTTCTAACCTAAGGCTTATGCTTGAGCGTTGTCAGGGCTTACAAATATCTTTGAACTTAAAAAAGTGACTATTTACTACACTGTTTGGTGTGCTATTAAGACATATTATATGTCAGGAATGACTTTTGGTAGACCCAATGAAGTTGTCTATTATTCTTCGCTTCTCAGTGCCCAAGACTTAGCGTGAGGTCTACACTTTTCTGGGCCATACTGGTTACTATCAAAAGTTCATCTGTAGATATGCAAATATTTTCATTCCCCCGGAGGAACTTCTAAGCTTAATGAACATTTCATATGGACGACTTCTTGTAAAGAAACTTTTGAAACACTAAAAGATAAACTGGTCACTTCTCTTATCCTCCAGTTTTTGAATTGGACAAAACCATTCCATATCCATGTTGATGCATCTGGAATGGCTGTTGGTGCAATCTTTTCACAACGAGGTGAAGGTCACATGGATCATCCAATCTACTTTGCAAGTGGAAAGATCACTCTAGCTAAAAGGAACTATATTACTACTGAGCATGAAGCATTTTTGATGGTCTATGCTCTGTAGAAGTTTTGACAATATTTATTGGCCACTCCCTTTGTTTTATATAAAGATCATGAAGCTTTGAAGTACCTTGTCAATAAACTTGTAATACATGGACAAATCTGTCACTGGATAGTGTTGTTCCAAGATTTCTAATTTTACATCATGGTGAAACTTGGGAAAATTAATTATGGACCTAACCACTTATCGTGAATTAAGTCTGGAGAACCCCCATGCATCATTGAAGATGAGTTACTTGATATTCAACTATTCCATGTCACTCGTGTACTTTAGGAGCTCAAGGATATTGCTGCTTTTCTAACCTCTGGTTCAGTGCCCAATTATCTCATTCCTCAAGGCAAGAAACAACTCATGGTTCACGTCGCACTGTTTCAACTCATAAGAGATCTTTACAAACTTGGCCATGACGAGATTCTTCAGTGTTGTGTTATGCAACATGAACATCTCGAAGTAGTTCGAGAAGTTCATGAAAAATTTGTTGGAGGATACTATGCTGGAGAGGTTATTGCATGTAATGTTCTATTGGTCGGATTATGTTGGCCTACTCTCTTTAAAGATGCTAAAGCATATGTTAGGTAGTGTGATATATGTCAGTGTGTAGGAAAACCTAATCACAAAGATGCCATGACTTTAAAATTAATACCTTCTCAAGAACCATTTGAGAAATGGGCCATTGATTTTGTTGGCCCCATCACTCCAGTTGGATGAAGAACAGGATCCTGGTACATTATTAAGGCAATTGACTACCTTACACATTGGGATGAAGTTGGACCAATAAAAGATTGTACTACTTCCACTAATGTGTGCTTCATCTAGGAGAATATCATCACTCGGTTTGGATGCCCATTAAGTTTCATTGGTGATTGCGGTACTCATTTTATAAATGAAACAATCCATGTCTTACTAAATGAGTTCATGATTATACACCACAAAATGACTCTGTACCATCCTCAAACCAATGGCACTATCAAGGCCTTTAACAAGATCCTAGGCACCACTTTGATGAAGATTTACAATATTAGCCAAAATGATTGGGATGATAGGGTGTCTGTGGTACTATGGGATTATCGAATAACCTAGAAGCACCTAAACAACAGTAAACCCTTCAATTTGGTGTATGATAAAAAGGTAGTTCTACCGGTTGAGTTTTTGGTACCATCTCTATGTATAACATGTGTAAGATAATTGGATGAGAAGGCATGCTTGAAATCACACTTAGATGCTTTGTTATGACTTGATGAACCCGGTTACTCACTTATTAGAGTCAAGATGTGGAAAAATGCAAATATAAAGCATGGCATGATTGCCACATAAAGAACAAAACATTTTCCCAAGGTATGAAAGTCCTACTATACGACTCCAAGTTTGTGTGCCATTGTAGAAAACTTTGGATTCATTAGGATGTTCCTTTCATCATTCATAGCATTCAACATATTAGAGCATGTTGATTACAAAGGTTGGATGATTAGTTCCTTCTTGGACATTACATTGGAAGTTGACTTCGACTATCTTTCACTTTTGAATAGTTAAAGTATTGTAATCAATAAGGCTTTTACTATTAGTTTAGGATTTCCTATTTTCGATAAAAGCGCTGCCTTTGTTGCACATAACCATTTCTTAATGTAATTATTTTTAATATTTTGTTCTTTTTATGGAGGAAGACGACTCATTTTAGTGTGGGGTAGAAAGAGATCAGAAATATTACATTCATAGGGACACATATTGCATAGGTGCGTAAAGTATATGGGTGCGCAAGGTTCTTAGGGTGAAAGGAACCTAGGCATGCAAAGTGTTATGGGCATGCAAGTTATTTAAGGCATGTGAACTATAAATCCTAAAGATAGGGTGTCCTTGCAATTAGTTTGAATTTTGGAAGACAACTATCTTCCATGACAAGGAAAACATGGGACACAACTATCATCCACTTTGAAGGAAGGCACGAGATGGGACGTACCATTAATGTAGAAAGAATATTTATGGTAAGAAATGTGCCAACAGTGTGATGTGACAATACCATTAAAAGCATTAAATGCCAAAAAAAATGATTGAAGTGCGATGGTCGTTAAATATTTACATTAATGACATGAAGTGATGGGTGACAGAAAGGTGGTAATGACAATGGAACCCCCTTTGAACCTATAAATTACCCAGTTAACTTTTTTTTACTTTTTACCTTTGCAATTAATTATGATTAACAGAGCTAAAGAGCCAAGAACAAGGGAATACTAGAGCCAAACAAGTGAATACCAGAGCCAAAATATAGAGAAGTCATGATTTAATACAGGTATTGAGGAAAGCGTCACTTCTCACCAAGCAAAACAAGGGGAACTTTGAGACATGGTCATAATAGAGAGAGCTGACAAGGTACAAAATTCTACCATTAGAAGATACTCAAGCTCGAAAATCTGAAGCCACAAACACATATTTAGTCAGAAAAGTTGGACAATCGTGTGTCAACCTTTGGGCTCCAAGGAGGGTGATGTGGCCTAAGTAAAAAACCTTGAGAACTGAACCATTACCTACGATACTAGAGGGAGAAGAGGTAAGTGGGGGAGACATTGCTGTCATTAGAGAAAAAACTCCATAAAAAGTTTAGCATATGGAGAGAGAGGAAAAAATCATGACATGCCCAACAAAGAAGATTTAATCATCCCCAACCCTGCCTCTAATAATTGAGGAAATGCAATATCTAGAATTGGTGTTACGCATGAGTAATTGGGTCTCCAAGATCTCCACTTGCACAATTTTCATTTATAACCATTGGTTACTTAGAAACGAGGTTAAACTTCAATGGCTACCTAGTTGAGCACCAAAACACCAAGAACCAAGTGGTGTTTGACCTCAATATCTTATATGCACTAGATTTTGTAGGGCTACTTTATCTCTTCAATTTGCCATACTTTGGAAAACTCATAGAGGTAGTTCAATTCCTACTCTCTCATGCCCATGAGGACTATATTTAATTTACTGGGTGTAGTATGAAGATCACACCTGAGAGGATAAGCAAGGTCATAGGGCTACATTTCTCATGGTTGGATGTGGCCAATGACCTAGTGGACATCGAAGAGGTCCAAAAGACTGCAATGATGCTTATGTACCAGAAGCAGGGCCATACCATGTACATCAAGAACCTGCAGGATCCTGCCCTCTGGGTTGTGGTATAGATTATTATGACCAAGATTGGTGGGACTGATCAGTGGAAGGAAGTTGACATGGCACATCTATACATCGCCCACCAGGTCACCTGAGGCTTAAAATATAATTAGGCCATGTATTTTAGTTAGAAGATTGTTGAAGATGCAAACAAAGCCCATTGGACCCCCAAAAATAGGTTTTCATGAAGGGTATTTCTCCTTTTAATTTTTTTTGATGAGATTGGCATACCAAACTACAACTTAAAAGCATTAAAGTGTATATACCCCCCACACACAGGTCCCCTACTAAATGCTATAACGTGTTCACATGTACTCATCACAATACCCCCTCCTACAAAATCAAGATGAGGTACTGGTTTGATGGCATGAGGGAGGCATTCGGAAATGAGTGGTGCATCCCAAAGGATTTGCCCTCTTTGACTGCTAAACAAGCCCAGTTTTTAGTAAAGTAGCACTTCTCCCTTGCATGCATTAGAATGATCCCTTTCAAAGAGCTTTCTGCATAGTTAAAGTTACCGTATGCCTTCTCGACATGGTACTTTATGGAGTTTGTAAACCATATCTATGATGTGCAACCCATTACCTTGGAGGATGAGAAGATAGATTTAGAGATTCACACTCTTCAAATAATGTTTGTATATCCAAGCAAGAAGGCCTAATGAGAGAGGAATGAGACGGACCTGATCGACATAAAGGTCAAATAGATAATGGTGGGGGAGCAAGTGCATAACTTATTTTATATGTTGCATCATTGAAAGGATCCAAAGGGCAGAGACCCTAAGGAAAAGCTTCTTCCAGTGCCACCTTTGAAGAATAAAAAGAGGGATGAACATGAGCCTAGCATGAGTAGTCAACAAGCACCACCAAAGTGGTAGAAGGCTACCCAGGTTCTACAAAAAGGCCCCTTATCTCTGTGCCCATCTCCACTGTGCCCATCATGCCCATCTCCACCTCGCCCTTCTCCACCTCACCCATCTCCACCACAACCATCTCTACCTCACCTATCTCCACTTCGCCTTTCTCCATTGTGACCATCTCCAATGTGCCCATCTCCATCTCACCCGTCTCCTCCTCACCCTTCTCCACTTCATCCTTATCTACTGCACCCTTCACCTCCTCAACTGTCTCCACCCAAATCACCACCATTGTAAGTCCTTATACCTCCATCCTCATCTCCACACATTCCTCCAACTCCACCCTCACCTCGTAAACCATCACAACCATCTCCCCCAAAAGTAATTATTTTAGGAGCTACACAACAACAAACCACATAACAAGCATCTCAGCAGGAAATCCCTATAATATAGGTACAAGCCTTAAATTCTGACATTGAGAAGACTCCCTCTCTGGTGTGAGAGGATATTATCTCTGATGACTCACTATTTTATGTGGGGCAATTTTATGGTGAAGAGGGGGATGGTGAGGAAGAAAGGAGCGAAATGGCTATTGGTAGTACTTATATGGCTACCAACGTAGGGGTCAAATTAGAGCATGACCCCACTAAAGGGAATGAGCCAATTGAATCCAAAAAACAACCTAAAGATGATGTAACTGCCAATCCATGTGAATGTTATCAATTTGGCTTCCTTGATAGGATGTTATATCTCTGGTTGCACTTCAATCCAAAGGATGCAACCTTGGAGACCAGGAAGCAGTGTCTTTTCTTATAGACATGTATAATGAGGAGTGGGGATTTGAGATCCCTCAAGAAAACCCTCTCCTTGGGACTTGATGCTTCTACATTGCCCAAGCCACTATGGGTGGATCCTCAAAATATATCCCCTCTTCTAACAAGTGCCACATTTTTTAAGTTGGCCATGGAGATCACATGCCAGAACATTTTGTCAGATTCTGATGTGTGCACTACCAAGAGGAAACATGCCCAAATTATGGCTATGTATAATAAAGAAGTTATTGTCAAACAAGTGTTCACCGAGGAAGTGGTTGCTTTGAAACAATAGGTCAAAGAGGTCACATAGTCAAAAGTGAGAAAATTAGACCTCTGCAAGGCAATTTTAGAATAGGAGCCAACACTGGCAGATGGTGTACCTCTTGATGGGGATGCCACATGCAAGTTAGAGACCCTAGTGAACCTTCTGCTAAAGTGATGTAAAGATCCACCCAAGCCAAAAGATGAAGGACAAGATCTAGCAGATCAATTCATCAAGGCATCAGAAGTCTGTAAACGTGACCTAGAAAGGGTTGGGGAAGTCATCCCCATTTTGGATGGAATTTTTGAAAGACAAGAATGCCCAAATAAAATATTTGAGGCTTGGCTCCAAGCTGAAGAAACTTAGAGGCAATAAATGGTTGATGTTGTGCTCTTTATAAAGGACCACACCGAGTGTACAAAAGCATTCAAAGATGTGGAGACAATAGAGGAAACCATTAATACCCATTGTCAACAATTGAATTCAAGTTTTGCAACCCTCTAAGGACAGGTTGTCAAGGAATTTTCAACTCTTAAAGATGTCTAGAAGGATGCCACCACGACCTTGGATGAACTGGTCAAGAAGGCTAATGAGACCTCTCACCAACCTGAAGAGATGAACAGATCAAAGGAGATCGTAGAAGAAATAACTTCCAAGCTACTCGAGGCATTGTCATATTGGGATAATGTTAGGAAGGAGATCGAGTAGATGGGACCCAAATTTTTGATAGAGGCTGCTAACATGACTTAGTCCATGATGGACTAAGAGCTTAGTGTGGGGTAATATTACCCAAAAAGTTTGGCTAAGTATTGTCCATATTGACATGGGATTGACATGACGTGAAAGTACCATAACTTGGAAAGACTATGGCATGAAACTTATTGGGTGTAGAAGCATCGTGGCATGGAACCTACAAGGTGCGATAGGATAAAATCATGGAAGTCCTAGCGTGACAAGACCCAATCAAAGGAGAATTAGTCACGAGGAACCCAAGAACATAGGACTTGAAACTAAAGTAGAAGACTTGGGGAGCGCATGGGAAGCAGGGGCAGTTAAAGAACGGTTCATATGGGAGATCTAGCCCTTATTGATTAGAAGTTTTTCATTGATCATGAGAAGATGAACACATGACAACAAGAATCCATCATAGTGCGGGTATAGAGAAGGCACAAAGGCCCAGGTCCTTAGGCAAAGTTCATTGAATGAGTTCCATAACTCTCAATCTATTGGGAGTCCATTGGTTATCTATTTTTTTCATTAATGATGCAAACACTTTGTCAGGGATAAATAATTATAAATACCCCTATTATAATCGATGGGTTGTTTGTTGGTTGGTTGATTTCTGGATAATTTCACTTAATAAATGAGTTTTAGACATTACATAATTTTTCTTGTGTTCATGATCACTGAATGTGATGTGTTAAGTGGAGAGATAACTAGAACTTAGTATGTAATATAATAAGCCTTTTCTTTTTCTAAAGTAACAACGTTAACTAGTGATAGCAGTAGTCTGTAATATGGTGATCATGCTTGGAAACATTAGAATCATAGTAGTTTGTTGTGATTTTACATAGTATCTATTTAAATACATAAAGGGAAGAATATGACTAAGGTAATAACACTGAGCAACAAAACCTATGGGAACCCGTCTCCAATTGTGCACTTCGAGTTAGTGTGCAAGACCACAATCTTGTATGAAGGGGCCAACATGCTAGCTCGTTGGGCTAGACTCCAGTGCCGAAGCTATAATAATTATAAAAACCCCAACATCCTCTTCCACCTTATTCTCCACCTTCAAAGTAACACACCCCTATAGAGGAATTTCCCTCTATCCCTAATAATCAAGTTATCACCTACTCTAGTGCCATATCATTTGCTTGGGTATACTAGATCCTAACTAGATCCTAAGCAAGAGTAAGACTGCTATCAAAGGTACTGACCTTGATTTCACAATAGATGAAATTATTATATAGATTCCTTTATCAAAGAAATCCATAGTCACATCAATGTTGGTATCATATTATTTTGGATCAAAATTCATGGAGATTGCATAACCATTGGTAGATAAGAATGAAGAAGAAATGATTTTTACGGACTATAACTTAAAAAAGATGATGCAGGTAGGAATTAGGGGGCTATATTAAAATCCACCTCACTCCCTAACACTAATACCCACTCTCTCGATCTCTCCAAGTCACAAGACTGAAGACAATTAAAATAACATTTATTGATGTTTGGGATAAATTACATTCATAGTCTCAAATTGGGATCTCAATGTTCTCACTCAAATTATAGGCCTCTTATCTTTGTGTTCTTTATATTCTATCTAATTTTTTTAATGATTACCCAAAAAACAATCCCCTCAAGATAAGAGGATCACCCTTTTTGACCTTTTTAAGCATGACTCTTCATATTCCCATAGTTGGTCATGTCCTTTGTGAACATTGAAACAATTTCCATATTCTATCTTTGTCATAATGAATCTTGGAAGGCAATTTAAAAACACCTAATATAACCATTATTGGATATTTATACTTGAGAAATCACCCATACAAGTAGTTTCCTACCTCATAGTCACTACCATTGGATATCTCTCATCAAGACATTTCCAACAATACTAAAAATGCATCATTTGGTGATCATAGGTGGGAGATATGGCTTGTTAAATCCTCAGTATCATGCATAGTGTTGTGATCATTGAAAACTAAGGCCTTTGTTTATTATTTGTAAAAAATTGAACCATGGATTTATTGAATCCACATGATAATTGGTCACAAACTCACCATCATATTGTTAACTATGTGTATGCATACCCATGGAATTAACAACCCCACTCAAGAGTGATCACATGTCTATTTAAGTTGTGGCCTCACCTTGAATTTGACTTGTGATCACGTTTTAAATAAGTCATGATTGCAACACATGTCACTTTAATAGACTCAAACTCCATTAGATTATGTGATCCTTGCTGAATCCTTGAACTCTGTGCTTCATGGACTCTGTGAGCTTTGATAACTCCATGACCTTGTGGGGATTTTCCCAAGCCATGAACTTCATGGAAACCCATGATCCATGAGCATTTTCAAAAGCTATGAACTTCACGTGATTTTATCAAGGCCATGAACTCTATAGAACTCCGTTCTCTATTGCTATGGACCTATCTAGAATTTGAAATATTCATCTAGGCCATCCCACATATTTCTCAAGTAAGCTAAAGTAAATTATTCAAAAATTTCACTATAAATATAAATGAAAGGTCATTCATTATAGGACCTTACACATATCTATTTCACTATTGCATGTCGATCAAATCTACCCTATTCTTTCTAAATTCAATACCAATCACTAGGAGTA
Source organism: Torreya grandis (assembly GCA_037957365.1). Lineage (NCBI taxonomy): Eukaryota > Viridiplantae > Streptophyta > Pinopsida > Cupressales > Taxaceae > Torreya > Torreya grandis. The sequence continues at coordinate 2,076,419 of JARHVA010002867.1, forward strand.
TTCACAAATAATGTTTGAATCATTTCAAATCAATTCAAGAGCTAACAATGTAAATTATAAAATCCAAATTACAAGTTGTATGCCTATAGTCAAAGATGACAATTTCACAATCACACTAGGTGGGAAAACTATGTGCGACTTGATTCCATCATCAGATTATCTATGTACATAGGTAATGGTAAATCATCAACATGGGTGATATGGGTCATCTCAACCCATTACACTTCACCTTATATTTTTAGTTTTTTATCTCCCACAAGTACACATAGGGTTTTCAAGGCAAGGAGAAGGAAAATAAAGTTTTATACATAGTATTAATAAAAGTAAATTATATCATCCCTCTCAATAGACATAGGCATAAGTGGTAGAGTAGTCACAATTTCATCACCTTCAAATTATAAAAATATGCAGTCAATAGATAGGGTTGGCAATGGCATGTGTTATTGTCTGGGAGGTGTAGACTCGTCCATACCTAGCCACAAACTCTATTACTTAACTCGAGTTGTTATAATCTTGTCTCTCACTATTAAAAATTTGATATAGCCACCCATACACCAAAAAATGTTGAATATCTTACTCTTGGTTGTCCTTACTATTTTAGCATATTCCACTTATCAATAAATTTTAATTGTCAATTCAACTTTACATTTAAATTCAAGCTTGAATGTCATATATTTAAATCTTAATAATATTTAAAAGTTTTATCCCTATTAAACACTATTAAATAAAAAATAGGGTAAATCATGTTGATGAACCCATTTTTTACTTGAACATTTCTTTTTCTATTTTTATCCTAAGGTCTTAGTTGAATTCATGAATCCCATACACTAAAGAGAAATCTGATCGTCCTTTCCAGGTTTTGATTGAGTGGTTTTGTAGGATTTCCTTCTAGCCTATGGGTTCAGATTGAACTGCTAATTTATATATACAAACATCATATCTCTAGTTGGTTTTCAATTTATTTTTGTTTCTTTTTATTGCTTTCTAAAATTGTGTTATGATAGTGGTAAAACTAATGGGTTTTGTCATTCTAGGAAAAATGGTCGTTAGTTTTACCTGAGCCATGATGTGAGGGTTACAACTAAAATACCCAGGCTATCATATAACACTAAATATGAAATATAGCTTCCACGTACCTAAAAAATATATCTGAAGTGCATAGAGTTTTTTTATTTTCAATCATATGAAGCTTCTTGGTCGTTTATTTCTATAATACACTAGTAAGTAATTATCCCCAATAAGTTACTCTCAATTTAGCTTAGAGATGGGATGTTGTGGCTATGAGATGGTGTAATCCTATGTAGTCATTGTCCTTTTGGGGCTTGTTAACTATTTTTTATTGGGATCGGTATATCTAAGAGCCTATAAATCTATCACACCATGTCTAGTTACACATTAATTTATAGTTATAAATTTAAAAAATTATATATAATAAAATGATTAAAATGAACAATGCACAATATCATGCCTTCCAATTCTGATTCAAAACTCAGAAGTTCTAGTTGATAAATATTTCAAGAACACATAAATAACACATTAACAATGAATTCTCTGAGACGAGATGTTTTATTATTCAAGATCGCAATACAACTATATGCTTATCTTTGGGAAGAGATGTTTGATTTTCCATTTCGGATTACATCTTCATTTATACACATTTTGAAAGTAGGGAGAGGAAGTGGAAAGTCACCAATATCAAGGGAGATTAAGTGGTTCGACTTTCATGATTTAAAACAATACAAAATTCGAGAAATTAGTATTTTTAAAAACTTACTATTTTTAGATTGCACCACTAAAATTAAAATTTGGGGTATTTTCATTGGATTTTTGGGGGTCAAAATCCATCGAGCAAAGCTCTATACCATCTTACCGTGTTCTCCTCGTTCTTATCTTTCCAACGGTTCAAACTACGAGTCAATTGGAGCTACGGTGCAAAAGTTATGACTACCAAAAGTTCCATCATTAATTGGGGTAGAACCGTCATTCGAATTGTCCCCTGAATTGTTGTCCAGATCATTCCTCCCTCTTTGAAAAGCAATGGTCCCCATTGCATCAGTCTTTCTCATTAAGTGTGGCAGTTGTGTCTTGATTTGATTCTCTGTGAGCCACTCACCTTGGTGGTTAAGCTGGCCCCTGTTGACCACCCGATAAAGTGGAATAGAATGCCCTCTTGTTGTTTTCATCCAGGTGTCCACAATTTGATCCTCCTGCACTGGAGCAAAACTCTATGGATCAAGCTCATCAATGTCTAGTTATTCTGCTATGACTAAAGTGTTCAACAGAGGTGGATGATATGGTTTGAGGAGCTTCACATTGAATATTAGATGTAGACCAAGGTAGACTGGTAGGTTAAACTCAAAAGCATTTTCTCCAACTTTTTTGGTGATGGTGTAGGGACCATATTGTAAAGGCTGAATTTTTTTATGTGGGCCTACAAGTCGTTCTTTCTAAAGCCGCAACCAAACCTTGTCACCCACATTAAAATGGTGTGCAATCCTATGTTTGTAATGACGTTGCCTATTCTTCTGATTCATCTTCTCCAAGATGTCATGAACTTGCTGCTGTATGTGTTGTATTTGTTCAATGAACTTTGTTGCTTTTGCTGCCTCAAATTTTCCTTGAGGTGTGTATTCCATGGTGGAGAATGGAACGACTATATCAATTATTGCCATGGGTTAGAATCCAAAGTAGACTTGGAATGAACTGTATTGGTCGAGTTGTGCAAGGCTGGATTGTATCCATGTTGTATGAAAAGAAGCCCCTCATCTCAGGTGTGTGGATGTTTGGAGTGATACATCTGAATCATGTGAACAATCAAGTAGTTCACCACCTTTGTCTAACCATTAGTCTGTGGACCTCATCATCTTGGTGTCCATCATCTTCCATAGAGTGGACCAGAAGATGCTCAGGAACTTGCTATCTCGATCTGGGATAATGGACTTGGAGAGATCAAAATGGAGCCATAAATGACTAAAATATAGTTGAGTAGTTTTTTCAGTAGATATATTTTTCTTACAAGCAATCATGATAGCCATTTTAAAAAAATGATCAACTACAACAAAAATATAGTCCTTGCAATGTTTTAAAGTGGGCAAACCTGAGAGAAAATCCATTGAGACAGATTCCCAAGGCCTGGTTGGTTCTAGCAATGGCATGTACAATCCTTTCTTCTTATTTTTTGGCTTGGCTATCGCACATGGGGTGCAAGATTTAAGATATCTTTCCACATCCTTTCACATATGGGGACAGTAGAAGTGTTTTTGAAGAACTGCGAATGTCTTTTCTATACCAAAGTGTCTAGTTGTCCTACTAAAATGTGTTTCCCATATCATCTTCTATTGCTTTGCAGTTGGAACACAGATGTGCCCCATATGACAGAAGACATTATCTTGAAAATATAAATTAGAAACATGTTTACCTTTTTGAAGCCCCTGATATGTATTAGCAAGGGCAGGATCTGCTTCATAGAGAGCACCCCAAGTGGCAGTCTCATATCCGCACAGGTCAAGAATTGTTGTGAGTGCAACAATTGGTGGGAGGCTTAGACAATTTACAGCTGTATTTGAGCTCCCCCTTTTATGTTTGATTATCATATGGAATTGCTAAAGATATGTGGCCCACTTTTGGTGCCTCTCATTTCACAGTTTGCTGTGTTTGGATGAATTTCAATGGTCTGTGGTTAGTGTGGATGACCATCTCTTTCCCCAAGTTGTGGTGTTTCCATTGTTTGCAAGCTTGCACAATGGCATAGAGCTTCTTATCATATGTCAGATATTTCCTGACTGTATCAATGAAAGTTTCAATGTGATATGAAATAGGATGGCCATGTTGCATGATGATAACTCCCATATTTAGATGCATATGTCATCAACGCAAAAGGTTGATACAAATCTGGCAAGGCAAGAACAGGGGCTAAGCAAAGTCTGTTCTTCAAATTCTCAAATGGCTTGTGTTGTATTTCACCCCACTAAAATGTAGCTTTAACTCCTCCTTTAGTCACTTGGGTTAGTGACCAAGCAACATGTGAAAATCTAAGAACAAACTTGTGATATAAATTTGCAAGACCTAAGAAGTTGTGAATCTCTGTGAAGGTCCTTGATGTGGGCCATTCTCGAATAACTTGAATCTTTTCTGGATCAACATAAACCCCTTTCTCATTCACAACGTACCCAAGGTACTAAATTGTTGTCATCTTGAACGTGTATTTGCCGAGACTTGCATATAATTTGTGTTCCTGAAGAGTTTGAAGCACCTTACGAACATGTTACAGATGTTCCTCCCATGTTTTGATGTAGATGAGTATGTCATCTAGGTAGACAACCATGAATGAGTTGGTGAAGGGTCATAGGATCTCATCCATCATCCTCATGAAAGTTACAGGTGCGTTAGTTAAGTCGAAGGGCATAACCAACCATTCAAAGAGCCCCTCTTTAGATTTGAATGTAGTCTTCCAGACATCGGTGGGATCAATGAGAATTTGGTGATAGCTAGATTTGAGATTAATTTTGGTGAAGAATTTTGCACCACGGAGTTTGTCTAGCAAGTCATCAATCTTGTAGAGAGGGTAGCGATTCTTCACAGTGATTTTATTCAGGGTTCGATAGTCAATGCAAAGCCTCCATGTTCCATCTTTCTTTGGTGCCAAGATAATTGGGCTCCCACAGGGTGAAGAGCTTAGCCTGATGTGACCCTTTTGGATCAATTCTTAAATCTATCTTTTTATCTCATTGTTCTCCAAAACTGATTTGCGATACACATGACTATTAGGCAAAGGTGATCCTGGGATCAAATCGATAGAATGTTTTACTTGGCAATGTAGTGGAACTCTTGTGGGTGACTTGAATTAGTCATCATATTCTCCTGTGATTCATCCTATTTGCTTTTGTTGTGTTGATTGTGTAGTCAGGACTGCAACATTGGCCTTCTTGGATTTCTATGGTTTGACCACCATGAGAAAAAATTGCTTTGTCTTCTCCACCAATCTCTTACATTGCTTGGCACTAATCAGGGAGACAGATGTGGGAGGTGGTACCTCTGGTACCCTGTAGCGTCGTGTTCCAAGAGTGAGGGTGGTTTTTTGAGTTCGTGATTCATAGATGCTATGTCGATCATACATAAACGACTGACCAAGTAGTACATCACAAATATCTAGATTGACCACATCACACAAGACTTAATCTTGGAAATGTTCTATTGCATATGAAAGAAGACACTAATGGGTGACACAGAGGTCTCTCCCTGGGCTCAACCATCCAATACTGTATGGATTTAGATGAGGCTTCATGAATAGATTGACTTTTCACAACTTTAGCAGATATTAATTTTTTTTGACTCCGACTATCAAGAATGAAATACAAAGGATTACTTTTTACCCATAATTTTGAGTGAAACAATATTTTGTTGTCATCTAGCCTTTCTTCACGCGCTGTGATAAAGCGACGATGGTGTCAGGCTCATCGTCTATAATTTCTTCTTCATCCTCTTCGATTGTAGGTTGTGTATGAGACAGAGTAGTAGATGTTGAGTATTGTGACTCAAAAAGTAGTGACTTGATGGCTCGACATTCTTCTTTGGAGTGAGTTCTAGTTTTGTGGTAATCACACCATTTTTTAGCCTTCCCCTTCTGAGGTTTTTTATCTTAAAACTCCTTTTTCTTTCAATTTTGGCCTCGTGTTTGACCTTCCTTGTCACTTTTCCATTTGGAGGGTTGACTCTTCGTATTCTTTCTGCCATGCTTTTACTCAATCTTCACTACAAACTTGTATGCCTCACTGAGGGTTTCCAAATCAGAGAGTTCTTTTTTCTCCCATATGTACCATTGTAGTCCACCACGATATTTGAGTCTTATGTTTCTCACTTTATTAGATGATCAATCTTGTAGACAAAGAATGAAAAATGTCTATGTAATCTTGAACAAATTGGTCCTTATCTTGGCGAAGTTGTTGCCACTGTATGTACAAATCATCATATGCTCCAATGGGATAGTATTTTTCTTTTACTACTTCCATGAAATCATTCTAGGTAGATTCCACCTCAAGGCCAATGTTATCTGTACTAAACCTTTTTTGGTACACTTCCCACCAATTTTTCATGGCCAATGATGCTTTCAAAAGAGCAAAAGTAATCTTTTCTCCATCGGTAAATTTATTTACAAAGAAGTAGGAATACAATTGATCAAACCAATTTTCTACTACATCAGCATTGGTTTTGCCTTCAAATGTAGGAATATCAAAATTCACCTGAACCTTGAAGGGTGTTGGGGCATTGAAAGGATGTTTCATAGATGAGGAGCTAGGAAGTGTAGCTGAGGACCCATAATTTCCCATCGAGAGTTTCTGAAAAATTTGGGCAAATTGTTGCAACATCTGTGCTTATTTCCATTAGAGGGCTTCATTCACCATTTCTTTGAAAGGATCAGATGTCTCATTGTCATTTTCCATTTGAAGTCGTTTAGAGCAAATAGGTGGATGGTTTGGAAGCTCTGATATTTTTGACCCAAGCTTCTTGTAGTCTGACCTCGTTCTCGAGATTATACACTCTCAAGACAAATCGATCTGATACCACTGATCCAAAACTTAGAAGTTCTCGTTGATAAATATTTTAAGAACACAGAAATAACATAGTAACAATGAATTCTCTGAGAAGAGATATTTTATTACTCAAGATCGCAATGCAACTATATGCTTATCTCTGGGAAGAGATGTCTGATTTTTCATTTCAGGTTACATTTTCATTTATACATATTTTGAAAGTAGGGGGAGGATGTGGAAGGTCACCGGTATTGAGAAAGATTAAGTGGTTCAACTTCCACGATTTAAAACAATATAGAATTCGAGGAATTACTATTTTTAAAAACTTACTATTTTTAGATTGCACTACTAAAATTTGGGGCACTTCCGTTAGGTTTTTAGGGGTCAAAATCCATCAAGCAAAGCTCTATGCCATCTCACTGCGTTCTCTTCATTCTTATCTTTCCAATGGTTCAAACGACGAGTCAATTGGAGCTACGGTGCAAAGGTTATGGCTCCCAGAAGTTCTGTCATCAATTGGGGTGGAACTGTCACCCGAATTGTCACCTGAATTGTTGCCCGGATCAAATCCAAATTAATATTGATCACCATAAAAAACCAAAGGGAATTCATAATTAATTTTGTTTCTCCTTCGCATAGACCTTAAATTTATCTCACTTACCATCCCAGTCTAATTATTCTTCCATGGCTTATACTAGATACCATTGTTCATGATGTCAACACTAGATGAGGTCGGGTCCCTCATCCTTCGAAACTGAGGGAAGGAGATCAACATGTTCCTCCTCAATTCCCTCCACCTCCATTAAGGTAGGATATTAAATCTAAGGGGTATGATATCATAGATAAACTAAGGAATACTCCTACCAAATTTTCTATTTTGTAATTATTAAGTGGATAAATTTTTTTCAAACATATCTTATATGAAATGTTGTGCGATACAACTCTTCCTAGTTATACACAACCAACATCATTTACTTATATCATGAATACATTCAAAGATATCTAAAATGTAATCACCTCTGATAAGGAAGACTTTCCTCCTAAGCATATCATAGGTCAAGATCTTCCACTATCCATTGAAGTTCAAGTGCACTAAAATGTTAATCAGGCATGTGTTGGTTGAGATTGTTTCAGGGTGGAATATTTGTAGCTCTACTTTCTTACAACAACTGGGTATAAATATGAATAACCTTGAAAAATTGGAACATAATATCAATAGATTTGATAATATTACTTGTCAAATACTTGGAACTATCACATTGGATTTACTAGTAGGTCCCAAAATGGTGCCTACTATTTTCTAGGTCATACCTTACCATTTACACTACAACTTAATTTAGGGGTGACATTGGATTCATGTGATGGAGGTTTTACCTTATACATTCCATAGATGTATCAAATTTATATATAACAAACATGAGTATAAAATTCCAAAAGATTAAATCAAGTTTGGATATTGTAAAATTAATTAATCATAATAGGAAAACCATTTTATTATACCCTCAACATAACCCATCTAACTTGATCAGATGCATACATATTAGGTGGGTAAGTCAAGTATAGAGAATGACAAAGTAATATTCATGAGCATTAAATATGATACACAGAAATCACCACCATTTACTGTATAACAAGAGGATAAAATCCCAAATCTCCCTCTTTTGGTCAAATCTAAAGATCCTAATTGCATAGTTATATATTGGTATGATAGTGATGATGATGATATGTAATATTAAGCATATAAAAAATTACGTTGACTAAATTTTAATCCTATCAACCCATATACATAATTATATTATACTCTATTCACATGTATGATATTTTTAACATTTTGATATCATTCATATATAATAAATAAATAAAAGTGAACAATTTCTATGTAGACACAATCTTTTGAGAACAAAGGATTTAAGTCATAGTAATATGAAACATACATCAGGTTCACCAATATGTTTTACCCTAATTTTTTTAGATTGGTAACTAAGGGTTATCAGGTCCCTCACCCATATATTAATTCATAAAATATTACAGTGATTATTAAAGTAGCAAACATAGGGATGAACACCCAGGGAAAGCATGGATAAACAACTAGGATATATATATATATATATATATATATATATATATATATATATATATATATAAACCATAAAACAAGGTATACACACCTTATATTATAAAAAACATATAGATATATACAAAATATCAACCTAGCATAGAAATAGAAGGATCCAAAAAAGGTGAGTATGAGTCCACGTCCATGTAGTCACCACCCAAGAGATCAGTATAATCCCCACAGACACCATGAGCATTGTTGACCAAATTTTGACCTCAAGTCAAAATTGGTCACCCCCTCCAAATTTAAACTTGTCATAGTCTTTTCTGTGTTCTTGTCATACTTATATGTCTCCTAGAGTCTTCATTAGACCTTGTTAGCATTATTTAAGGTTAGTTTGGAGAAGTTAAGGTAATGCCATGTTTTGGTCATATAATGGTCTAGGCATGTCATGGAGCGATAAGACATGGTTAAGTGTTATCATAAGTGATTATGGGTATCTCAAGGTCATTTCATGTATTAAAAATCTTATCATAACATTTCAAGATGTTATGTGAACTTTGAGGTTCACTTGTGATCTTGAAGGTTGTGAAAATGCATGAAAAGGTGATTTTTGGCTAACATTTGTGTATTTCAAAGTACCCTAAGAGATAAATCCATACCACACACCTTAAAAATATCTTGGAGTAGTTACACAATTGACACACCTGTCAACATGTCAGATTCTTGAAATTCAATACCATGTTGAGGAGTTAAGGAAGTTGTATGGACTTTTGGAAGTCACTTGCAGGTGAAAAGAGTTTCAGAACATCCTTTTAGATTATACAATTCATAAGAAAACATTGAAATAATTTTGAACTCTCATAGTTATAGAAAACCATCTTTCTCTTCCATCACTCTATTCACAAGCTAGTGAAGGCCAGATTCAATCAGATGGTATAGGTCGTACATGTATAGTTCGGGGTTAAGATTTGAGATAAATCTTTAGAAGCATATAATATTTTAATTTATGTCATTGGTCATTGGATTGGTGTCTTTATATTTATGAATAATCGCTAAGGAACCAAACTACCTTTTGAAAGCTTAAAACCCTACAAGTTGAGTTTGGTGTAACTCCAGAACAAAATATGATCTCATGGATACATGAAAATAGTTGGAGTGAGCTATCAAAGGTTTGTATATGTCTAATACACTTTCACTCATCATGGTGGCATATGTGGATGGCCTTTTGGCAAGTAAAGTCTATCTTATGCATAGTTTGAGGTGACTAGCAATTTTTATGTGTTTCTAAGTACTACAGGTGGTTTAGTACATATGAGTGAATCTTCATCATATCCTAACATCCTTCCCAATCCATCCATGGCTTTCTGACCATTCAGACATTATGTACAAGTTTCAAATGGTCACTTACTTCATTCACCTCTTGAGATTGTGTTTTATGTGTTTGCATAAATAGGCTGATTAGAGTAGTTTGAATATACATTTACAAGGAGTTAGTGAAGTTGTGACTTCTTGATAAATGTGTTAATATAAACAAGACAATGATCCTATAGTCTTAGTGACCATGTTGCACTTTTCAAGGATTCAAAGCACAAGGTTGTATAATAGTCACCTATAGACCTGTAGGTCTACAAATTCAATGGAACTTCATGTTGTCAATGATTAAAGCTGAGATTATATGCATGAGATCACTAGTAATAGATTAAATTTGAAGAGTTCAGTGGACCAATGAAGACTTTCCAAGCACCTAAAGTTAGTGATGGCTAAAAGACCAAGCTAACATACATAATATCACCTACAGGCCTGTATGTGTGTGAACAGTGGACATAAAAGTTTTGAAGATACCTTGAAGAGGCTAATGGACTTGCAATGAATTTAAAAGAGACCCCTAATTATTATCATTCACTTTCAGAAAACCAATGACCTAGTTGAAGGGCCAATTCAAGATCATATATAGTCAAGTTCTCAAGATATACACCTACAACCAGTTGGGGAAGGGTGCCTTAAATAGTGAATGTTAATGAAGTTTGAAGTTCAGGGCATTGATAAGTTATTAAACCATAAACAACATGATAAATCTATTGAAATATTTGGAGAAGTGACTTTAGAAGGCGTAGAACACAGTCAAAATATTACATAGTCAAGATCTCAAGATAATTATCTATAGCCATCCATTGAGGAGACTGTTTTGGATAATAGTGTTGATAAGAGAACTAAGTTTTCATAAGTATTGAGGAAGGTCATATCCATTCAATATTTTTAGGAGGGTTTCATTGTTGCAATCAAATATTCTAAAACATTAAGATTGTAGACCACTTCCAAATGCATATACATAGGCAATTGACAACCTATAGGTCTGTGTAAGTAATTAAAGGTATCATAAAACTTGATGTAGTGGTTTATATGTGTGATGTGAAAGTTAGAAAATAAATTACATTATCAAGTCATTTAGGTCAAGGATACCTAAGCAAAGAGCAAAGGAAGTGACCAAATAGGGGTCACAAGGTTGATTGAACATACACAGTTCATGTTAGCAACTAGTCTACCTGCCTAGCTATGAAGGAGGTTCATGTTGCTTAAAAGAGAGAGGTCTTTGTGAGATATACTTGAGGATGGTTTCATTGATGATTCCATAATACCCTAGTATCATTTTAAGTGAATACAAAATTATAATAAACTTTGCCTATTCAGTCCATTAGTAATATACATGTTTGCTTTCTCTATGGGAGTATGTACTTGATTGAGAAGATTTTGAAGCACTATAGGATGAACAAGAGAGTGTGATATAATTGAACATGATTTTAGGGTAATAATACCACTTTAAAATAATATCAAACTCAAGCAATAAAATGAAATAACACAATCAAACCATGTTTAGTCCTATAGAGACCTAATGACATACATAGGCTTTTCTAGGAAGTCTTGAAGAGATGATGCCCAGTTAGATGGAGCTGGGATGAAAATTTGGAGACCTTGAGGGGATGTTAAAATATCTATATAAACACCCTATGAATAATTTAGACCCTGATAGTGAGGAAAATGGAAGAACACAAGTAGTTAGGGTATGTTAGGCAGCTTATCTCACAAACCCTAGACCTAAACCAATGATGATGTAGAGTGCTTGGTGAAGGAATGTGGTAGGAAAACTATTTTAAGATGTTAGGGGATATATCATAGATTTCATACAGGTCATTTTATCTCAAATAAACTTCAAGATGCCTCTCACTAACCCAATTTACTCTCAGACCTCACAAAATGCTTGCTGCCAATTGGAGAGGCTACCTTTCATTGATTGGTATGGAACATAGGAGTTGCATGAGACCTTAGGATCATAGGGTAAGTTATCTACCCTAGTATACTTAAAGTTTATGGAATTAGTTTGTGGTTTCATGCCCTGAGCTATACGAACTATCGTTAAGAACTCAAGGCACTCTCAAGCTGCCTAAGAGAGCTATAAGGACCCGATGAGAGAGAAATCAACTTCCATGCCTCCATATGAATTATAAAAACTTCCAAATGATGTATAGCATGTTCAAGACTTCCCTAAGCATCACTCCATTCCATTGGACCGTACTTGCAAGTATAGGTCTATACATAATAGGCCTTAAAAGAGTATTTTATTCTAGAAGATAGGTCCATACAAGTTGTCAAAACTTTAAAATTGGCATGGAGAACAAGGTCATATAATTTAATAACATATTTATTTTGGGTTTGGCACGTGTGGGAGGCATGTAGATCCATTTTTTAGTCTCTTAGTAGGGAGGCCTAATTGAGGCGTAGTTAGGAGAGAGAAGCTATAGAAAAGTACACTTCCATTCACTATAAGAGTATGAAATTGAACATGGAACTGTAAAGACTTAATGGGTACTAGAATATGCCCTCAAATTCTAAAAACCATCCTTAAAATTCTCTACACAAAGAGGTTTGTATGATTTTAGGTTTACAAGGAATGGGGCCTAATTGAGGCTTTTGGTAAAGAACAAATAGTTGGGACTAGTTTTAGACCTCAAAATTAATTGTTGTACGTCTAATATGAGTTTAATAAGCCATCCATGAAGTTTGGATGAGTTGAAGAAGAAGAATCCATGTTTTGACACTTGTATGCAACGCTGGCCTAAGGAGACGAGTCCTCTAGACACCTAGCAAGAGAATGAAGTGATGTGTCAAAGAGATCCTGATGGGGTCAGCTGAGAATTGTCAAGAGCAGAGCAAATATGTAAGAGAACCTGATTTAACCATACATAAGTCTATTTGTCCTTCAATATGCTTAGGTTAAAAAGTAATTTTCAAGAGCTAGTCAAGGTGTCAAGCAAACATTTCAACTCCCACACCACTTAGAGGGTTAGAGCATATTTAGAGGAGCAACAAATGGCATATTAGACATATTGAGTTAGTTTGAATAATACTCTCTTATTTGTAACTCACATGGACACTTATCTACTCTTTCTCCTATGCCCTTCTCTTCTTCTCTCTCACTTACACTATATATTGAGCCTTAATTGGATAAGTTATTATCCTCTACCTGAGTATGGAGAATCCCTACTCATTTTCATCTTTTGAGCATTAAATAAAAATCTAGTTTACCTTCTTCATGGACTATTTTAATGTGTATGTTAGACTAGTTGATCTCTCTAAGTGATAGGTTCACTTCCTTGGCATGTTGTCCTTGTTTACATCCATATTCAATTTTGAAAGTCTTTTGTAGTTCTCTTGAAGTGTTCTAATGAAGTTTTTATGAGTTTAGTGAGTTGTATGTCCACTAATGTCATGTTATGACCTTTTTTTTAGTCCTCCTAGCTTAAATTTACTTCACAAACCTCCATGAGAAATATTAATGCAAGAGGCAGAGTTGGAGTAGTGTCATGTGCAGGTTAAGATTTTGTTTGAAGTGTAATTTTAGTTGGTTCATAGTGATCAGTTTACAATTGGAGAATCACCTCATTAGGATAGGTTTAATTTATGTTTTCTCTCTCCCTTTTCATCCAAATGAACTAGTAGTATAGGTGATGAGCAGTCAAGTCAAATCTAGGGAGCTAGCCCTTTAATCTAGAGGTTTACCCCTCTATAGGCAACCCACAATCCTATGGGTAGTCCTATGTTCCAATCGATTTAGAGAAGGCTTGAACTACCACTACAAGTGTGTAAAATTGAGTGACAAAAGTTTTGGCATGTCTAGTGGGACTAAGGTCCAAAAGAGTAGAAAAATTCTTGGTGTGGTCTTCTATCTATCAGAATTTAGAGGCATTCTATAAATACCAATTGTGACTCCAAATTTAATTAATTGGTTCTAACAACCCAAGTACTTATTATGAAAATAAATTGATAATATATTGTGTTTTCATCTGACTCATGAAGTTGGGATGGTTGGGTATGAAGACAATTTCTACGATACACCTCCTTATCAGCCTTGTCATGACCCCAACTATGCATCTCAACAACCATACCAAGATTTTTACCCTCCTTCTGAGTCATGGTAGTACTATGGTCATCTTACTCCCCATTTATATGACCATGATATTGTTGATCAGCCCTATCATTATCCCTATGATTCATATCAACCTCACCATGATTTACAAAAGTCATACTTCTCCCCTCCTTTTCCTAGTTCAATTCAATTTCAAGCCAAATCCTTATTGGCACTCATGCCAAGTGTGCCAAATTTATAAGAGGAGATGAGAACATGGGATGAAGAGCTTGATGTGATCCCTATTCATCTAATAGAGTGGTTAAGATATTTAGTTCAAAAGTTTATGAGTATGTGGAGGTTAGTTGAAGAAGAAACCCAATATGCTATCAATGAGGAGCTGTACATGCTGAGAAAATGTATCCAGTGCTGGATAGATGGATTAGTAAGTTGGGAAAACCAAGAGGTTGAAAATCAATTTGTAGCTATTGAAACGCCTCAATAAGGCTATGGAGAAAATGAAAAACTTGTTGAATAATATGCCTCTTCCGTTACCCAATCCAACTTGTTATCTCTCCAAAAATCTAAACCTATTCAAGAAACTTTTTTTCCTAAGCCCATTCATGAGGCATCTACAACACGTCATACTCCTTCTCCAACCCATGAACCTATTCATCAGCCTCCCACCACATCCCTTTTTGAAAAAGAACCTATACTTTGGAACATGAGTGAAAAAGATCAAGTTAAAGTTACAAATAATCAAGAAGATAACTCAAGTGTCTATGATGAAGACATCACTATATGTACTCCCCTTACTGAAGACAAACATAAATCAATCTTCTCAAGTGAAGAAAGATATGATCTAAATCAAGTTAAAGTTGCAAATGAAGAGGTTGATCAAGACATGGAAGAGGAAGCTTTGGATAAGAACATCACATCAGTTGAGTTGGTTTAGACTCGTGAGCATGATCAAGAGCTTAGTTTTGAAAAATCAATAGAAGACAAAGATGCTACTAACTCCATGGAACAAGATGACTTATGGAAAAAATTCAAAAAGATATGTAATGATTTTGAGGTCCTTCAAAAGCCTACACACCCTCTTGGTCAGTCTAAATAGACTATTGAATATGCCTTGCCTCTTGATGGTGTGTTTCAAATAGAGGATCTTATGCCATCTAAGCTAGTTAAAGTTGCATCCAACCTTGAAGATGGAAACCATTCAAGTAAGAAAGTTGAAGTTGATGAAGTACACAATGACCAAGAAGATGAAGTTAAAGCAGTTATGGTTCTTGAAGAGAAAGAAAACAAAGATGATTGACAACATATTGAATTTATTTAAGATATTTAAGCCCTTTACAAGGTTGAAGATCATGTTAATAAGGAGATTGTACAAGATATCTTCGTTGAGGATAATTATGAAGATTGGATTGAGTATGCAAATCTCCTTGAAGAGCTTGATGAGTTTGCATCAACTGGTAAGAAATTTGATGACATTCAAGATGTCATGAGGGTCAAAGAAGCATGCTTAGATGAAGTATCATTAGATGAAGTTGTAGTTGAGGGGTCTTTTGAGAAGATTGTTGAAACACAAGATGAATTAACCTTCATAGGTGACATGTTTGAAGTTGTCATTATTTCCTTTGAGATCATGCCTAGAAGATTGTAAAACATGAATGAGTTGAAAACATCAAGGACAAGGCCCAAGAGACAACTTGCTTCATTCCCTCCTCCATCTCATGGAGCACAAAATTGTATAATCTTCTCATTTGATCTAGGAGGAAGAAGTTCTTTCCAAGTTAGTTGTATATAGTTTAGTTTGCTTAAGTTATTATTGTGTTTCATAAGTGCTTTATAACACATGTGTGTGTCTTATTCTTTGCTTTTGTCTCGTTGTCTTTGTTTGTGTGTTGTGAAGATCAATCAATTTATTGTGTCATGGTCAAAGTCTATTCAGGTCTGAAACTGAGTGTAATAGACTCCATTTCCTAATGGACATGCAAGGCTACTAGTCCTTTTAGCATTGCAGACATGCTACCCCTATAAATCGCCAAAAATGTTGACCAAATTTTAACTTCAAGTCAAAATTGGTCACCCCCTCCAAATTTAAATTTGTCATAGTCTATTCATGTGTTATTTTCATGCGTATATAGCCCTTAGAATCTTCATTAAACCTTGTTAGCACTATTTAAGGTTAGTTTGGAGAAGTTAAGGTAATGTCATGTTTTGGTCATATAGTGGTCTAGGCATGTCATGGAGAGATAAGGCATGGTCAAGTTTTTCATAGGTGATTAGGGGTCTCTCAAGGTCATTTCATGTTTAGAAATCTTATCATATAATTTCATGATGGTTTGGAAACATTGAGGTTCACCTATGATTTTGAAGGTGGTGAAAATGCATGAAAAGGTGATTTTTGGCTAACATTTGTGTATGTCAAAGTCCCCTAAGAGATAAATACATACCACTCACCTTCCAAATATATTTTAGTAGTTAGACAACTACCACACTTGTTATAATGTCAGATAAAGGTTAGAATCTTAAAATTTAATGCCATCTTGAGGAGTTAAGGAAGTTGTATGGACTTGTGGAAAGCACTTTTAGGTAAAAAAAGTTTCAGGATGTCCTTTGAGATTATAAAAGCTAGAAAAAAGAATTGGAGTGAGTTTTAACTCTCACAGTTGTAGCAAACCATCTCTCTCTACCATCGCTCGATTCACAAGCTAGTGAAGTCCAAATTCAATCAAATGGTATAGGTCGTACAGGTAAAGTTGGGGGCTAAGATTTTGGGAAAAGTTTGGGACCCCTATCGGCTTCCAATTTGTGGCATTAGTCATTGGATTTGTGTCTTTAGGTTTATGAACAATTGTTAAGTAGCTAAACTACATTTTGAAAGCTTAAAACCCCATATGCTTAGTTTGGTGTAACTATAGAACACAATATGAGCTCATTGATGCATGAAAATAGTAGTAATGAGTTCTCAGAGTTCTGTATATGTCTTATACACTTTTACTCATCATGGTGGCACGTGTGGATGGTCCTTTGGCAAACAAAGTCTCTCTTGTGCATAGTTTGAGGTGATTGGCAATTTTAATTTATTTCTGAGTTCTCTAGGTGGTCTAGTTCATCTATTTAATCTTCATGGTAACCTACCATCATCACCAATCCATCAATGGCCTTCTAACTAGTTGGACATTTGTACAAGTTTCAAATGGTCACTTCTTTCATTCACCTCTTGAGATTGTGTCGTATGTGTTTGCATAAGCATGGTGATTTAAATAGTTTCAATATACATTTATATTGAGTTAGTGAAGTTTTGAATTCTGTATAAATGTTTTCAATTCTTTATAAATGTGTTAATCTAAAGAAGGCAATGATCCTATAGTCTTAGTGGCCATGTTGCATTTTCAAGGCTTCAAAGCACAAGGTTGCATAATAGTCACCTATAGACCTGCAGGTCTGAAAATTTCATGTTTCTAATGCTTAAATTTGAGAGTATATGCATGAAATCACTGGTAATGGATTCAATTTTAAGAGGTTAGAGGACCAATTAAGACTTTCTAAGCACCTAAAGTCAAGGATGGCTAAAAGACCAAGCTAACAGACATAATGTCACCTACATGACTATGTGTGTGAATAGTGGATATAGAGGTTTTTAAGATATATTGAAGAGGCTAATGGAATTGAAAGTAAGTGAGAGAATACTCTTAATGACTATAATTAACTTTCAGACAACCAATCACCTAGTTGAAGGGCCAATTCAAGATCGTATACATTCAAGTTCTCAAGTTATGCACCTACAACCAGTTGATGAAGGGTGTCTTAAACATTGAATGATGACAAAGTTTAAATTTAAGGGCATTTATATGTTATTAAACCATCAAAAACATGATAGAGTTATTGAAATATTTTGAGAAAGGACTTTAGAAGGCTTAGAACACAGTCAAAATCTTAAACAATCAAGCTCTCAAGACAATTACCTATAGCCATCCATTGAGGAGACTGTCTTAGATAACGGTGTTGATAAGATAACTAAATTTCAAAAGTTTTGAGGAAGGTCCTTATCCATTAAAGAGTTTGAGGAGGATATCATTTTTACAATCATAACTTCTAAAATACTAAGACTACAAACTAATTCCAAATACATATACATAGGCAATTGACCACCTGTAGGTTCGTGTAAGTAATTAAAGGTATCCTAAAACTTGAGATAGTGGTTTGTATGTGTGATGTGAAAGTTATAAAATAAATTATGTTATAAATTAATTGAGGTCAAGGAGACCTGATCAAAGAGTAAATGAAGTGACCAAACATGGGTCACAATGTTGATTGAACACACACAGTCCTTCTTAACAACTAGTCTTCTTGCTTTGCCTGATAAGGAGGTTCATGTTGCTTGAGACAGAGAGGTATCTATGAGGGATAGTTGAGAATGGTTTCATTTATGATTTCATAATACCCCGAGATCGTTATAAGTGAAGACAATCATGATAAACTTTGCCGATTTAGTCCATTAGCAACCTACAGGTTTGCTTTCTCTGTGGGAGTATGTGTTTGTTTGAGAAGAGTTTGAAGGACTGTAGGATGAACAAGAAAGAGTGCTATACTTGAAAATGATTTTAGGGTAATGAAATCACTCTAAAATGATATCAAACTCAAGCAACAAAGTGAAATAACATAATCAGAACATGTTCAGTCTTATAGAGACCTAATGGCATACACAAGCCTATATAGGCAGTCTTGAAGAGGTGATGGCCAGTTAGATGGAGATAAGATGAAACTTTGGATACCCTAAGGGGATGTTGAATGATCTATACAAACACCCTATGAATAAATTAGACCTTGACATTCAGGAAAATGGAAGAACATAGGAAGTTAAGGTATGTTAGGCAACTTGTCTCACAAACCCTAGGCCTAAACCAATGTGGATGCATAGAGTTTGGTGAAGGAATGTGGTAGGAAAACTATTTTGAGATGTCAAGGGAGATGTCATTTACGTCATAAAACTCATTGGATCTCAAATAAACTTCATTATGCCTCTCACTAACCCAATTTGCTCCTAGACCTCATAGAATGCTTGATGCCTGCTTGAGAGGTTACCTTTCATTGCTCAGTATGGAATATAGATGTTGCATGGGACCTTGGGCTCTTATGGGAAGTTAACTACCCTAGTTCACTTATAGTTTATGTAATTTGTTGGTGGTTTCATGCCCTAAGCTTATAAATTATAATTAAGAACTCAAGACACTTTTAGGTTGCTTAGGAGAGCTATAAGGACCCATTGAGAGAGAAATCAACTTCTATGCCTCCAAATTAATTATAGAAACTTCCAAATGACCCAAAACATGCTCAAGACTCCTCTGAGCATCACCCCAATGCCATTAGACCATACTTACAAGTACAAGATTGTATGCAATAGGCCCTAAAAGGCTATTTTATGCTAGAATACAAGTTTGTACAAGTTTTTAGAACTTCAAAATTGGCATGGAAAATGAGGAGGTAGTATAAGTGATTCAAATTCTTATTTTGGGTTTGGCATGTGTGGGAGGGATTTAGAGACATTTTTCAGTCTCTTGATAGGGAAGCTTAATTGAGGACTAGCTAGGAGAGAGAAGCTATATAAAAGTACAATTATATTCACTCTCAAAGTATGAAATTGAACATGGAGATTTAAGGCCTTAATGGGTACTATAATATGCCTTTAGATTGTAAACACCATAAGTACAACTCTTTACACAAGGAGGTTTGTATCATTTTAGGGCTATAAGGAATGGGGTCTAATTGAGGCTTTTGGTAGAGAATGAATGGCTAGGACTAGTTTAAGACCTTATAATAGATTGTTTTAGGTCTAATATGAGTTTAGTAGGCCATACATGAAGTTTGGATGAGCTAAATAAGAAAAATCTAAGTTTTGACACTTGTATGCAAAGTTGGCCTAAGGATATGAAGAGTCCTCCAGACATCTAGCAAGAGCATGAAGTGATGTGTCAAAGATAACCTAATGGGGTTAACTAAGAGCTGTCAATTTTAGAGTAGATATGTAAGAGAACCTGATATGACCATCAAGAAGGTCATTTGTCCTTCAACATGCTAAGGCAAAGGGCAGTTTTCAAGAGTTAGTCAATGTGTCAAGCAAGCATTTCAATGCCCATGCCATTTGGAGGGTTAGAGAATCTTTAGAGGAGCTACACATATCATATTTTAACTATTGAGGTAGCTCCATAACTCCTCTCTTGTTTGTAACTCACATGGACACTTGTCTACTCTCTCTCTCCTACGCCCTTCTTTTCTTCTCTCTCACTTGTGGTATATATCGAGACTTAATTGGTTAAGTTATTATCCTCCACTTGAGTATGGTGAATACCTGATCATTTTTAGACTTTGATCAATAAAGAACAACTTGGTTTACCTTCTCCATGGATTGTTTCAATGTGTGTGTTAAACTAGTTGATCTTATTAAGTGATAGGTTCACTTCCTTGGCATGTTGTCCTTGATTAAATCCATATTCAGTTTTGAAAGTATTTTTTAGGTATCTTGAAGTATTATAATGATTTTTTCATGAGTTTAATGAGTTTTCTCTCCACTAGTGTCATGTTATGACCTTTTCTTTAGTCTTCCTAGCTTAAGTTTACTTCACAAACCTCCATGAGAAATACTAATGCAAGAGGTAGATTTGGAGTAGTGTCATGTGAAGGTTAGGATTTTGTTTGAAGTGTAATTATAGTTGTTTAGTAGTGATCAAGTTACAATTGGTACATGACCTCATTAGGATGGGTTTATTTTATGTTTTCTCTCTCCCTTTTCATCCAAATGAGCTATTAGTATAGTTGATGAGCAATCAATAAAAATATAGGGTGCTAGTCCTTCATTCTAGAGGTTTACCCTTAGTTTAGGTAACCCATAGGCCTAGGGGTAATCCCATGTTCCAATCAATTTGGATAAGGATTGAACTACCTTGTCAAGGGTGAAAAATTGAGTGACAATAAGTAATCAAAGCACCCACCATAACAAAACCCAAACCCAAACCCAAAACCTACACCTTGGAATGTCAAAGATCTAAGGAATCTTAAAATTCCAAAATTTTCTTGATGTGTGAGAAGACACCCCCAAACCTGAAACATGATTGATGATGGCCAAATGCTCTTGCATAGTACTAGAAGATGCTTGAACACATGAAGCAACCAACTTATGAAACCCAATGAGGAGAGAAAAATAATAGAGCCTGCTACATGAAAAAGAATATTCACATTTTCCATCTTTTTAGAGAGTTTTGAGCATATAAAAATGCCTCCATATGAGGTATGGGGGTTTTGAATTTGACAATGGGAGGGGCCTAGGAAAACTGCCCATATAGAGACTGAGAATCCTTCATAATCATTGAGAGTTACTCTATATAATGTAAAAGGGTTAAAAAATACCTTCAAGCTAATGAAAAATAGCCAAGGGGAATAAAGCTACTTCATCACTCCTAGAAAAATCCATTAAATATGATTTCAAAAATTGTAATCTCCAACTGCTTCAACCAAACCTACTCTATGAACTAGTTTAACAAAAAACTCTGCCAAATCTACAACTTATTTCTTGTTCTCAAGGAGTAACATCAAATTGATTTCATAAACTAACACAATATAAAAATTCACCTTGAATCGATAGAAAAAATTGACATAGGGCTTGACAAGCACCATTAGGATTGATTGTAAGATTCGACCTGTCATTACCCAAAAAACCTTCATCTTACTCTCAGTCACCTCCCAAAATAAATCCTTTTCTCACTTTATCCCATGAATATAGACCAAAGGTTTAATAGTAGCCAAAACCCATGCTTGATTCATACCAAACCTGAGTGCAAACAAAAATAGTAGACCAAGGAGAGACCAAATGCCAAAAAATTGGCATAAATTTCATACGTGCATCCCAGAAGTTGGTGGCATATGAACACTCATGAGCACTGCCACAGGAAAAAACTTGGGAAATAAAGCATTAATACATGAAATAAGAAAGAAAAAATTGATATCTCAAGTCTAACAAAGGTGGTAGAACATGATCTAGCTAGGCACTAGCCAAATTATCTAACACTAGATTCTTAACCTGTGAAATGCCTTGGTTTATGAGAAAGTTCGTTGCCAAGTTGGCTTCCCAAAAATAATGCTTTGCTTCCCAAGAGGATAAATTCTCTAGCAAAGGCCAAATCCATTCTATAATGTTCCTAATAGGCTAGGCCTTAGCCTCCTTCTTGTAGAGCACATGTATCATGACCATAGAATCCCCCTCAATAATCAACTTTTCCAACCCACACTACACTAATTCAATCCCAAGAACTAGTGACTGTGCCTCTACCTCATTATTGGTTCCATTTTCTAGCTTAAGATAATCCAATCTAATAAGAAAGCCACAACAATATTTTATTATATATGCCACTTCTAAGGTCCTTGGGTTACCCCGAGAAGCACCATCAAAATTCATTTTGAAATAACCTAGTAGATGGAGAATCTAATATGCATGATTTTCCATTATATGGCTAATCACAGATACTAAAGACCCATTAACCCAGGGGGGAAGCAACAAGTTCCACTTAGATATAATTTTGAAATTCCAATCCGATAAGTTACCTTTGTGCCTATGAGCATGAGCAGTTACAACTTTTGAGATAGAAAACTTTATGTTTTTTAGAACTACATGCAAAGGGATCTCCTTAAAAAAATAACCTTTGGTTATTTTTCTTCTAAATTTACCAAATCATAATTGTTAGGTTGGCCTTATATATCCCAAAAAAAGGTCCTTGGGAGAACCTACTAACCAAGATGAGAAATCCTAGAGAAGAGATCGGGTATCACCTAGGACTTGAAAAGATTCCCACACAACCAATGATCCATAAATTGAAATTAAACAAGTGTCATAAATCGAAAAAAAAAACTACTATTTAAAGGATATAACTTTATTTTTATTTGACTTTTTATGATAATAAAAAGAATTCAAGTTCTACAAATAACACTGCTATGAAGAGTGGAAATAAATCAGAAATAGAGATAAATTGACATATATTACCGAACAAGATTTGATAATGGAGTTCAACTTTCTAGGCCTACGTCTTTAGGTCCACTCAAAGTGAGGACCGCTCCATTAATTGTCACAAAAATAGCTCTACAATATTTGGAATCTTCAAAATATTCAACATAGATTTCAACTCTATCAGAGGGACACTCTCAAGCTGGTTACATAAGCTCAAGGCTATGAAATTATCTCTAAGTCTCATATACCCTTGTTTTTAACACAGTCTTGCAAAACTTAGCTTCAACTACCACATCATGACCTTATATAACATTTGCCACCATGGGTCTACTGGTCGGGCCTCTATCATTTTCCCTAAATGGGCAGCGTTTGAATCACAACCAATCACAACCATCAAACCTTTTAGTTCTACATTTAGGAGGTGGTGAGCTATTTTAATATTTAAAACTTGTCGTGTAAATGTTATCATTTCTAAACATGCCTTTATTAGGCATAAGCTATGTGGCAATAACCAAACTTGGTTATTCGTGACTAAGGTTGGCATTGACATGACTCAGCAGGATTGAGTTAGATCGAGTAGTCCATGTTGAGCTCGGCCATTTGGATTATGACTATGTTTGGTGATTCTATGGCAACATTGAAATGCTGAGTCGAATGACATTGTTTGTCATGTATCAAACCCTCAGTTCATGAGCCGAGCTCAACAAATCAACTCAAGTTGGATATTATGATATTTGTAAAATGCACAAGTTTAGTCCCACATACATGGGTTACAAAGCAAATTATGACTTAAATACAATTCCAAACACATGGCATTGTGAAAAAAGATGGCAAGGCACCCCTCCTCAAAAAAAGTGTGTCGACTCACTGAGGGCCCCCAGCGAGCAAATAACAGAGTCCATTCAACCAACTCCATATGTTGTTAAAGATGAAAACCTAAACAAACCCAAATTTCTTAGATAAATTGATTGCCATGTGTCACTTCATTAATTGTCCACTTGGCATGCTTGAATTATGCCACTTATCAACCTATGACACCATTTTTACTTGTTGATTTGGAAATTCAACATGTGATAACTTGTGCATACAAACTCGAAATCAACTTGTTCAAATTACACCGAAAAGCTCTCGATGAGCTCTATGTTGTGCCAATAATAAAACTGGATTTTGAAGACTTCATTTTAAGAATGAACATGGATCCTCCTAGATCAACCAATTCTAACATAGCTCTACAAATGGGTAAGAGGAAAATAAATGATCTATGGTTTCCTCTATAACTTGCACATGCAACACCATGACAACCCAAGAAAACCTATTTTTTGAAGAGGGTCCTGAGTAAGAACTTTGTTTGGACAACAAGCCAAGGAAAATTTCTTACTTTAGAGGGGGCCACCTTGCTCCAACACAATTAATTTTCCCATCCCACCATCGGATCCATTGCCTCCACCAATTTACACCCCAAATTGGTAGAATAACAACTAAATTTAGCACCAATCTATTGTAGAGAATCAACATTAGAATTGAGTAAATTTTTTCACTTGGAAATAATGCGAGACAGATGTTCACATTGATCAAATTGAATGGGAAGATCAATAAATTTATTACACTTTCAAGAAACCATTCCATGCATAGAATATTGCTCTAGATAGTTAATGACTTTTAGACCCCAAGAGTTATAGAGATACAAATGAGCTTCATCAAGGTTTAGATATTTTAACAAAGGTTTGTGATGATTCCATAAATCTTCCTAGAACATAGCCTATCTACCATTGTTAACCATCCAAGAGATATGATCCATGATCCAAGGCCTATATTTTAGCAATAAATTCTATAAATGGGAGCCTTTGGGAGGATCCAAAACTAGAACATTTCTCAAAGGATTCAACTCACTAAAATATTTGTTACTCAGAAGTCTATTCCATAGAGAGTCTGAGTTAGAAAGTATCCCCCATACTAATTTGGTTCCAGGAGCCAAATTATGAAGGCTCAAACATTTGACACTAGCTCTGCCCACATTTTTAGGGAGACAAAGCTTTGCCAATTTAAATAAAGGATTTTTCTGTTTGTTCTCTACCCATACCAAATAAAATATTTCATGATTCTATTCAAACATACAAGTATCTTATTGGGAGCGTGAAGAACTAATAGTAAATACGTAAGGAGATCACTAAGCACTGACTTAATGAGAGTTAAGAAGCCAACCAAAGTGAGCCACTTGCCCTTCCAAGATGACTATCTCACTTTTAATGATCTTATCATATCATCCTATAGTGAAGCCTTACTAACACCAATGAAGAATGGAACCCCAAAATAATTACTCAATAACTTGCTAATTTTGAAGCCTAGAATATTACCAATGGCCGGTTAAGATAAAGGGTTGTAATTAAGGAAGAAAATATCAGATTTTTACTCATTTACAATTTACCCCAAAGCTTCCTCATAATTAAGGAGAATCCTTTCGAAAGCGTTATCTACTTGAACTGAGGCATGACCAAAAATAAAAGTATCATCAAAAAATTATTGATGAGTGAGATTTTATAAATCATCAGCCACATTGATACCAAGGTCTATGAAAACCATTTCCCCTTGAATGGCTCGACCCAGAGCTTAACCATTATAATAAATAGAAAGGGGGGTAATAGGTCCCCCTACCAGAGACTTCTGGTAGCAAATAATAACCCACTTGAAAATATATTGACCAAGATAAATATTTTTCCCCCATATATGTAGTTGAAAACCAAGTCACACCAATCTTTATAGAATCCAAATTTATCCATGACCTTGACTAGGAAATGCCAATTCACCCTATCATATGCTTTGCTAATATATAACTTAATAAGCATACCTTTAATTTTATAACTATAGAGAAAGTGAGTAATTTCATCTGCAATAATAATTCCCTCATGAATGTTTTTACCTAGGATAAAACCTCTTGTTCCGTAGAAATTAGTTTATATGCTAACGGTTTCAAATGAGCAGCCATTGCTTTAGATATGGTTTTTTAAATCATATTACAAAGAGAAATTAGGTTTTAATTCCCAAAAAATAACTTTAATTTCACCTTTTGGGATAATATAAATGAGCATGTAGATCAAATCCAAATCCACTTTTCTTATCTTTCTAGATTATTATACCATATTAGTTACCTCCATTCCAATGATGTACCAAAAATCTTGGAAGAAAGTGGCCATGAAACCATCTAGTCCTGGTGCCTTACCATTTTTAATCAAGAAAATAATATCTCTTACTTCATCAATAGAGAAACCAAACATAAGATACTGGTTATGGTGATCCTCCATACGCTGTAGGATGTGTTCCAAGTTGTTGGTTTGTGTAACTAGTAGTGATGACTCAAAGCTATCTAAAAGATCATTTTAAAACTTAAAAACTTCCTCCTTGATTTATGAGTAAAGAACCAACTCATGGGCCTCCATTTAAATAATGTTAAACATGTGAGTGAGATTTATTTTCACCCTACTCGAGCTTCAAAGAAAGCAATGTTATTATCCCCTTATTTGAGCCACCCTTATCTAGATTTATACCTCAATTATAGCTCCTCTCTTATATTCAACTCCTCAATCTCAACCATCAAACACTTCTCTCAAAGATAATCTTTTGCATCCATGCCCACATTGAATACTATGTCATTTAGAACCACCAATTAGCATCCACCTAGATTATTTCCTAAAAACTATTTTTTAAATGCTCTCTATTCCACTGTTTAAGTTAATTATTTATGTGTTAGAGTTTATTATCCACTTTGAACATATTATAGTCTAATAATAAAGGGACCTTGACCTACAAATCATGTGTTAATCCATATATATATATATATATATATATATATATCTTAACCACATTAGATCAAACTTGAAAGGGCACTTAGAAAGATAAAAATCAACAAAGATTTTGAGCTTAATCAGGGCATGGTCCAACCCAAAAACTGGGAGGATATAACTTTCCACCACCCATTTTTTGTCAATCTAATCAGGAGTGATAATTAATCAATCAAACCTTTCAATAATATTATTGAAACCCATTCTTCTATTGGTCAATGAGAAAATCCCATTCTTAAACTCAATATCATAAAGACCATTATCTGACACAAAGCTAACAAAATTGAGTTGCGATTGAGATTGCCATTGAATGTCACCCCTCTTCTCATAATTGGATATTATGGCATTAATCCCCTCCAATCAAAAATCTCTTACTAGGGAATTGTGAAAAGAGCCTAGAAAATTCATTCCAGATTTTTATTTTATGAGTAAGAATTTGGATCATAAACATTGAGTAAGAGAAAACTTACATCAGAATTGAAATCAAAGATAAGAAAGCTAACAATTTGACCTAAAACTGAGAAACTCCATCTGAGTTGCATCAAGAGACTATATCTTAACTAAACCACCAAAAACACCTATGGCTTCACAAAAACATTATTTTCATTGATTGCATCTCTTATTCATGAGAGAATATACTTCCAACCTATTGATTTTGTTCACCTGAAGCAACAAAAGGTCTGGAGAGGAAGATAACAATAGATGTTTAACCAAGCATATTTTGTTAGGGGCATTCAGTCCCATAAAATTCCAAGATATTGTCTTCATAACTCTAGAGAGGGGAATTTTACCCCCCACTTTTTAGGAACAAATAAATTAGGTAAAGTATTTTGACTTACCCTTCAAGACTTCCCATTCTACATGATTCTTCATCAATTCACAAACACATTTAATTGGCAAGCCCAAATTCAGTTGAGATATCTTATATTTAGTTTGAGGAATGGAATGAAAAGATTTGAAATTTAACTCTTCCTCCAATTAATACCATCTTCCATTAGGGAATTTTTCCCAACTGGTGGAAACCCAGCTGATCCACCTCACTTGCAATAAGTGGACCTACTATGAATCCACCAAATAAATAGATTACATCAAAGATTTGATCATTTTAGTTTGCTCTAAAATCAAGTCATAACCTTAAATAATAGAGGAAGGGGATAAAACAACACCCTTATCTAGCTTATCTAGTAGAGCTTTGATTTATACCACAGTTAAGCCTTGAAGGCTAAGGCAGTTAGTCTTCATACAATTCGCAAAGATGCTGCCTCCATTTCTAAGAAAAAAGCCTCAAAAGGGGGCCCAAGGTTAGCCTTTGAAGTTTTAATGAAAGCATAAGGATACTTAGAGATAGGTACGAGAGGACATTTTTTTTGGGTCTACCCATGTTTTTGACATTTAAAGCATCAAAAAGGAAGCTTTTCTAAGTAAAAATATTGTGACCATACTCTCCCTTGAGACTTGATTATTATACTTTTTGGAATTTCCTTATCAAGATATATAAACACAAATTATTGCATAAGAATCCAAAACACCTTATTTAGTTTTAGGATCAAGTTGGATGAATTCCCCCAATAAACCTCTTAGTGCCTTGAGATAATCAAGCACCCAATATTCCTTTGAAAAACCATAAAATCTGATCTAGATAGGAAATTGACCCCTTCTAACCAAGCGAAAATAATTTTTTTTATACCACTACTGAATCTAAATTACTACTCCTTCCAATGACCAGAAAAGTTTATCCAAAAGTTGCATCTTTTTAAAATCATTAAGGCAGATGGAAATGAAAAACCTTTTGGGGAGGAATCTGAGTGAGATGTCATTCCCCCCAAGACTTAGACACCTAGGTTTCTATTGCATCGCTTTCTAGGCATTTCCCATAAAATTTATCAATGAGCATTTTGTTATTTAGATCCTAAATGTTTTGATTGGAACCCTTAGCCTCCCAAACCAATTCTTTTAATTTCCCAAAAACGAGGCCATCCTAGGAATGACCAGGAGGTAAACACAGTTTAGCCCTTGAGGGTTGTGGAACACCATATGATAGAATGATACAATCAACCATTATATACCCCTTCCCAAAATTAATCTTATTCATACTCATTTCCACATCTTTTAGATAAAAATAAATCATCTTCCTCTCTTTTATATTACACAAAAAAGGTAGTTTTGATTCCCTTAATTTTTAGTTTCATATCAAATATTTTAAGCATGTAGTGGTGCATTCAATCTAGGGTATATTAGGATATATTTATAATTAGGTAAATCCACATAAATTTATTAGAGTTTAGTTTTTATCTCAACATATATTCATCAAACAAGCACATACACATGTCTACACTCACCCAAGAGAAGGAAAATTGATACTTACATTCTAGATCTAGTTTCTCTCTTTTGAATGCTAAATAAATTAATATAATTAAAAAAATATAAATATTATAACTTCATTCATTTAGTCATACAATAATTATATCTCCATATAATCATCAAAACAACTCAAAAATTGATAATTCAGCTTGCATACTAAACTAGATCACAAAAAACACTAGAAATTGAATAAAGGCAAAGGAAAGGAGAAGGTTAGAGAAGTAATATTAGGAGAAAGACCTGAAGAAAGACCCTTACCTTCAACTAGGCAATAGAGACCACCATCTCTAATTCAGTATGTTGACATGATAGCCTTGGAGCCATAAGAGACCTTTGAGGGTGATCTCAAGGAATTTGCAGAGTCCTATGGCTCAGGAGGAGAACATGACCCTTTAGTGGAGCCGAAGGAAGATACAGGGAAAGAACTCCTAGTAGCCTCCCATGAAAAGAGGAAGGCATAATTGGACTTGGTCCTAATAAAACTAAGAAACCTAGATTGACCGTCACTCATCCCATTACTGAAGTCAATGTCTTCAGTGATGAATTTCTAATCCATGGACCAATCATTCCCGATTGGTTCATCTATGGGAAATTGCACAAGATCCTATCTCTCTCCCACTCATGGGTCTTAATAAAGGTTGGTGTGGATGTACATGATGATGTGAATCCTTGGATAAAAGCTATAATGAAGGAACAAAAAGAGAGAAGGATCATGATCTCCCAAGGCTTAGGAAGTAAGAAGATGGATGCTCTAGGAGCATCTACTATCTTAGGATTGAAGTTCCCAGAACCTCCCCAGTTTAAAGAACCAATTACCATAGTTCATTTCAATCTTGAGACAATAGGCTTAGAAGGAATAACAACTAGGATGGGCATGATTGGGATAGAATAATTCACCTTTCAAAAGGTGGAACCTTTTATAGTTTTGACCCCTGTTGAAGGATAACAACGTGGTGAGGCTGCAATACATGAAAAAGATGTGGAAAGATTGATGGAATCAAATTCACAAGAAGCCAAGGCTGGAGTCTAGGGTATAAAACAAAGGATCTGGAATTTGAAAAGGGAGAAGGCGAACTTGCAAACCCAGGAAATCCTGTCTGTACTAGATACCATGATCAAGATGCTTGACGAGTCATTCTATGACATGTTTGAGGCATTAAAGCCAATGAAGATGAGGTAGAGTACACTAGAATACCAAGATACATTAGCCAAAGATATGGTCACCCAATGGTAGGCATCAGAGGATAAGATTGCCCAACTCCTCAACATTCATGTAAAGAAGCAGATCCAAAACTTTAGAACCATAAGTATGGGGCACCTAGGCACAATCTTGGGGATTGTTATTGATAATGTTCAAAGCTTGAGTATCAGAAACAAGTGGGTAATACAGGGGAACACTCTATTAGGAATTTCTCATTTCAAAGGTTTAATTGGCCAAATATCAGATTTCAAAATGATAGTTTTCATAATAACAAGGCTACTGAACCATCTTTTAGTAACAAGAATATGGACATTAATCTTACTGATATTGCATTACTTGACTATTGTAGGGTACATTGCATCACCAAGCATGTGGAAATTGACTGTTTAAAAATTTGTAAAGCCTTTGAGGCCTTTCAGGAAGAGCTAGACACATTTTAAGTGGTTCTCAACAAAGAAAGTGGTGCAAGCACCTCTGGATATAAGCCATCTGAGCATGCCTTCATTTTGGACACCTTTGATTTCTCTTTTCAAGAGGAAAATGAACCTGATGAGATACCTAAGGAGATCCAAGCCTTTTAGAAGTTCCTAAAGAAGACCTATCCCTTAAGGAATAGAGAGTAGAGACATTCCCTGACTACTTCAACACCTCCAAATAACTTCGAAACTCCTCATGACACCTCTTCAAACAATAACCCGTAGCCACCAAAAGGGAGTACTTCTAAACCCAATGTTGATATTCCTATTCCTTCTAGCAAAATTGGTTATAACATAGTTGAGGATATGAATAAGATAAAGGATAATATAACATTGCATGAACTCACATAGATTACAGAGTACATGGATCTCCTATTAGAATCTTTGTTAGGAAAGCACAGTCCCTTCAAGACTGATCATGCCAATGTAACAGTCCATAAAACCAAAGCTAAGTCTCCTCCTTTCTTGCTCTCTGTCAAAATGTTTGGTAAGAGCTTGCATAATTACTTATTAGATTCAGGAGCATCTACTAATATCATGCCTGCAGGAATATGCAAGCAACTTGGTTTAACATCAACAAAGTCTGATAGAGTTGTCATCCAATTAGATAAATCTAGGGTCAAAGTTGTAAGAAAATTATTAAATGTTCATATGCAACTAGCTTTTGAGCCTAGGGTGAAATAATTCATTGATATTTAGATGGTTGAAATACTTGATGTTTATGGAATCTTATTAAGTAGGGAATGGACTAAGGCTTTGAATGGTTATATGTCTATAGATTGCTCACATCTGTGGTTACCTCAGAAAGGTGTCCCCAATCATATTAGAGTTGAGAGAGAACCAAAAATGAAGCATATGATAACTGAATACAATGCTGTGAATGAGAGAGTCAACATAATAGACTTAGAATTCGGGGTTTTCACCCTAGAGGCTGACAAGGTATGTGATACCAAGGATGCTTATGTTGTTCCTATATTATGGAAATTGCAATTTGATGGTGCTAAGTGTAATGTTGGATCAAGTGTTGGTATTTTTTTAATTGATCCCACTAATAAAAGGTACCATGCTTCTTATATACTCCAATTCCCTTGTACTAACAATCTCGCTGAATATGAGGCCCTTATCTTTGGTTGACAATTTGCTATAAAAAACAAGGTTAAAGAACTACTAGTTTATGGGGATTCAGAATTGGTGGTTAACCAGGTCAGAAGTAAGTACCAATGTAATATCTCATACCTTAAAAGGTATAAGTTCAGAGTTTGGGATTTGATTAAATCCTTTGATGCCTTTGACATCACTTCCATCCCTAGGGAATAAAATCAAGTAGCTGATCAATTGGCATTTACTGTAGCTAACCTCATGCCCAATCATGATTCCCCTAATTTAAGCATTGAACTAATCCCTTGTCTTTCAGTACTAGACAATATCATCCACTTCCAAGTCTTCAATTATGATCAACAGATATCAGATTTCATGACTAATTATGGAGCATTTGATGCTCATATCATTGATGAAGTTTATGGAAGTACATCTAGGAAAGATAAATTTAATGGTAAAGTCATTCAATTGAGTGACAACAAAATCCCAAAGGGAATGATTGCTTTAGAGAGACTGTTTGATAAGGACAAAGTTGCTGGGGATTATAAGGTTCTCAAGGTAAATGGGAAGGACTATAATGCTACTTATTTAGGTCTTCATGATCAACCCTGGTTGGTAAATGTTGAGAAAGCCTACACAAACATTGAAAACAAGAAAGCTAAGGAACTTCTTGCCTAATACAAGGATGTCGTAGCATGGTCTTATGATGACTTAAAAATATTTGATCCAAGGGTCATCACACATACTATACCCCTTGAAGAGAGCTGCAAACCCTTCAAATAGAAACAAAGGCCTATGAACCCAGTCCTAGAACCCATGATCTTCAAGGAGGTCAAGAGACTTATAGATGCTAGGATAGTTTTTCCCATCAGGCACTCTACCTAGGTGGCCAATTTGGTGCTAGTCAGGAAGAAGAATGGTGAGATTAGGGTTTGTATAGACTTAAAAAATTTGAACAAAGTATTAGAGAAGGACAACTACTCCCTTCCTTCCCTAAACCACATAATTCAAGTTTCTTTTAGGATCAGTTATGATGTCCTTTCTTGATGGCTTTTCAGTTTAGAACCAAGTATTAGTTGATAGAGAAGACAAGATGAAGACAACCTTCACAACAAAATGGGCAACCTTCGCCTACAAAAGAATGCCTATCAGACTCATCACTGTAGGAGCCACTTTGCAAAGAGCTATGAACCATGGCTTGCAAGGCCTGATTGGTAAGTGCATTATTATATACATGGGCGATCTAACATTTTTATTTTTAAATAGGAAAGATCACTTCATGCATTTACAACAATTTTTTGAAAGATGTAGAAGGTTTGACATCTCTTTGAATCCTAAGAAGAGTATCTTTTGTGTGACTGAAGGGAAATTATTATGTCATGTTATAAATAAGGATGGAATCTCTATAGAGCTTGAAAGAGTGGAGGCCATATCTAGAGTAAAACCTCCAAATAGTGAAAAAGAGTAAAATTCATTTTTTGCTAAGATTAATTTTATAAGAAAATTCATTTCTAGGTTTGTAAAAATAGTCAAACCACTAAGTGACATGCTAAAGAAGGATGTGAAGGTCACATCGAATGAGGATTCTAGAAAAGCATTCAACAAAATTAAGGAGGCCATCAATCAAGCTCCAGTCCTTATAAGTCTTGATTTTTCAAGGGAATTTTACCTCTATTCCTTTGCATCAGACCACACTATGGCTTTAGTGTTAACTCAAACAATTGAAGGGTGTGATCACCCAATTGCTTTTATGAGTACTAGATTTAAAAATGTTGAGATAAATTATTCATTGATTGATAAACAGGAATATGCATTAGTCAAGGTAGTTAATACATTTAGGGATTACATCCTTAGAAATAAGGTGCATGCCATCTTATTTGACCCTACCACCAAGCTTATGTTAAGTCAAAATGGATTGGAAGAACGTAGAGGTAAATAGATGTCAATCTTGAAGGAATATGAGCTAGAGATGAAAACAACAAAATTGGTAAGGTGCCAAGGTTTGATTCAATTGATTGCTAATACTAACCCTAGACTAAGTACTATGTAGGTGGATCAACAAATCTTTCAAGCTAGCAAGTGATATGACCCAATCATACATTTGCTAATCAATGGTACTTGTCCTATAGATTTATCTAGGGAGCAAAAGAGGGCCTTGAGGCTAAAAGCAACCCACTACTTGATCAAGAATGAAATCTTGTATAGAAGGAACATTGAAGGAATCTACTTGAGATGTGTCTTAGAAGAAGAAGCCACCCAAATCGTGAGCACCTTTGATGAAAAGCTAGGTAGTGGACATCCATATGGGAAAACCATAGCCCAAAAAATTCTTAGGGCTAGCTATTATTGGCCAACTATTTTTAAGGATGCTCACAAGCATGTGAGGGAATGTCATTCATGCTAAATTTTTATCACCAAGGAGTCCAAGGTAGCAATGCATCTACAACCAGTCATGATTGGCAAACCCTTTACTCAATGGGGGTTGGAATTTGTTGGCGTAAGCAACCCCAACTCATTTGAAGGTCATATATATGTCCTTATTGACACAAACTATTCTACAAAGTGGACTGAAGTCAATGCAAAACTGAAGAAGTGATCAACTTAATATAATAAAATTTTTGTACTAGGTTTGGGACCCCAGTATATCTAGTATGTGATAACAGATCTGCATTCATATCCATAGAGATGACTGAATGGGCTTATGATAATGGCACCACTCTCAAGTTTGTATCCAACCATTATCCCTAGGGTAATAGAATCTCTGAGTCAACAAATAAGAACCTAATGAAGGCAATCAAGAAGTTTGCTGAAGATAAACCCAGAACTTGGCACAAGTTCCTTAAATTTTCACTTTGTGTTTATAAGATAAGGATTAAGTAATCCTTAAGAGCCTCACCATTCCTATTGGTATATGGACAAGAATGCATCTTTCCTATCACTCTCAAGTTTCCCACATATAGATTTATGCAAGAATACATGGAGGAGAGCCAAGAACTGGCCAATTCTAGATTGTTGGATATAATTTAGATTGAAGATGCAAGGGAGAAAGCCTTCCCTGAATTTAGCAAAAATCAAACCAAAGTCAAGAGATGGTTTGATAAAAGATCCAAAATCAAAGTGTTCATTCAAGTAGACTTGGTTCTTGTTTGGGATAAGGCATATGAACCTAAGGGTAAATATGAAAAATTCACACCCTTGTGGATTGGCCCATATCAAATTGCAAAAACATTCGACAACAACACTTTTTTTACTCAAGGACTTACAAGGAGTAGAGTTTACACTGCCCACCAATGGGCAATATCTCAAGCACTATTTCTCTACTCTTCCTCCTGGGGTCTTCATGGAGTAAATTATAAGATATTTAGATTAATGTAGATAGGCTAGTTAGTTTCCTTTTACTTATTCCTTTCTTATCTCTTATTTGTACATAAGCAAGCACATATTTGTTTGTTTTTCCTTTGTTGTTGCCTTTCTCTTTGTGTTGTGTTTCTTTCATGTTTCTTGGTTCCTTGATCCCAATAAGTCTGTAAGGACAATCTTGAGCTTAGAAATTATGAATTTTGCTTAAAATATGCCCCCCAATTCAGAAATGAAGGTATGAATCCCATACATAGAGTAACCATGGCTCTGAAATATAAATCATATGTTATATCTTAGAGAAATTGATAAAGACCAATGGAAAGGCCAATCATTTCATTAGACCTTAACCATTATCTCATCCTCAAACTAGTTTTAATAAGACTTACACTCGGGGAATGAAGTCTCAAAGTATCATGGTATACCCCAAGATAACACTTAATTAACATCCTTGCATGGGATAAGAGTTGCAACCATAAATGATTTTTCAAAGATCAAATACTTAACCAAATCCTAAAACTTGGCTATCTTGGTTCTCAACCTTGCTGAAATCATAAAGACTCAAGAAAATACAAATATAGGATACAATGCAAAATCTAAAGCTTTTAGGTAAAGGTGATTCTAATAATCTCCATCGAGGCTATGGATGCTTGACTGGAAATGAAGTAAGGCCATGAGTGGAGCCAAAGGAATCTCTGTCAAGGCTATGGATGCCTGACTGGCAGCAGAGCAATGCCCAAGCCCTCTCTAAGTTAAAAATGGTTCATAATGAAAAATCCTTATTATCCATTTTACGGAGGGAATTAGGGTGATTATGACCTTGTTGAATAGAGCTTTTAGTGCCCCTTCGACCACTTATGTAAATAAGGTTTGGGTTTCATATGTACACTCCCTGATGGAAGAAAAACTTACCCCTTTAATTACATATTTGATCAACATCTTCTTGACAAAGAAATTCATCGCCATCAATAGGAAGACTTCAAAATAATTCTACATGATGTCTTACCTACTTGATGCCCTTCTCACTTATATCACCTTCCATGACATTAATAATTGGTCCCCAGAGGGTAGGACAACCATCTCACACCACTAATCCAAGTTACACATCTTCAAATATAGGAATCACATGCAGTTTATCTATGATTGGATTTTCCCAGTAATAGTTGAATCCGTCACAGTGTCCCCATGCCTAGGCTCTACCTCATCAAAAAGTGTGTGGAGATGATTGGGGACGTATGGTGTTATCCTCATTTCACAATCATCAGGATAGAAGGAATCATGTCACAACCCTATAGACTACCTATGCATGTCCCAGATAAATTTGATGAGTAGGAGATTGACTCCCAATTCATCCTTGGCATTGACAAGGCTTGAAAAGAAAAGAAGAAAGGCCTATTTCACCCCTTCCCCTTGGATATTAGAAAAACCCTAATTAATGATAGAAGTAGATGAAGATTATGGTTACACATAGGAATTCATTTGGCTTTCAGCTAGATGAACTCAAAATGTGGGACCCAAGAAAAAATTTGGGGGATCATTTAAAGGACAAGAAGTTCAAACTTGATTATGTACATCAAATGGGTGTCCACAACACCATATACATTAGAGCTAAGAACTATGGTGAAGTGTTGGCCAGGGTCCAAGGTCACAACATGAATCTATAACATAGATTGTTCAGAGATAACAAGCCATCTGGGGAAACATGGAAAATGTAGCCCTTACAATATCATTTACTATTTGGGCCATTTGGGATAGCTCATGAGCAACCTTATGCAGAACAACTGCAATAGTCCCAATAATAGGTTGAGCCAAGTTAGGATGATAAAAGGAAAGGAAAGGAGAAGGTTGAAGTAATATTAGAGGAAAGACATAGAGAAGGACCCTTACCTTCAACCAGGGAACAAAGACCACCCTCTCCAATTAAGTATGTTGACATGATAGCCTTGGATCCAAAAGAGACCCTTGAGGGTGTTATCAAGGAATTTGTAGAGTCCTATGGCTTAGGAGGAGAAGAAGACCATTCAATGGAGCCAAAGAATATATAGGGAAAGAACTCATCCTAGTAGCCTCCCATGAAAAGAGGAAGGTAGAATTGGCCTTGGTCTTGGTAGAACCAAGGAAGAAAACTAGATTCACCTTCACTCATCCCACTAGTGAAGTCAATCTCTTCAGTGATGAATTTCCAATCCATGGACCAGTCATTCCTGACTAGTTCATCTATGGGAAATTGCAAAAGATCCCATCTCTCTCCCACTCATGGGCTGTAATAAAGGTTGGTAGGGATGTACATGATGATGTGAAGCCTTTTATAAAATCTATAATGAAGGAACAAGAAAAGAGAAGTATCATGATCTCCCAAGGCTTAGGAAGCAAGAAGATGGATGCTCTAAGAACATCTCTAGCTCAAGAGTGGAGTTCTTAGAACCTTCCCAGTTCAAAGAAATGATTACCACAGTTCATTTCAATCTTGAGATAGCAGGCTTAGAAAAAATAAAAACCATGATGACCGTGATTGGGAAAGAAGAATTCACCTTTAAAAAGGTGGAACCTTTTATAGGTTTGACCCCTGTTGAAGGACAACAGCTTGGTGAGGTTGCAATACATGAAGAAGATATGGAAATATTGATGGAAGCACATTCACAACAAGCCAAGGCTAGATTCTAGGGTCTAAAACAGAGGATCTAGAATTTGGAAAGGGAAAAGGAAAACTTGCAAACCCAGGTAATCATGTTGGTACTAGATGCCATGATCAAGATGCTTGAGGAGTCATTATATGTCATGTTTGAGGCATTAAGGTCAATGAAGATGTGGTAGAGTGCACTAGAATACCAAGATACATTAGCCAAAGACTTGGTCACCCAATGGCAAGCCTCAGAGGATAAGATTGCCCATCTCCTCAACATTCAAGCAATAAGTAGATCCCAAACTTTAGAACCATAAGTATGGGGCACCTAGGGACAATCTTGGGGATTGTTATTGATAAAGTTCAAAGCTTGAGTATCTGGCATACCAAGGTGATGAGGCTTCTAAAAGATGATAAAGGGCTCATTGGCAGAATTAAGCAACTTCTTGGGACCATGCTTGTCAATCCTATGCAACCTACTACCCTTGGCCTCATTAGTGATGAAGAGTTCAAGAATAGAGCCACTTTGGTGACTCAAGAAATCCAATGAAAAAGTAAAGGCCAATCTAGACAAGGCAATAACAATATCTTGGATATGATATTCAATGCAGGGGAGAGGATCAACGAAGCTAGAAGCATCAAGGAGGCCTTGGCCAGAAATGATAAAGAATTCAATGAGCTAGTAGAACAAGAGGAGGAGTGCATCATGAATCTGGCTGTGGATCTTAAGCTGGTTGATGAGCAACATGAGAGGGCCTGGGCCTCCTCAAGCAACAAATAGGGGCCCCACCAACAAGTTAAAACAATATTCTATTCTAATGGAAATTAGGTGCATTTTATAATAGAATATTACATTATAAAGGCATATGCTAGTTTGTTAGCATATTTTCCTCTAGGTCAGTATGATTTGGGAAAGCACGTGTATTATAGAGCTTGTAAGGACAACTATCCTTACTTTTGTACACCTATATTTTGTAACTGGCCGGTATACTACCTATTCTTCCTATAAAGACATGTACAAGCCTAAAACCTTACTTCCAAATATTCAAAATAGAAATTAAACTTTTTCAGAGCATAATCAAGACAAGTTATACACTTTAAACATTTAGAACAATAAGTAAAATTTTCCAAATCATAATCAAGACAAGCTATATGCTTTTAAGATTCAAAATAAATTTATTTTTACCCTTTAAGGATGCTTCCAAACAAACCATACCTTAACAAAGCAGTCATCTTTTATAGAATTAGATCTTCCATTTATGCTAGTAATATCCAAAGTTATATTAATGATGAGCTTAGAATTGAATTTTTTATTAGACACCTTATCATTAACCAATTTAATGCTCTTGATGAGCAAATCTATGTATAATTGCAACCAATAGTTATACCCCCTCATATTCTATCGTTTCAATTTAACAATCTCTAAATCTAGACATTCACTCTTAATTTTTCTTTCTTATCGAGACTATCCTTGTCATATTTTCATTTTATTTACATATGACATTGACTAGATATAGTCATCCTAATATAATTAACCATTTCCATAGAGTTATCCAACCTAATTATGACCAACTCCCCATACCTAGTATCGACTAAGAAATTTGGTATCTTTTTATTATTCACACTTATGGTTATTTGAATTCTTATCTCCTCTCAGTTCACCACTCTAAATAAGAAGCGTGATTCTAGATAACTCTTATGGTATCACCATGAGTTCCCTTTACCACAAATTATCCAAAACCCCATCCTTACACCTTAAACTTATCAACTAACCCCATAGACCCATCATCTTATCATCATTTCATTGTCTATCTCAGCCAAACATTAGGAAGTTGAGTGCATGAATATTAGTATGTCACTTTACTCATGTACATAAATTGGTGAACCTAACATGCAAAACTTATCCTTTTGTGTATTCCTCTTTTTTTCCTTATCTCCATCTTCTCTCTTCTCATCCATTTATTTTTTGGGTGTTTATATACCCCATGAATATGTTTGGACAAGAATTTGATAGATATTTCAACCTATAGAATTATAGGAGGAACAATAAAAATCTTGGTGAAGCCTCTTTATTCAATTGTAACAACTCCACTCAAAACATTGAGAGTCAATTTCTAATCCCTTCATCCTTAAACTCACAAACTAGGTCTAAGATAGTAATTCAATAAGTGAAGGAACCTTTTGAAACCGTTAATAACTACTTAGACTTTAACAATATGACTTTCACCACTAGAGGAGGGTCATACCTCATATTTTAACTAGACTATAGATTAGCTTAAAAAACCTAGATACAAATAACACATGGAGATTCAACATGTACATTGATAAAATTTGCTATCTAGAAGATGAATTGAGCAAGCTATAATCATCCTCATACCCACCATAAATAATCAAACCATCTCTAGCCGAAATGAGCATACCATTACAACTCCTCCTAAGTCCTATAACACAAACCAATTTATTTTTGGTTATCAATCTTTCCCTCTTAAATCTTCCACAAAGTAAGTTATCAAATCTAACACCACTTCTTCACCGAATGAACTC
Source organism: Torreya grandis (assembly GCA_037957365.1). NCBI lineage: Eukaryota > Viridiplantae > Streptophyta > Pinopsida > Cupressales > Taxaceae > Torreya > Torreya grandis. Next base: position 2,116,909 of record JARHVA010002867.1, read on the forward strand.
ATCTCTACCTTTATGGGTCACATTCAGTATTTAAAGAGTAACCACGTTTCTCTAAATTAATGGATGGAATTTAACCCTTCCAAATAAATCCATACTTCATCCCTATCCCAATGATAACTTACCAATTGTTGCAATACTCATCTAATGTTCTCTTGCTAACTATACTTCAAACCAATACCACCGTGACATCCTTACTCATGGAGTCCCTAACCTGATAGCTTTTATCATTTATCCATCCTATTAACCTCCAATTCAAAATCATATTGGAGGTTTCTTTTCTTACATTCCTCCTAAAAATGTGGTGACCAACACATTTCCACCCTTCATTTCTTCAAGCTATGTGCCACCCACGTACACTCCTCCTCTATAAGTGTAAAATATTAATTCTTATTCTAACCCTCTTCCACCTTGTCACCATATGTTTTCTAGGTCCACACAACCATATCATTACTTTCTAGGCTAATATACTCCATCCTATCAACCTCATTAAATTTCTCCTAGTGGTTTATTATCCACCTCTTATCTGAACCCTCATCTTCAAGATCATCCCACCATGCCTTTCGAATACTTTAGTTACATGGGGACCTATGCCAAGTATTTTAAAGTGCCCCTCAATCATAGTATATGAGGATTCCTCTTGCCACATTCCCTAATTAAACTCAAAAAATTTAAAGGAGAGGGAGATCCTAATGTGCATATTAAGAAATATACAATCATTTTTAGAGAGATCTACCTTGATTTGGGGTAGTTTCCAAAATCTTCCCGAAAGACCCTCAAAGGAATAGCCTTAGATTGGTATTACCATCTTCCTGAGGTTTTTATTTATTCATTTTGATTAATCATGGCATAGTGAAGGCCTTGATAAAATATGATTTAGTTTTAAACCTTACAAGAACGTTTTCCCATATCTCCTTTAGGGACTTGCTCAATAATTATTCCACCCATCATTTGGCATTATTGAGTGCCTTAATATTTAGGCACCTAGCTAGTGTCACACCTCCACCCCATGCGTAAATTAATCACCTTAACTTATACATGTTCTCATTTAGGAAAACCTAAAGATATTTTTTCTACTTATTTGACCTTAGAATTCTTCTGCCAAACACTGATATGGCTAGGAGAGGGCATCTAGCTTGTTTTTACAAGTATATATATATAATAATTATGTAAAAAGAGAAATGGTCAGTGATGGGGTGGATGTTAACATATCACCCTTTTAAATTATGTATAAATTTTTTTATGTGGAAACTATTTGCTCCACCACCCAAAAAATCGTAAGAGGCTATGCCAATATTAAGTCAAGTTCCATTGGGACCATTGTTCTTCTTATAAATTTTGGTGACCTATGATAATGGGTCCTAGGATAAGGCACATCGGGAACAACTACGAATTAGAGATAACACATAGTTTTGAGAGTTAATTAATGAAAAGTATTTAAAAATAATAATCAATAGATATTCAATGTATCATAAGTCTTTTGATTATAGGAAATATAACTTTTAATCAATAGGAAAGAATAAGGAGACTTATACAATGTACTACAGTGCATGTTATAGAGTAGATATGCAAAACATGTTATCCATGTCAAGAATGTGTATGGAATAAACTATAGGATGGATGCATATGTTACATCTTTATACCAAAATAATACATGAGTAATTACAACTAATGTTAGTTATAAAGAAGACAATTACAAATCATTTCATCTTCCTGTTGGGCAACAATTGAGATTATAATTTGTGGTGACTAATGGTCATATTGACATATTATTGGCTAGAAAGTTCCACCTAATAATGCACATGGTAAAAACATGATGACACATGGATTTTCTATAGTGAAGATAGGTATATGCACGTGAGTCTATGAGCAGGTGCTAGTGAGTCATGTAGGATTGCAAGTTGAGGGGTATATAGTAGAATGTGTAGGCTACGATCTAGGGTGATTTAGGTGATAAAGTCTATTAAGAAGTGTGAGACTTATGCTCATTATTTTTCTAAAGCTTCATGTAGAGGATTGCCTAAGATTGTGCAGGAGGTGTGAACTATGTACAGGAAAATAAGTGAGAAGCGTATTCTCCTACACAAGAACTACACATGAATCATTTGCCCTTTTTGAAAGAATAATGGTCTGCATTATGTTGATGTGAATCTAATGGAACTACACTTGACATTATTAATATTTTTACCACTTAACTTGATCAACATATTGTCCCATTTTAACCACTCAAAAAAGTTGATGTGTGCCACAATGGGTGTGTTTGTCTATCATTTCCATGATCTGATCTTTATCTATAGGGTGTAATTTTTTAGGATCTAAATCAAAAGGATATTGTGTCACTACTCACTTAAGAAATGGCAGAGTGTAAGGCTTCAAAAGTTTCATGTTGAAGACTAGGTACATGTTAAAGTATAGAGGTATATCAAGAACAAAGATGTCTTCATTAGTTGTATGCAGAATGGTGTAAGGACCATAGTGCAAAGTCTTGATATTACTGTATGGACCTTAGATACACTCCTTATGAATATGTAACTTTAATTTATTACCAAATTAGAATGAATAAGGCGTGCAATGTGAAACGTGGTGCTCTTTTTACTTTTCTTGTGTGTGAGAGAGAATATGTTGAACATGTTGATAGACATATTGGATGTGGTGCAAAAAATTATCATTTGTGTCTTCTTCTCATCCTTGTGTGCATGATTCAATGTCAACTGGTGTGTGGTATGATATTTATAAAGGTGTTTAAGTTTAAAAACCAATACATGTTTGGAATGGCCTATGTCCTATAAAGTTGTGAACTGCTATGTGTATGCAACTAGATAGGATTAACCTACAACTTATCTTATCTAAGAGATTCAGAATCAAAGAGGGTAAAACAAATAGAGTTTATTGATACTTATTTATATCGGGGTATGATTAAATATATTTGCTAAACCTGTATAGAGGATCATTTATAACGTAACATCAATGGATAGGGTTCCAAGGCCTCTATGCAATCAATATAATGAAATAACCTTAACTAGGACTTCTAATATTAATATAATCTAGTATTACCAAACTAGAAACACAAATAAGGGGGATTATTATAATAATAAGGGTAAGGAACCATAGTAGGAAAATGGGGCCCTAGGTTACCTAAGGTGGGAAATGGCAAGTTCGAAAAACCTTATAGCCACGTTAAGTATAACTATAGAGGAGATTAAAAAAAGGAGTTCTACATTCATTCAAGGTATTAATTATTCAATATATATGTATCAAATGAAAGAGATAAGGCTATAAATAATTAGCTTGAATATATTTATAGAGCCTCAATCTCCCCTTTGGCCAATGGTGATTTGTAAGAGATTATTGTGGTTGTAAGGATCACAATAGTTGAATCAAACTCTACGCTTAAATAAATCTTCCTATTCCATCCAAGATTCCACAAGACAAGTTTTTTTCCTCCAAGATAAGAATTAAGCAGTGGATTCTCCAAATGTAGACTTAAGCATAATTATGAGAAATTATAGTGAGAAAATGAATGGTGCTCTCTATTGGATTGAAATGGGACATGTATTTATAATGGTGGATGATCCTAATCCTTCTTAAAAATTTAGTGGATCTCATTGGATAGCCTAAATGTAGTTCAAAAGTTATCATTTAACCTAGAACTAGGTTAGCCAAGGATGACTTAGTTGTGATGTGTATGCCTTGACTTTCGAACTATGTTGACTAGGCTAACTTAGTTTGAAATTTGGTAGGAGATAGAAAATACTACATCAACCCGAATTGATATAGTCATAAAATATATGTCTTAGTTTAGTTAGGGAATATTAGGAGGATATGCTTAGGGCATCAAGTCTAGGGGAAGTGTAGTGGATGTAGGCATGATAGATAAACAACAATGTCTCTCATGTAACTCCATTAGGCCACCCACCCTTTTCTCAATGAACCCTTTAAGGCGTGTACTCAAAGAGATTGATACTCGACAGGTTGTTGCAAGAGATAAAGCATTGGTAAATGATAAAGTTTAAAAATATTGTGTATACATATTTTTCACTCAAATCTCATCACGTGTCACTAGAGTGTAACATGGGATGGTGTTTCGAGAAAGAAAATAGAAACACACTAACTAAGCTAACAAATTATAATAAAATGTAGAAAATAAATGAAAGTAGATAGTTTTGTAAATATGCACCTTTACTTACCTTGTTGATGTAGAAGAGGAGTTATGTGTGCTGCAGATGAAGAAAGTCATCCAATGTGTGGAACAAGAGATAAACCTGAAAATAAGATAAAATTCATTTTTTTTCAAAAATATGATGTTAACATTGAAAAAATTCTCTAATTTGTCAGGATTCCATAATTCGTTTAGTTTGTGAAAAGGACTAATGGAAACAAAGTTATGAACAAGTTAAAAAATCTATCGATAAAGAATTGAAGGTTTGAAAATTTTGAAATTCTACTGTAGAATGAGCAAACTACTATTCATTTGCACATTTTTTTATTTTTGGACATCAGAGCTCTATGTTTCCAAATCTAGCAAAAAGAGAAATGATGGCATGTATGCAAGGAGGAGGATGTGTTAGAGGATAGATTGTAGTGTTAGCTGGGGTAGTCCAAGTAGGAGTGCATATATTGTTAATTTGTAACATTTTTGAATTAAAGTGTACTAGCTTAGGAAAAGTAGATGTTGGGTCAAAGCCATGTAGTGTAATTTTCCCTAGAAAGTGTAGTAATAGAGTAAAAATTGAAATAGGAAATGGGTAGGAGATAAAATGTCAAAAATTAGATCAAGGGTATTTATGATGATTAAGTAAAAAATCAATACAAAAATAATACAGTATCAGCAAGGTCAATGTAGTTTAAGAGGGAGGATTTTCATGATTGTCTAATAGTATTTATGGTGGTCGACATAATAATATTAAGGGTAGCTGAGAATGTAGTTTGTGGCTGATAACATAGAAAGATGGCTGACAGTGTACACTCTGGGTAATGTAGTTTGTATAAAGGGTTAATATATTGTATAAAGGGCAATATAGTATGAATTTTGACAGGGATTATATAGTATAGTGACATCGCTGATAGTGTTGATTGAAATATATGGCCGATGTCTTTTTGTACATGGACAATATAATCAAAAAGATGAAAAAGGGAGGATAATGTAGTGCTATACATAGTTTATGAAGGATTTAATTTGATTTTTGTTTATTTTTCATTTTTTAAGGTATGATTTATGTTAATTTTGGGATATATATCTAATAGGTGCTTTATAGTTTAGCATTTTGTAGAGTTGAGGGAGACTCTTGAGTCTAACAAATTCACTTTAGTTGTCAGATCTACTAGATATATTATCTTTCGTGGATCGAGATTAGATTACTACGCTAGGATTTGGTGGCCTCATGGAGATGAGATGTATCCCATCTAGCGTTGAGTTAGTCACCGTGTTCCTAGTTCCTAGGAACATGGGAGAGACTAATTAATCATTTTGATGGGTGGTGAGGTATCTCAAGAGTTATGGAAACGATCAGATGGAGCACTAACTACTCTACCAGTGGGAGTTTGTCATGGGTAGCTATAGGCATGGAAGTCATTAGCTCAAGAAAGAGTCACTCACTTAGCAACAATTAAATAGTCGATAGATATTTAGGCCCAGGTTGCCAATCTATAGGGATATGTGGATAGTCTCTGATCATGGATGTATTTGCTATAGTGAATTATTCAAGGAGGGTAGTTGCAAGCCTCTATGGTTACTATAGCATTTCCTCATGATGGACCTTAGCATTATATTTTTATTTTGTACTATGATTGTATCATTTTGTATCAAAATTTGAGTCACACACACACACACACATTTGACTCACAGATTTTATGGATGAATTTTCTTTCTATTTTTTTTTTAAATTTTTTTATGTTATGATAAAATGTATTATGTATGTGTTTTTTATTTTATATAAAATATGAGGAAATTGATGGTCAAAAATAATGAAAATCATATAATAATTAAAAATAAACATGTATATAAATAAAATAAAAATATGAAGTCAAATTACTAAAAGAGAACATTGGTAAAGAAAATTCAAAAGATGCAAAATAAGATATCATTGTTTTGCCAATGTGTTAGAAAAGATTAAAAAAATGCAAAAACAAAGATATGTGAATAAGAAAAATATCAATATATGATAATATCACAAACCAACAAATATGTAAAAATGACAAATCAACTTAGTACTTGTGTTAGTCTATAATATAGAAGAGTATGTCCATTTATGGAAAGTCAAAACATGACACATTGTGTTTATGTGAGGTAGGGGTGTTTTGTGAGGAAGGCTTGGTACTATTTGAGGTCTTATACTATAACTCACAAGAGGAAAACTAATGAGGTGTGATAATAGAAAGTGTGATCGATGGTATGATTAGCTAATAAAGGATATTCATCAAGGGGAATATCTCGGATAATGTGATGAAAAGAGGGAATAGAAAGTACCACATAAGTGCTGTAACAATCCTTAGTATAAATGAGACACTAAGTAAATGTGAAAGTTTTAAGAACATGTTTGAACAACAAGAACTTAATATACTCTAACTAGTACCTCACTTAGCAAAATCTTGGGCTGATAAGTGAGGTATATAGATCATACCATGAAGGTTGTATATGTGAATTTTTTAAAAATGGACCTACCTTCTTATAATGTGTTCTCCATTCCTGAAGACCCCTTATAGAGTCATTGGTCTACTACGAAGATTGGGTACTTGCATGAAAAAATCGATGGAACTAAATAGTATAATGAGACTTCCTATCCCAGTCTACTGGTCTATAACACTCTAATGGACCTTGGCTCTATCATGAGGCCAATTGTGGAGTTTAAACTTCAATTAGGATATGAGATGTGCTAAAGAATAATCATGTCTTGTGGTGTGATTTTTATTTTTGAATTTATTTTTGATCATTGCCTTCTTTATTTTATGATTTGGATTTTAGATTTGATGGGTTTTTTTGTTCCTCCTCCAATGGATTCATAAAACAAATCATGAGTGACATAAGTGACAAACACAAGAAAACTTACAATTTGGTTACAAGATATAAGTATTTAAATACTTTGTCATCTTTAAATATTCTTAGACTTTTCTAGAAGTGTGCAATCTAAAGACTAACCTATCTGTTCTTTTAAATGAAAGAATGATAAAGGATAAATGAGGATTGTAAGAGATCCATTTATGTGTTAAATGATATATTGATGAATATGCTTTGTAGCTGGTCATAAGGGAAATAAGATAGTGTTGGGGGTGTTATAATAGCCATGTCACATAAATAACTTTACTTTTCAATGAATGAGCTAACACAAACATGAATGTAAGAAATAATCATCCCAAAATAGGGTGAAAATAAATGGTTTCCAAATATAAATGAATCATATGCAAAGAGTTAAATTTGGAAATTGATTATCAAATGATTTAATCATCAAGTAATGTCTGTAAAATAAAATATTATAAATGCATAAAATATATTACAAAAATTAAAGAGAAGAATCATGAGATCAAAATATAGCAATACATCACATATGCTATGAAATGTAAATATCAAATCCAACTCATATGAAAATGTGAATAGTAATGTGATGTATCACACAATGTGCTCACAAATGTTGATATATTACATGACATATATCATCAATAAAATTAGATTAATCTTTTTGTAACTAAAATATGAATTTAATCATAGTCTCATCTATCTTAACAGATAGTCATGCGAGCACTAGTTCATGCATGGTCTCTATGGATAAAGTAGGTACTCTTTAATAAGTATGATTGCATGGCACCTCTTGTGAAGGTTAGTAAATGTAAGGGACTAGTATTAAAATATGACAAATAGTTCAGATATTTCAGATGATGTAGGTTTTGGGGAATCATAAATTTTTTGTTTTAGTACTCTACACCTATTTTTGTAATGTGTAGCACACTGATGCCTAAGGTAGTAAACATCCCCATGTTTTGAGATATACTCTAGAAGTATATTAAGTGGAGGCATGTTATTATCAGTAGGAGATTGTATGGTTTCTAAATGAAACACATCAATGTATTGTCAAAGTTGTCAATAATGAGTATAAATTGTGTGTTTGTGACATGAAAATAAAAAAAATGCATCTCGGAGTAGCTAACTATGGAGGTTGACTATATATGGTAGGGGTGGAACTTGATGCCTACTATTATGTTAATAATTTATGAGATGCATGACAATCCTTGGCCCAATGACCATCAACCTTATGGAATTCACAATATGGATCATTGACCCATCATGTAGGTGAGGTATAAAACTTGGTCAAAAGTAATACTTCACCAACATTATTAGGATAACTTAGAATAGGTTCAAGACTAGGCTTAGCAGTTGTAAGAGATAGTTTCATTGCAGGTTGAAGTAATGTGTCTAACATATTAGGATGGAGCATGATCGAAGGATCTTAAAATTTGGTGAATTAATATGCTCTCATCATGGCATGATCAAGAAGCATACTCTAAAGAGGCTCATAAGTGACTAAATGATTAGTATCTAGTATTTTCTGCATATTAGACTTATGGATATCAAGTGAAGAAGAAATAATGTTAGGTGAGGTAGAAGGATAATGAACTACATCAATATAATTAGTACTATGTAAATATAAAGAATGCTATAAATAAGAATGATATCAAAGTATTTATAAATTTTTAACTTGAGCAAATCCAGTTAAAAAGTGATCACCTAATGAATATCCATCATCATAATTAGGGGTATGCATATCAATAGTATAAGTATCAATGATTTTATTGGTCGAGGAAGGATGAAGAATGGATTTTTTTGGCATCACTATGGAAGCAAGAATTTCATCTATTATCTTTTGATGGGATCTAGGTCATAAAGAAGGAGGTAACTAATTAATTATGTGTTAAGGGACACTAGAAGTTTTTATTTTAAAACTGTATTCTCATCAGGTTTATCATTGTTATAATCTAATATTTAATTTAGTATATTACCTATAAGTTCAGGGTGTCCATTATAAACTTTATTAGAATTAACAGGATAATTAAATTGTTGATATTCACAAAAAGGAAATATAGGTAAAGGTTCAAGGATGGGTATTTTTAAAACACCACGTTCATAGAATTTTTAAAATTATAAGGGTTCGTGTCTCCTTGAATCTTATATATATCACCATTATGAGAAAATATAACACATTAGCATGTTGATGAAGCTATATCTCTCATGCAATGTGTCCAAGGTTGATCAAGTAAAATATCATATGATAATGAAAAGTTAAATATCATGACTTTAATATGAACTGTGATAAGAGGAACCAAGATAAGAAGCTAAACACAACCTAGAGCAGGCATTCTTCTTCTATCATAGCACTGACACATACTTAAGTGATATGAATCTAAGAGATTGAATGTAAATGTTATAACCTTCATTTATCAAAGTAATAAGGACTTGGAAATCACCAACTTGGACACTAATGAATAGTGGAGGATCATCTACATGAAGTGATATTTAGTAAGGAATCACTCAATAAATAGGAAATTTGAGTGAGATAGAAGTAACTATAGTATCATCAATGTGTATGGACATTTCCTCACACTGTTGAATAGTATTATCCTTAGACATGGACAAATTAGCTTCTTGCCCCACATGTGGAGATCTATGGATATTCATTTCAAATAAAAGTTACATTGAGTGATTGTGGATGAGGGGAAGTCCTCATGAGTTCTAGAAAAGGAATTTGAGACAAAGGTGAGAAAGTTTCTTTATAAAATAGCATTCATCATATCCAGTTAGAACCATATTAGATAAAGGTTCATAATGTTGAATCAAGTCCATTGAGGGAGAAGTGAAAGTGCACATAAATTGATGATGAATGGAAGCATATTATTTGGATGTGGGAAATATAGGTTGATTAGGTGGATCAAATTGCATTGAGTTGGTTAATGTCATTTATGGCAAAGATGGGTTAAGAACCAACTCCCTTGAGGTGGTTGATGTGATTAGTGAAGATGTAGGTACATAAGTAGATTGATTCACAATATTCAAAATAGTTAGTTCTATGTGAGGAGAGGCTGATGATATCAGATTAGCCATAATAATGAGTATCAAGTTGTATCATTGTATTTGATACAATTTGAATAAATGGAAAGGGAATGGAATGTGTCTTTATATATTTGATATTCATGAAGTGAGATGGACAATTATTTTGAACAATGAAAAGTAGGGAAGTTATTATAGTTAAAATGTGGATGAGGATCATTATATGATACAACATAACTAATGTTGTTCATGTTAACTATATTTTCATTGTTGGTTAGAGAGTTAGGATCAACTGAAGTCTCCGCAACATTAGAGGTATGAGGTTGAGTAGTATTATATTGGTGATTGGGAAGTGAATCTTTATAGATAGCCAAGGGAGAATTAGCTTGATTAAGAGTCATGATTGACTTTGGAATCATGAGCTTTAACTACCTTGTCATAGGCTTGTTGATGTTCTCGAATCATTGTTTCATGATCAAAATTTGGACCAAGGAGAAATTCAAGAGCAAAGCTCTTGAATTTCCTACATGTTTCATGAGAATGTCCCCAACTTGTATGTGGATCATACCAATGTTTGGTAGGGTGAGTAGGATCAAGTTCTCATGTTGAATGTTTAAGTATATGTTTTGGAATTTTTCCCATTTAAATAGGTTGGTGATCATCCACATTCTTCACGTAGAAAGATGTCGAAGAAGAAGGCTAAAATAAAGTATTCATGAATGGTTGAGAAAGAGTTACATCATTGAATCCACTTGGAAGAATAACATAAATACTGTGTATAGAATCATGGGTATATATGACACTAAAATTAGTATCATGTTGGTTTTTAGATCTCATAATCATACGAGTTCTCACCATACATTTGGAAGGCTCAAATTATATTATGACAAAATATTTACCTTTAACTTGATCAAAGGCTTCTTCCAAATATCTTGGAGAGAGATTTATAACATGGTATTGGTGTTTGGGATGAAAATAATTAGTAAAAAAATGGATTTAAACATGTTTTTAGCATTGTTAGAAAATGCTTTCCATTCTTTAATGAAAACTTGGGTTGTTTCAGATTTTACCTGTTTACGATCAATAAAAGGAGTTGAGCTATTTTTAGGTAGATCATTAGTTTGAAATTCCTGAACCAATGTATTAACTAAGTCTTATAAACTAGATATGGTGTTAGATTCAAGTTTATTATACTAATATAGGACATGACCTAAAAAGGTTTTAGCTATAAGTATGGTAGAACTAAAGGTATTTAGCTTAATCTAATCTTTGTAAAGGTTTCCAAAATCTTTTAAATGCCAAGTAAGATTAGTAGATCCATTATAGGTTATAGTAGGAGTATATCACCTACGTCTATGTTTGCAATTTGAGGAATTAATGGATTCTTTTGAAGATGTTTGATGACTTTTTAAAAAAGTGGCAGTTGATGAATAATATTACCCTATGCATCTCTAAGGGGGGTGAACATGCATTTAAATTTTTCACTCCCCATTGAGTGGGTTGAGGGTGACTTTGCAATTGAAAAAAATTATTTTGCATTTGCATCTTTTGATTAACATTATTATTTGGAAGTATCCATTTGATCCATGGCTTGCAATAAGATTTGGTTAGTGTTGATGGTTTGTTGGTTAATAGTAGCAGCTTGATATGCATTAGTAGTATCAGCTTGAGATGCACTAGTAGTATTAATTTAAGTTTTAATATGGGTACTTTGAGTGGGATGACTAGAGGAAAGACCCACCATATTAGTGGCTACACTAGATAGGGTAAAAGAGGAAGGAATAAAGGAAGTATTATATTAATTTCCCCAAATCCTTTAGAAAAATTATGTGGTGATAAAGAAGGACATCCTATGCAGGGTCTCACCATGAGGTTATAGATTACCCTGGGATCATTACCCCTATGTTGAGGGTCTTCATCGATCAAAAGGATCATTTTAGTAATATATTCAAGATCACTTCCATTATCTACATTAAATGGAGGATAATTAAATGGATCAAGGGTTTTAAAAGGAAGTGGCTCATAGTTTTTGGTTCTAGTGGCCACATGAACATTTCTTACATTTATATTTTATACAAAAGTATAAGGAAGGTGAGATCTAGGAATGTTAGGTGACTTGTAAAATCCAAGATATTATGTTTTGTTATTTCGTTTGGAATCATTAAATATATATTCTATGATGGATAATTTTATGTGAAAATTATATCAGTCAAATTAGTAGAATATAAAATGTACTATATCGATCGTGGTCAATGTAGTTATGCACATAGAAATGTGAAGGATAGACTATATTGAGCCTAGTTAGTATAGTCAATAGAAGGCACAATGATCATAAACAATTGTCATAAAATGTGCTAGATTGATAGTGGTTGATGTAGTTACATAAACATAAATATCAAGGATAGACTATATCAAGCTTTATCAATATAATTAGAAAATGGTTGAACATAAAGATTAGTAAATGTATTATATTGAGCATGGTAAATATATTTATTATTATCACATTTGAGTTACAACCTATGAGGAGGTGTCTCATGTCTTCTCACCCAATAAACATAATGAAAACACCCAAGGTTGTGGGTCACCTATGGTTAGAGTGAACCTTTAGAGAGGGTCGGATTTCCCAAATGGATCACCTAAGATAACTCCAAACTAATGCAAATTACAAGGAAAAGGGATACAGAGCATAGACAAAGGAACGAAAATAAAAAAGGGAGTGATACACCATAATATTATGACATTCTCTACTCGCTGAAGTATACAGAATGAACATAAAAGAATCAAAAACATACATAACTCAATCATGAACTTATTAGCATAAGTATTTCATAGAGAGGTACCAAGATCTATGGAAACATTACAAGGAGAATCATTCATCACCACAACTAATAATGTATAAACCATGAGAGACACAAACTATGACCTACAAATGTTATTTCAATTCCATAGAAGGTGAATTGGGTTTGGACATAATCAAATAAAAATAACACTTCGCCAAAAAGACAACATCAAAAATTCATAATATACACACAAAATGAAAGCCATTGAAAGGGTGAGAATAGTTCTATTATTTATTCAAAATCATAATATCCAAGTAGAGGGTTCAAAGATGGGCCAATTTTTGTAGTATTTATGTGCTAAAAAGGGGTCCCCCTGCAATAATGATTTGCTTATTTTTATAGGAACAATATTTAGAGCTCAAATATTTACTTCATCTTACCCACTATCATGGTAATTACAAACTTGATGATGATTAGGGAAGGGGGGTCAAGGTACTGGGGATCCCCTCAGGATTTCCAAAGTCACACCTATGTAACGACCTACCACATCCCCTAGATCTTGTAGCTTGTCTTCTACATGTATATTCTCCACTCACCTCTATGATAATATGGATAGATTCCATCATCCTCTCATCATTTTTCAAACATTTATGTTGATATGTGCCATGATTTGTATGTCGATTTGATCTAAGATTGATTCTATGAATTAATGTAGTTGTATAATCTATTCATGAATTTGATATCTAAATGAGTGAGACATGTCATCAAATTTGCCTCAATCAGTGCTAATGTAGAATCCAACAAACTATTAAGTGGTAAAATATAGCCACATGTTGACATCAAGCTCATTTTGGGCCCCTCTATTCTTTTGTTAGTAAATTCCACTTTGGGCCCTCTTTTAACACTTAGTCGATCATTTTGATTTGAAGACTTAGCCTAGGTTTATCTCTAGATGCCACATGACATTATTTTATTTGTCATGGGATTCATTTACCAAGATTAATCTAAAGCTACCACTTGTGACATTATCATTTGATCCTAGATCGGTCTACTTCACCCAATCATCTCTGTTAGATCTAGGAGATAGGTGCATTTGATATTCGATTATCATGGCATTCTTTGGTTGGGTTGGGCTCTAATAAGTTTGACAATTCTACCACCTTAGGATATTGATAAGTCTTGCTCATGTGAAGTAGGATTTTACCACGTGGAATCATCCCACTCACCCACTAGCCAAGTGGGTTTTGAACTGTATCAATAGTTATGTGATCATGAGTCATCAGGATAACAACACATGAAAGTATCTAGCTTGCCTGATTTCCCAATACCTTGTTAATGTAGAGATCCACAAGGTAAATTTGAATAAATTTAACTAAGTATCGAAAATCATTTGGAAAGGGCTTGGGACCATTGGGAGATTGACACATGGCACTAGGTAACTTTCAAAAAATTGGCTAAGTGTTGAAAGTCTTTTGAAAGAGGAATAGGTTATCGAGAGATGGAAATGATTATCATGTGGCACCGTTTGATTGGACCAAATTATTACTATGACTGATAAATTGAGAGTCTATCAAGATGTCATCGAGGGCCCATCAAATTTTATCTCATTTTCTTCTTAATTCTATTGGTGTAGATTTTTGTCCCACTATGTTTTGTCTACATGGTCTAGTCATGCTTGCATAGGTTTAATAAAGGTCCTTAAGGAGATAATAATCTCACATGCATGAGGATGTTGAGACTTATCTATTTTTGACCTATATAAATAACCTTCCTATGTACTTTTTGCTTAATACTTATTAATGCAATTTTTATTTTTGTAATTTTTTTTGGAGACTTGTTTCTTCCTCTTTTGAGTTATTTTATTTTTCAGGTTTCACTACTTCATACATGTTTTCTCTGTGCATTTGATCCTATCTAGTATATCTAATTATGGCTCACTCTGACATGGTATCTATAGTTTAGCATTTTGAAGAGGTGATGGAGATTGTAGAGGCTAGCAGATACACTTTGGTTATCAGATCTACTAGATAGATTATCTTTCATGGATTGGGATTAGCTTACTACACTTGGATTTGGTGGGATCATGGAGATTAGATGTATCCCACCAAGCGTTGTGTTAGTCACTATATTCCTAGGAACATGGGAGAGACTAACTAATCATTTTATGGGTGGTGAGGTAGTTCAAGTGTTATGGAGACTATTAGATGGAGCACTAACTACTCTAACAATGGGAGTAGGTCATGGGAAGCCATAGGCATGGTAGTCAATGTCTCAAGAAAGAGTCACTCACTTAGAAACAACTATATAGTTGATAGATATTTAATCCCAGGTGGCAAATCTATAGGGATATTTGGATGGTCTCTGATCATGGATGTATTTGCTATAGTGATTATTCAAAGAGGGCAGTCACAGGCCTCTATGGGTACTGTAGCTTGTCCTGATGATGGACCTCAACCTTATATTTGTATTTTGTACTATGAGTGTATCAAACTTTGAGACACACACACACACACACACACATTTTTGACTCATGAATTTTATGGATGTGTTTTCTTTCTAAAATTTATTTATTTATTTATGTTATGATAAAATGTATGATTTATGTGTTTTTAATTTTATATAAAATGTACGGAAATTCAAGGTCAAAAAATATGAATCATAATAATTAAAAATAAATTTGTAAGTAAATAAAATAAAAATATGAAGTCAAATTACTAAAAGATAACATTGGTAAAGAAAATTCAAAAGATGTAAAATAAGATATCAATGTTTTGCCAGTGTGTAAGAAAAGATTAAAAAAATGCAAAAACAAAGAGATGTGAATAAAATAAATATCAATATATGATAAGATCACAAACCAAGAAATATGTAAAAATGACAAATCAACTTAGTACTTGTGTTAATCTATAATAGAGAATAGTATGACAATTTATGGAATGTCAAAATATGGCACATTGTGTTTATGAGAGGTGGGGGTATTTGTGAGGAAGGCCTGGTACTATCCAAAGTTTTGAACTACAACTCACAAGAGGAAAACTGATGAGGTGTGACAATATAAAGTTTGATCGATGGTATGATTAGATAATAAACAATATTCATTAAGGAGAATATCTCAGATATTGTGATGAAAAGAGTGAATGAAAAGTACTACATAAGTGTTGTAACAATCCTTAGTATAAATGAGACACACTAAGCAAATGTGAAAGTGTTAAAAACATGTTTGAACAACAAGAACTTAATATAATGTAACTGATACCTCACTTCAAAAAATCTTGGGATGATAAGTGATATATATATAGATCATACCATGAAGGTTGTATATGTGTAAAATTTTAAAATGGGCCTACCTTCTCACAACAAGTTCCTCATTCCTGAAGACCCCTCATAGAGCCATCAATCTACTATGAAGATTGGGTACTTGCATGAAAAATTTGATGGAACTAAATAGTATAATGAGACATCTTATCCCAGTCTACTAGCCTACCATACTCTAATGGATCTTGTCTCTATCATGAGGCCAACTATGGAATGTAAAATTCAACTAGAATAGGAAATGTGCCAAAAAAAATCATGTCTTTTGGTGTGATTTTTATTTTTGAATTTATAATTACTTTTTGTTTATTTTATGATTTGGATTTTAACTTTGATGGGTTTTTTTGTTCCTCCTCCTTATGGATTTGGAAAACCAATCATGAGTGACATAAGTGACAAACACAATAAAGATTAAAATTTGGTTACAAGAGATAAGTATTTAAATACTATGTCATCTTTAAATATTCTTAGACTTTCCCAGAAGTGTGCAATCTCAAGACTAACCTATGTGTTCTTTTAAATGAAAAAATGATAAAGGATAAATGAGGATCATAAGAGATTAATTTATGTGTTGAATGATATATTGATGAATATGATTTTTTTAAGGGAAATAAGCTAGTGTTGGGTGTGGTATAATATTGACATAAATAAATTTACTATTCAACGAATGAACTAACACAAACATGTAAGAAAAAACCATCCCAAATAGGGGGAAGATAAATGGTTTCCAAATATAAATGAATCATATGGAAAGAGTTAAATTTGGAAATTGATTATCAAATGATTTAATCATCAAATAAAGTTTATAAAATAAAAAATCATAAATTCATAAAGTATATTACAAAAATTAAAGATAAGAATCAGGAGTGTAAAATATAAACAATGCATCACAAATGCTATATTGAAATGTAAATATCAAATCCAACTCATATGAAAATATATTAGTAATGTGATGTATCACACAATGTGCTCACAAATGTGAGGTATTTAGCTTAATCCAATCTTTGTAAAGGTTTTCAAAAGCTTTCAAATGTAAAGTAGGATTAATAGATCCATTATAGGTTATAATAGGATTAATACCACCTATGTCTATGTTTATAATTTGAGGAATTAATGGATTCTTTTGAAGATGTTTGATGACTTTTGTAAAGAGTGGTGGTTGATGAATAAGATTACCTTATGCATTTCAAAGTGGGGGCGATGGGAAGGTGGCGGGGAGCAGGGATTTGAATTTTTCACTCCCCATTGAGTGGGTTGAGGGAGAATTTGGAATTGAAAAAAATTATTTTGCATTTGCATAATTTGATTAACATTATTGGTTTAGAAGGTATCCATTTGCTCCATGGCTTGCAATAATATTTGGTTAGTGTTGATGGTTTTTTGGTTATTAGTAGAGACTTGAAATGCATTAGTAGCAGTGGCTTGAGATGCACTAGTAGTATTAATTTGAGTTTTAATATGGGTACTTTGAGTGGGCCCAATAGAGGAAAATCCTGTCATATTAGTGGCTATACTAGATAGGGTAAATGAGGAAGGAATAAAGGAAGTTTTGTATTGATTTTCCCCAAAGCCTATAGAAAACTTACGTGGTGATGAAGAGGGACATCCTATGTAGGGTCCTACCATGAGGTTACAGATTACTGTGGGATCATTGCCCCTATGTTGAGGGTCTTCATTGATCAAAAGGATCATTTTGACAGTATATTCAAGATCACTTCTGTTCTCTACATTAGGCATATGTGGAGGATAATTAAATGGATCAAGGGTTTTAAAAGGAAGTGGCTCATATTTTTGGTTCTAGTGGCCACATGAACATTTATTAAATTTAGGTTTTCTACAAAAGTATAAGGAATGTGAGATCTAGGAACTTTATGAGGATTTGTAAAATTAAACATTTTATGTTTTGTTATTTGTTTAAAATCATTAAATATATATTATATGATGGAGAATTTTATGTGAAAATTATATCAGTCAAATCGATAAAATATAAAATGTACTATATCAATCGTGGTCAATGTAGTTATGCAAACAGAAATGTGAAGGATAGACTATATTAAGCCTAGTTAATATTGTTAATAGAGGGCACAATGATTGTAAACAATGGTCAAAAAATGTACTAGATCAATAGTGGTCGATGTAGTTACATAAACATAAATATCAAGGATATATTATATCAAGCTTGATTGATATAATTAGAGAATGATTGAACATAGTGATCAGTAAATGTAATATATTGATCGTGGTAAATGTAGTTACTATTGTCGCATTTTATTTGCACCCTATAAGGAGGTGTCTCATGTCTCCTCACCCAATAGACACAATGAAAACACCCCAAGGTTGTGGGTCACCTATGGTTGGAGTGAACCTTCAGAGAGGGTTGACTTCACCAAATGGATCACCTAAGATAACATCAAATTACTGCAAATTACAAGGAAAAGGGAGAGAGAGAGCATAGACAAAGGAAGTGAAATAAAAAAGGAGGTGATACACCATAATATTATGACATCTTTTATTTTCTTAAGTATACATAATGAACATAAAAGAATTAACAACATACACAACTCAATCAAGGACTTCTTAGCATCAGTATTTCATAAAGAGGTACAAGGATCTATGGATAAATTAGAAGAAACATTCATTGCTACACCCCTAACCTATCACATGTATGAGGATATGAATAGCTGACATGTGGCCTACTTATCTATTTTTGATGCTATATCACATTTCTCTATGCATTCATTTAGTTATTAGGTCGGCCTATGGAATAACCATGGCCTAGATAGACTTTATATAGGAGGCAGTGTGTAATGGTTTAGGATCATATTCTAAATTTTGTTCTTATTGAAGCTTGTGGAGGTTTCCCTCTTGAAGTGGCTTATCTATTATCATATATTTTGATATATTTTAGTCATATTGAGATATATTTTTGATATTCTACTTTATTGTTAAAGTAATTTCATTCCAAATGGTATCAGAGCTGCGATTTGGGCAATCTTGTGGGCGAAACCCTATTTTTTTAAAATTTGGCTATATCTGAAAAATGGTTGAAAATTTCTCTTAAATTTTTTTACTGGAGGTGAGAAATCATTAAATTAAGCTTCCATTATTTTACAAAATTTATCTGCATTTTAGGGTTTTTAATGAAATTGCTCTATAGTGCGCAATTCAAATTTTTTTTGAGTTATTTACATTTTTGGAAATATTAAATTTTTTTGGCTAGGGTTTGTTCTTTGTATTTTTTTATTTGAGGCCGACATATTTCCAAAATAATGTTAGGTTGTGGAGCTAAAAGCTTCACTGATGCAGACGTGGAGGAGGTTGTAGAAGGGTTGCTGAGTGTTACTGTCGCCGACGTCGACAGGGAAGAAACAGGAAGGCAACCGACGTCGATTAGAAGTTGGCCAGCGTCGGTGACCCCCAGACAGACAGGGACCGATGTCGGTCACCTGTGTGGTTCAGCTGCGAGTATGTTACGGGTAGTTAGTTGACGAACCAAGTGTTTGCATGTTTAGAGCTAATTTTAGACTAGAAGCTGCGGATCTAATTATTGTAATTAGGTGTCTAATTATTATTTGCATGAGATTTATTTAAGAGACTCATGGATTGTATTTTAAACTTGTGCTAGAGAGTAAGAGAGCAATATTATAAGCTCTTTCTGTGTGTGAGGTGAGCAATGGTGTGTTCCTCCTAGTGCCACAGTACCAAGTGTGGGTGCTAGATTGGAGAATCAACAAGGTTCTTCATGCATGTATGATCTTGGTCATTAGGTGAGCATGGCTACGATAAGAGATCTACATGGTAAGTAAGATCATTGATCTGCAGGTGTATGTGTGTGCAAGGTCAAGGTTCACAGGTGTGCAGAACCAGATTGATTTGTAGGTGTGCAAGATCAGACAGGACAACAACACAACAGAGAGCAGAATCAGGTTAGATCTACTTGGAGTACAGTGGGTACTCATAGAGAGCAAAGAGGAAGGCAAGGAAGATCCTTTCATAAATAAGGTCTATTGAGGTGCAGGTTATTGCAGGTTCAGGGGAGATCTACTTGAAGTACGTTTGTGTACTTGTGGAGTGCGTGGAGCACAGGTGTAAGGTGAACACCAACTCAATGTTTGAGTTGGGTGTTGGGACTTAAGGGAGAGAGCTTTGAGGGAAGATTTACTATTTATGCCCTAGAGGTGTGGGAGCCCTAGAGGTGTGTAAGGAAGAAAAAATGTGGTAGCCTTCTTTGTTGTATTTTCTTTTGAAAGAGTTTTAATACAAGTTGTGTATTGTCTCTCATATTCTGTGTTATTTTTGAATTCTAGTTACTTGTTGATTTTGGTTATTTTCGCATATTAAGTTGCTTGGTAATCAATTGTGTGCTTCCATTATTTATATCCCAACAAGTGGTATCAGAGCTTGGTTGTAGGTTCTTGATCTTGATACCAACAAGTGGTATCAGAGCTAAGGTTGCTGGGAGCGGTTTTGTGTTTAGTTACATGTCACTCTCAGGGGGTTTTTGATTGAGTGGGAGTAGAGCAATGACAGATCAAAGTAAGCTAAGAATGGAGGAGTTGAAAAGCACAGATGGACACTTACGGTCCTATGGAAAGAAAGAGCAGGTAAAAGAAAATTGTTGGTTTGTGAAAGATCAGCATGAAGGAACTAAAAAAATAGATGTTGCAGGTGATGTGGCAC
Organism: Torreya grandis; assembly: GCA_037957365.1. Taxonomy (NCBI): domain Eukaryota; kingdom Viridiplantae; phylum Streptophyta; class Pinopsida; order Cupressales; family Taxaceae; genus Torreya; species Torreya grandis. The sequence goes on from JARHVA010002867.1 coordinate 2,137,711, forward strand.
AGGATGCTCTGAGAGGTTTCTTAGATAAAGTTGAATCTTGATTAATAGATTCTGTTGCCTCTTTCCATGCAGCCCCAGGGAGAGGAGCTGGTGAGCCTTGCCAAAGAATTGGCAAAGGGGAAGTGAAGCTGAAATCACAGGCGGCCAACACATGGGTGTTGAAGGAGGTCATGCAGGTCTCAGGTTTGGAGATGTGGCTAATTTCTTCAGAAGAGTTGGGTGATGAGAGATGCACAAAAACTCTCACAGTGGATACACTTGAATTAGCTGGTAAAAAAATAGGTACTCTTTATCTACTTGTTTATATTATTGATTCTTCTTTTGTTGCGAAGACGTGGCTTTGTAGGTTTGGTCACATGAGCAGGAAGGAGATGCATGTTCTTAAGCGGAAGACATATATATTTGACAGGCTTAAGAACTGAAAAGCCTTGGTGTTTATGGAGGAGATGGCGAACAGAGACCAGTGGATGGGGCTGGATACTTCTGAGCAGGGCAGTTTGGACATGGGTTTTGATTCAAAGGAGCTCACGCGTAAAAAGTCATCACTTACAGGAAAACACAGGTACCAGCATCGACATGAAAATTGGCATCGGTAGTAGGTAATACCGACGTCGGTTAGGAGGACTGACGTCGACAGCAGGAGGACACCGACGTCTGTAGGGTTGGTAGTCAGGACAGGCGCTAGAATCGACATCGATTGGATGCAGACTGTGTGGTGACCGAGGTCAGTCACTATAATGAATTTTGGGCAGACATCATGCTGTCAAGGAGTCTCAAATGCCCATATGGAGGATTGAAGATGTAAGTAAGCCTTAAATTCGTTGTTCCTCTTTTTTATACTAGTTGCTGACTGCAGAGCAGGAAGGATCCAAGAAATAGTGGGAGCATGGCAGGTATATGATGTAGAACCAAGCAAAGATTTGGTAGGGTTGCCAGCAGGTATGAAAGCACAGAGATGAATGAATACCTTAATTGAATAATAGAGAGAATAAACACGTGAGATGGAAGACCAAGTCATATGGTCTTGAGGAGCTGCAGGACAGTGGTACAGGTTTTGACAGGTGGAGGACAAAGCATGACTTTAGTCAATGTCAGTGTAACCATTGTGTTTGTCTTATCAGGGGGATGATGAGTCGCGACATCATTCTGTTGATGTATGTAGATAGTATGCTAGCTAGCAGGTTTGTACATACAGGGTTTTTTTTGCTGAGCTAAGGGTAAGATTAGTTCAGTGGCTTGTCATGAAAAGTTTGGAGTAGTAAAATTCTTTGGCATGGGAGACATGGAGATCACAGGTTGATTTTGTCTCCAGTGGGAGCTGATGTGAATCAGGTGTTGACGAGGTTCAGGTTGCAGAGCTGAAGCACACTAAGCGCTGGACAGTTCAGTGTCTGAAATCACATGAGGTCTAGTATAGACTTGAGTTTGTCCAAGTAGTGGGTGTTGTCAGAGAGTTAGGAGCCAATTCAGAAAAGTGGATTCTCAAGGATGTGAGAGGGACCAGCAGCAGGGATTCATGCTATTCAGGGTCAGGACTTCACTACATGAGATTGTAGGTTCAGATGTGCCAGGGTACTCGGATGATAGCAGGTGCACCACAGGTTGTGTGGTGGGTTGTCTTCAGGATTCATCTTGAAGAGGGATACAAGCCAGAAAACAGATTAGACAGAGTAAAAGTATAGGTACAGTGCAGCTGTTTATTTTCAAGTGGGAGATTGTTAGGTTGTGAAGCTAAAAGCTTCACTGATGCAGATGTGGAGGTTACAGAAGGGTTGCAGAGTGTTACTATCGCCGACGTCGGTCAGGTCAACCGACATCGGCAGGGAAGAGACAGGAAGACAATCGACGTCGGTCAGAAGTCAGTCGGTGTCAGCGACCCCTAGGCAGACAGGGACCGATGTCGATCACCTGTGTGGTTCAGCTGCGAGTATGTTACAGACAGTTAGTTGACGAACCAAGTGTTTGCATGTTTAGAGCCAATTTTAGACTAGAAGATGTGGATCTAATTATTGTAATTAGGTGTCTAATTATTTTTTACATGAGATCTATTTAAGAGACTCATGGATTGTATTGTAAACTTGTGCTAGAGAGTAAGAGAGCAATATTATAAGCTCCTTCTGTGTGTGAGGTGAGCAATGGTGTGTTCCTCCTAGTGCCACAGTACCAAGTGTGGGTGCTAGATTGGAGAATCAGCAGAGTTCTTCATGTATGTATGATCTTGGTCATCAGGTGAGCATGGCTACGATAGGAGATCTACATGGTAAGTAAGATCATTGATCTGCAGGTGTATGTGTGTGCAAGGTCAAGGTTCACAGGTGTGCAAAACCAAATTGATTTGCAAGTGTGCAAGATCAGATAGGACAGCAACACAACATGGAGCAAAATCAAGTTGGATCTATTTGGAGTACAGTGGGTACTCATAGAGAGTAAAGAGGAAGGCAAGGAATATATTTTCATAAGGTCTATTGAGGTGCAGGTTGTTGCAGGTTCAGGGGAGATCTACTTGAAGTACGTTTGTGTACTTGTGGAGTGCGTGGAGCACTTGTGGAGTGCGTGGAGCACAGGTGTAAGGTGAACACCAACTCAGTGTTTGAGTTGGGTGTTGGGACCTAAGGGAGAGAGCTTTGAGGGAAGATTTACTGTTTATGCCCTAGAGGTGTGGGAGCCCTAGAGGTGTGTAAGGAAGAAGAACTGTGGCGCCTTCTTTGGTGTATTTCCTTTTGAAAGAGTTTTAATACAAGTTGTGTATTGTCTCTCATATTCTGTGTTATTTCTAAATTCTAGTTACTTGATGATTCTGGTTATTCCACATATTAAGTTGCTTGGTAATCAATTGTGTGCTTCCGGTATTTATATCCCAACAAATCACTTGGTCAAAGTTGGGTCAAAAGTGCCAATCAGGGTCGACATCATAAAGCCCTTTTATGACAAGGCCACAAACTCAGGGCTGAGGAAAGGGTGCTAAAACTCCAAGTAAAACTCATAACAAGGAAGAGATGGAGTCAGAAAGGGGATGTACCAGAGCCTTTATACCAAGGTTCTCTGACACAGATCACAAAGTGAGCCAACTTGACTATAGTGTGCAAGGCATTCAAAGTGAGGTGCAAGGCATACAATCTAACATGAAATTCATACAAGATAGTTTGGTAGATCTCATCATGACTTTGAAAAATAATCATTCAAATCATCCAGTTAACACTATTTCACAAACCCACCAGGGTGGTTCTCCCAACCATTCTAGTTCAAATCTAACTACATTACCATAGAGGAACCTGTTACCAAAGGTGGATATGCACAAATTTGATGGAAAAGATCCACTCAATTGGATCAACTAAATGAATTTTTTTTTTGATCTACATCAGATCCCAAGTGGATAGAAGGTTACTATGGAATCCTTGTATCTTGAACCTAATCAATTCATTTGGTATCGATGGTTGCATGCTCAAAATAAAAAGATGACTCTCAGTGTCACTTGGTCAATTTTTACAAAGGAGCTACAATTACACTATGGCAATAGTGTGATAGAGAATTACTTCAGCCAACTAGCAACATTGCCACAGATTGACTCCATCAAAGATTATATTCATCATTTTCAGAACCTATCCTTACGTGTGGAGATAATTTTTGAGGAGATATTGAATGACCTATTTTTGGGTGGACTCAAGGACCACATTCAACATGAGGTACACATGTTTAATCCACTTAAGATTTCTGATTCTATTATAATGGCATGTAGAGTTGAGGAAAAATTCATAGCCAACAAGAAGTAGCCATTCACTCACTTCAAAGATCGTAGCATATCGACACCAACATTTCCTCGACCTACCAGATTGACCCCGCAACAAATTGAAGAGAAGCGTGCAAGAGGATTATGTTTTTGTTGTGATAGCAAGTGGAGCAAAGGACATAGATGTGCTGAGAAGTTATTTATATTGAGGGATCTAATGAAGATGAAGAAGAAGATGATGCCTCCAATGATGATGAGGAAGAGATAGAGGAGGTACCTGAAAATTCCCAACCTACAATCTCTTGTCATGCACTTGTAGGTATTAACACTCCACAAACTCTTAAGGTGGTGGGTTTCCACAAGAAACAGAAGGTGATAGTGTTGATCGATTCAAAGAGCACACATAACTTCATCAACCATAATTTGGCCACTCGATTGAATTGTTTCATCTACCCAGCTCTAAAATTTCAAGTCATGATTGTAGATGGGGCACAATTAATTATTCAGGCAAATGCCATAGTAATAAGCTTGCTATGGGTGAGTACAATCTTGATTCTCTTATGTTTTCTATTCCCATGGGTAACATAAACATTGTTTTAGGAGTCCAATGGTTCACAACCTTGGGTACCATTAAGATGAACTTTTAATAACTATTCATGCGCTTTCGTTCTGAAGGCAGGAAAATTGAACTACATGGATTACATGTAAAATCTCCATAATTGATTAGCTCACATTAGATGAGCAAGATACTAAAAAAAGGGGCAGAGAGAATTATTGCATGATTATGTTCCATAGAAGTTCAACCCACACAGGTATCTACACATCTTGATCTACAGATGATTCGTGATGACCACCCATCTATTTTTGAGGCCATGCCAAAAGGACTACCACCAAAAAGAGAATATGATCATGCCATTCAACTTCTTCCATGGAGTCAACCACCAAATATCAGACCATATAGATATTCATATGCACAAAAGAGTGAAATCAAAAAGTTGGTCCACGAAATACTGGAGGCAGGGATCATCAAGCATAGCCAAAATGCATATTCATCACCAGTTGTCATGATGCGGAAGAAGGATGACACATGGAGAATGTGCCCAGATTATAGGGAACTCAACAAGTACACCTTCAAAGACAAGTATCTTATTCTAGTAATTGATGATTTACTTGATGAGTTGCATGGTGCTAATTATTTCAAAAAAATGGATCTTCGCTCAGGGTACCATCAAATTAGAATCAAGGATGAAGATGTTCATAACACTGCTTTTAGAATGCATAAGGGCCATTATGAGTTTTTGGTAATGCCCTTTGGTTTTACAAATGCACCATCTACTTTTCAGAGCTTGATGAACACTATTTTTAGGCCTTTTTAAAGAAAATTTGTGCTAGTTTTCTTTGATGACATATTGATTTATAGTCAAACATGGGAAACACATCTGCAACATGTGAAACAGGGGTTGATAGTTTTAGAGAAGCATCAGCTTTATGCGAAGCCATCCAAATGTGCTTTTAGAGTGGAGGTAGAGTACCTAGGTCACATTGTTTCCCATGGTGTCAAAGTTGATCCCCAAAAGATCAAAGCTATGAAGGAATGGCCCATGCCAAAAAATTTCAAAAACCTCCGAGGATTCTTAGGACTAATATGTTACTACTGAAGATTTGTGAAAGGTTATGACAGCATATCAACTTCACTCACTACATTGCTAAAGAAAGATGCCTTCCATTGGAATGATGCTGCCACTAAAGCATTTGAGAAACTAAAAGTAGCTATGTGCACCACTCTAGTTTTGGCTACTCTAGACTTCTCAAAGACATTCACTATTGAATGTGATGCTTCTAGATCTAGGTTGGGAGCATTACTAATGCAAGAAGGAAGACCCATTGCATTTGAGAGTCATCAATTCAAAGGTAAGAATCTACAAAACCTATTTATGAGAAAGAAATAATGGCTATTCTTCATGCAGTTAAACAATGGAGGCCCTATTTGATGGGTAGACATTTTAAGGTGAAAACAGATCATGATAGTATCAGATACTTTTTGGACCACAGATTATCATATGAGGATCAACAAAAGTGGGTAACCAAAATGTTGGGTTATGATTTTGAAATCATCTATAAGAAGGGTAAAGATAATGTGGTAGCAGATGCACTATCTAGACGAGATACATCCACATAAGCATTACTTTGTGCAATGTCCATGTTGCAAGCAGATTGGGTGGATGAAGCTAGGTTAGAATGGGAGCAAGAAAATGATACCTAAGTTCTGATTTAGAATCTCCAACAAGGTACTTTAGCCTCTGACAAATTTGAATGGAAAGGTAATGTCTTCTGGTATAAGGGTAGGTTATACTTGTGTAAAAATTCAGAGCTTAAGCATAAGATTCTTGAGGAGTTGCATGCATCTCCAATTGGGGGACACTTAAGGGTTCTTGAAAACTTATCATAGAATTAACATAAAATTATTTTGGGAAGGACTCAAGGGAGATGTACAAAAGTTTGTGGTAGAATGCTTGATAAGCCAATAGAATAAAGGTGAGACAGGTAAGACCCCAGGTCTGTTACAACCGTTAGCAATTCTTAATCAAAGGTGGGAAGAGGTTTCCATGGATTTCATCACAGGATTGCCTTGTTCTGAAGGTAAGAATATTATCTTGGTCATTGTGGATAGAATTACAAAATATACCTTTTTTTGTGCTCTCTCACACCCATTTTCAGCAAGTACAATAGCAACTATTTTTATGGAAGCAGTTCTAAAATTACATGGAACCCCAAAAATAATTGTAAGTGATCGTGATCCTATTTTCACTAGTAATTTTTGGACTAAACTATTTTCCTATTTAGGTACTCAACTAGCTCAGAGCTCATCTTACCACCCCCAATTTGACAAATAAACAGAAGTGGTTAACAAATGTTTAGAGGGGTATCTCTGTTATTTTGTATCAGATAAACAAGAACATTGGATTAAATGGCTACCACTTGCAGAATGGTGGTATAACACATCTTTCCATACCTCTTCTAAAATGTCTCCATTTCTAGCACTATATGGTTACCATCCACCTTACATCACATCTTCATTAAAGGTGCAAACCAAGGTTTGAGATGTGGAGGAGCACATTCAGCATCAACAAAAGGTTTTGGCTAGTTTGAGAGAGAATTTGGCCTTGGCACAAAATAAGATGAAGCAACAAGTAGATCAACATCATAGTAAGCAAAATTTTGAGGTGGGTGATTGGGTATTTGTACGTTTGCAGCCTTACAAGTAGATGTTCTTGAAGCAACAGAGAAAGGACAACAAAATTGCTCTTAAGTATTATGGCCCTTATCAGGTTCTGCAAAAAATTGGAAGTGTGGCTTACAAGCTCAAGTTACCTCATTCATCTCGCATACATCCAATATTTCATGTTTCCTATTTGAAGAAGGTCATTGGACAGAAAATTTCAGCCCAGACAGAGATCCCAGAACTAGATGAAGAAGGACGAGTCATTTTGGAACCAGAGAAGATTCTCCAAACACGTACTAAGAGGTTGAGAACCAGAGAGATTAAGAAATATCTGATCAAGTAGAAGAACATGAGCAGTGAAGATGCAACTTGGGAAGGTGAATTTTTTTTGAAACAACATCCAGAGTTGTTCAACGTTGAGGACAACATTGGTTTGAAGGGGAAGGGCATGTTATGCCCCTAACCTATCGCATGTATGAGGATATGAATACCTGACTTGTGGCTTACTTATCCCTTTTTGATGCTATATCACATTTCTCTATGCATTTATTTAGTTATTAGGCCAGCCTATGGAATAACCATGGCCTAGATAGACTATATATAAGAGGTAGTGTGTAATGGTTTAGGATCATATTGTGAATTATGCTCTTATTAAAGCTTGTGGAGGTTGCCCCCTCGAAGTGGCTTATCTATTATCATATATTCTGATATATTTCAGTCATATTTGGATATATTTATGATATTCTACTTTATTTTTAAAGTAATTTCATTCCATTCATCACCAAAAATAACAATGTATAAACAAACAGAGACACAAACTATGACCTTCAAAAAAGATTTTAATTCCATAGAGGTGAATTGGGATTGGACATAATCAAATGGAAATAACACTTCACCACAAAGACAACATCAACAATTCATAATAAACACACAAAATACAAGCCATTCAAAGGGTAAAAATAGTTCTATTATTCATTCATAAGCATAAAATCTAAGTAATGGGATCAAGGATGGGCCAATTTCTATAACATTTTTGTGCTAAAAAGGGGTCTCCCTGCAACAATGATTCTACTTGTTTTTATAGGAAAACTATTCAAAGCTCAGATCATTATTTCATCTTACCCACTATCAGGGTAATTAAAAACTTGATGATGATTAGGGAAGGGTGTCTAGGTAGTGGGGATTCCCTTCAGATTGCCAAAGTCACATCTATGTAACGGCCTACCACATCCCCTTAATCTTGTAGCTTGTCTTCTATATGTGTATTATCCACTTGCCTTTATGATGATAGGAATAGATTCTACCATCCTCTCATCATTTTTCCAACATTTATGTTGAGTTGTGCCATGATTCGTATGTCAAGATGATCTAAGATTGATTTTATGAATTAATGTAGTTTTACAGTCTATTCATGAATTTGACATCTTAATGAGCAAGACATGTCATCAAATTTGCCTCAGTTAGTGACAACGTAGAAGCCAACAAATTTTTAAATGGTAGAATCCAGCCACATGTCAACATCTAGCTCATTTTGGGCCCCTCTTTACTTTTCCACTTTGGGCCCTTTTTTAACACTTAGTTGATTATTTTGATTTGAATACTTATCTTGGGCTCATCTCTAAATGCCACATGGTATTCTATTATTTGTCATGGGATTCATGTCACCAGGCTTACTCTAAAGCTACCACTTATGACATTGTCATTTGATCCTAGATTGGTTTGCTTCACCCAATCATGTGTGTCAGGTCTAGGAGATAGGTGCATCTGATAGTCGATTGTCATGGCATTCCTTGGTTGGGTTGGAATCTGACAAGTCTGATAATTTTGCCACCTTAGGGGATTGACAGGTCTTGTTGACTATTTATATCATGATGAAGTAGGATTTTTTCATGTGGAATCATCCCACTCACTTGCTAGCCCAGAGAATTTTGAACTGTATGGATAATTTTGGGACCCCGAGTCATTAGGATAGCAACACATGGAAGTATCTCACTTGCCTACTTTCCCACTACCTTGTTAATATAGAGATCCACTAGGAAAATTTGAATAAATTTAACTAAGTGTCAAAAATTATTTTGAAAGGGATTAGGTCCCCCTGAAGATTGACACATGGCACCAGGTAATTTTTGAAAAATTGTCTAAGTGTTGAAAGTGTTTTGAAAGAGGCATAGGTTGTTGAGAAATGCAAATCATTATCACGTTGTACCATTTGATTAGACTAGATTATTACTATGACTGACAAACTAAGAGTCTATCAAGATGTCATTAGAGGCCCATCAAATTTTAGCTCATTTCCTTCTTAAGTCTATTGGTGTAGATTTTTATCCCACTGGGTTTTGTCTACATATTCTATTCATGATTTCATAGGTTTAACAAAGGTCCTATTGGGACCAACATACACCCATTTTAAAAAAATTGGGACACTTGAGAGACCTTCAAAATAAAGCGTGGAAATATCAGCATGTCAAGGTCTTTTATAGAATTTGAAGATCATCCATTTTGTTAAGAAATAAACATATATGGTCTTGATTTACTTTATATGGACTAACCTTGCTAATGAGGTTAGTTTGAGCATGAGTTTTATATTCTATGGCGGGCTGTTGGGTGTCATCATCCCCTTCATTTAATCAACTTTCTGTTGATGTTATATTTAACCAGGACTGTGTTTAAAGCTATATGCAACAAGAGGAATCGTAGCGATTTAGTAATTGAATGGAGGTATTTATAATTTTGTTGTTTTGGGGGGTTTCTAATGTTTTAAGGATTTCTTGGTTAAAACTTTATTGGAAACGAACTATGCAAACCTGCTGGTAATAAACACACTTTGCAAAAATGAAATAGATTACTGGGAATAAATACACATTGCAGAAATTAAAATAGATTGCTAGAAATAAACACATATTGCATAAATGAAATTGATTGCTGGAAACAAACACACGTTGCAGAAATAAAATTTTAATCTAAAACACCTGCAAGAATAAATTTACAACAAATCTTAACTTTAAAGAGTTGGAAGCATTTATAAATTTAACAGAGTTACCTATTTACTTTTGCAAATAGAAATATAAATACCGATAAAAATGAAGATCCTAGTTCTTTGTAGGAGTGGGCCCTTGCTCCGCCTAAAACATGATTTGAACAATTTAATTTGCTTTCAAAACAAAAATGGCTATTTCATTGATAAAATGTTCTATATTACAAATGTACTGATCTATCCTTTTCTCTCTATCTCCTATATTCTATATCTCTATATATTCCCAGGTCTGTATATATAGATGCTTTGATGGCTGTAACTATTTCATAGATACGATGGAACTGAATCATGCCTGGAATAGATGCTGAATCAAGATGTGGCTGGATGTCCAGCTGTGTGATAAATGTCTTGATTTTACCGGTTTGGAAAATTGGGAATTTGTTCCTGATTTAATGGGATAATTGATCTTGACAGATCACCGGCCATTTGGAATAGATCCTCATCAGTTCCATATCTAGCCACAAAAGATTTGGAGCTTATCTATAAGAGTACCAGAGCTAAATTTAGAGTTCTGGAGCTAAGTCCGAAAATGTGACAACTTGAAATAGAATGGTGGAGTTCTGGAACTAACTGTGATGGTTTTGGAATAGATTTTACAGATTTCAAAACTAACTATGATGATTCTGGAATAGATTCTGCAGGTTTCGAAACTAATCAAAATTGAGTCCAATGCTTCCAAAAACATGCAATCCACTTCATATTTGTTCTTTAGCCTGATGATGACCTCATTTATTACAAAACTAGAATTTTTTAACACACTTGTTAGGAATTACAGGTCTTTTAAAATGTTAGAATCACAATCAACAAAAGATGGATAATTACATCCTAACTCATTTCAGATCAATATAAAAGTTACCAAATGCAATCAAACATAATAGAAAGAGAGAGTAAGATGAGGTCATTTATTATACATTTATTGGGCATATCCTAACCTCATCATTTCCCCCATACTTATTTGTTTGTAAGTCCCTTTACAAACTTCATTCTTTAAATTTAGGATTGTATATCTTGCATTCCATTTGATTGCTTAGATCAAATGGCTGGAACTGAATATCTCAATGCTTTGACTCAGAAGTACTATATCCTACTCTTGTTTCTACTTTTCTTTTCCATTCTTCAAATTGAGTGGGATGTTGAGGTTCTCTATTTTTCCAAGAAGATATGGAGGTGAAAAGTAGAGGTGGCCTTGTATGCATTCCTATCCATATGCTCTGGGGAGTTTCATTGATCTGGAGAATTATTGTGCATAAAGCTTTTGCCCTTTCTAAACTCCAAATCAAATTTGAAGGGGATATTACTTCCTTCTTTTCAATGCCACTGGGAGAAATTCTCATCATAATGAATTCTCATACAGAGATCGGATGAACTAGTCTTTGACCAATGCTCTGACTCCCTTTCTTTTCATGCAATCTAATTTTGAAGAACAGAGACAAATGCGTTAAGCTAGGTTTCTCTTACATACAAATTGATCATAAAACCTGTATTTGATTGCTAATTTGGTGAATTCAGTTTTGGAATTACTATACTCAGCGGCAGAACTTATCAATTTCAGCGATAGAACTACTGTACTCAGCTACGGAACTAGCAGATTTAGTTGTTTCAATCATAAGAATGATTCTTTATGATTATCTACCAAATCATTTCATCATCAATATTCTTCTCATGATTTTGCACATTTAATCATGATGTATAATAGATGACTCATCATACTAAGCTTTCTAAATCAAGTCTAATCACACATGCAAACTTTCATTAAACCTTTAACAAATTAAAAACATAATTACCGTCCTTGATGATGTAATCCCTCCATCATGCAGACACATCATCCCTAAAAAATGGTTAGAAAATAATTAGAATTCAAAAAAAAATTATTTGAATTAGCCATTTATTTGAGAAGATCAACCGTCATCACTGATTTTTAATTGATCTCTGATTATATATATATATATATTGGGAAGAGAATGTCATTTACTAATTTTCATTCTCTTCTTTTTTTTTTGGAAGAGAATGTCATTTACTGGTTTTCATTCTCTTCCCTTTATTCTGGATCTTTTCATCTGATTATTTGATCATTTTGGAGGAACTGGGTTCTTCCATATGATCAAATTCTTTGTTTGCTTCAATATGCTTCAAGAATTCATCCTTAGTAGGAGGCTTCCTATAAAGTTTTACCCTGTGTCCATTAACCAAGAGTATTCTTCTGCTGCCATCAATGGGAAGTAACTGGATAGAACTATTGTCAAATATCTGGTTAATCTGATAAGGTCCCAACCATCTGGTTCTTAATTTACCTTTGAATTGTTGGTACTTAGAATCAAACAACAATGCCTAGTCTCCTACTTTGAATTGTCTTTCCTTGATATATGAATCATGCCATTAATTTTTTTGACCTTGGATTATCTCTGTCTAGTGAAGTGCTTCCATTTTGAATTCATCTAATTAATTAAGTTGAAGGATTCGCTCCTTTTGAGCTACATCCAATTCAATTTCCACCTTAGCTGCTGTCATCAATGTCTGTAGTTCAAACTCAATGGGCAACAAGAGCTTTTTTCCATAGACTAACTCATATGGTGAAAACCCTGTTGTGGTTTTTTAAGTTGTATTGTAAGCCCAGATAGCTTCAGGAAGTCTTTTTACCTAATCTCTTCTTTCAGCTTCAACTGTTTTAGTGAAGATGTTTTCTAATTCTCTATTTGTTACTTCAACTTGTCCATTTGGTTGCAGGTGATAGGGAGATGACTTCCTATGATTGATCTGATAATACATTATGAAAGCCTGGATCATATTGGACATAAATTATGGTCCCTGATCTGAAACTAAGCTTCTTGGTGCTCCAAACTTTACCATAATTCTGTGCCAAAAGAAATCAGTAACTGCTTCTTCAGTGGCATTTGTTAAAGCTTGCACTTCTACCCATTTTGTTACATAATCAATACACACAAGAATATGCTCTTTTCCTTGTGAAGGAGGATTAAAAGGTCCAACAAAATCCAATCCCTATCTCTCAAATGGTTCAATCACTACTTGTGGTTGCAGAGGCATTTCATTGGTAATGGTTGGCTGTCCCATCCTTTGATAAGGATCACACCGTCTGATATATCTCTTCACATCTTTGTACAAAGATGGCCAATAGTAACCAGTGCCAAGTATCTTGTGAGCTGTTCTTTTCATTGAATAGTGTCCTCCACTTGGTTCATCATGATATGCCCAAGGATGTCAAAAATTTCATCTTCTCTTATACACCTACGTAAAACCAAATCAAGACCACATTTAAATAGCATTCCATTTAACCATTTGAACTGTGCACTAGTTTTGATTAATTTTTTTATTTGTTTTTTAGTAAAAGAGGAAACTTCCCTGTTGCAAGATAATTTTCCATGTCAGCAAACCATGGTGTGTTAGCTGAAATAACAAACAATTGTTCATCTGGAAAGTTATCCTTGACTAGATCTTGCTCCCCTGTATTGGTTAATCTTGACAAGAAATTAGCCACCACATTAGATTTGCCTAAATTATCCATAATGATAATATCAAATTCTTATAAAAGTAATGATCGTCTAATTATTCTACCTCCAACCACTAGTTTATTCATTAAATATTTAATTGTTGAGTGATCTGTATGTACACATATTTTGTACCTTGTAATGTAATGTCTAAATTTATTGATTGCATAGATCACATCCATAAATTATTTTTTAGTGGTAGTGTAATTTCTTTCAGTGGGAGTAATATTTTTACTAAGATAATAAATATCATACATTCTTCCTTCATCTCTCTGTCCTAAAACTACACCAATTGAGGTGTTTGAGGCATTAGTTTAGATTTGAAAAGGTTTCTCTCAATTAGGTCCTTGCAATATTGGAGCAGTTACTAATTTCTCTTTAATTTCTTCAAAAGCATGTTGACACTGTTCATCCCAAAAAAAATCAATCTTTGGTAAGCAATTTAAACATGGGGGCAACAATTTTACTAAAATCTTTGATAAAACGCCTATAGTATCCAGCATGTCCTAAGAATGATTTGATATCTGTAAGATTATGAGTAGGCAAGTCTGAAATAATCTTAATTTTGTTTTGGTCAACCTGAATTCCTCTTTTTGAAATATGTTGCCCTAATACGATCCCTTCATCAACCATCATCAAACATTTCTCATGACTAAGAGACACGTGATGTTGTTCACATCTTGTTAATACTCTGTCCAAATTTTCTAAGGCATCATCAAATGTATCTCCATAGACAATAAAGTCATCCATGTATACCTCCACATAGTCATTTGTTAGGTCTGCAAAAATTACTAATACAGCTCTTTGAAAGGTTGCTAGAGCATTACATAGTCCAAATGACAATACCCTGTAAATAAAGGTACCCCATGGACAAGTAAATATAGTTTTGTCCTGATCCTCAATAGTAATTCTAATTTGATTGTATCCACTAAATCCATTCAAGAAGGAAAATTACTATTTATCTGAAAGGTTGTCTAAGACTTGATCTATGAATGGTAGGGGAAAATAATCTCCTAGGGTGGCTTTGTTCAGTTCTTTATAGTCAACACAAATTCTCTATTTCCATTATTTTTAGGGACAATTACAAGAGGAGACACCCATTGGCTATCTGAGATAGGGTAGATAAAACCTACTTGTAATAGTTTTTCAATTTCTTGTTTAACTTATCCCTTAAGGCTGGATTAATCCTTCTCTGATGTTGCCTAACTGGTCTAATATTTTTAGTATAAATGTGATGAGTGTAGATACTTGGATGAATTCCCTTCATATCTCTATAGTCCCAAACAAACGCTTTAGTATGATCCTTCAGAACATAAAACAATTTGGCTTCATCATTCTTCAACCAGCTATTAATATTAAAAAAATTTCCTGGTTGAATCTCAACATATTTGGTTCCAAGGAAAATGAACTGATTTGTTGAAAGGGTTCCATTAAGGTGTTTAGTGGACAGGCATGTGGTAACAATATATGATATGTAGAAACATCTTCAAAAATTTTTAGAGGCAAAATACTAGACAAAGGACAACAAGAAGAGTTATGATACTTATCTTGTTGTAGGTTGAACTCTTCGTTACTGCTATTTTTCAAAAATTCTTCACCATCTCCTAATATCTGTAAAGCTAATGCTACAAATCCTTCCTCTCCCCAAGATAAATCACATTCCTCCAGAGCGAAGTTATCCTCTCTTGCAGATAATTTGTGTGGTTTTAGAACTAGCTGTGATGGTTTTGGAACTAAATGTGATGGTTCCGGAACTAACTGTGATAGTTCCAGAACTAATTCTGACTACTCCAATGACAATTGATGTTCATTTAATGAAGGATTAACCATATCATCTATTTTTTGTACATGATCTTGAAAAGTTATCATAGCTAAAGAAGACAGATTTTGCTCATCAATAAAAGGATTATCAACCCATAATTTCACTTGATTATCAATAAAAGATCGTGCAGATGGATATAATAAAATTTGCTTAGAATTCTTACCATTTGAAATAGTCATATCACCTGACCTGCAATCAATTAATTCAGCAACTGTAACTAACCATGGTCGCTCCAAAATAATAAGATAACCAAGTATTTTACCTCTTATCTGCAATATAAGAAAGTCAACTAGATATTTTTATGATTCCACCATTACTGTTACATCTTCAATAACTCCTGATTTTGTGACATACTGATCTGCCATCTACAATATGGTATTAGTAGGTTGTATGCCTATTAATGGTAATGTTTTCAAAGTGTCCACTATCACATTGATAGTTGTGCCCAAATCAATTAAAATGTTATGTATATCTTTATTCCTTATAGAAACAAAAATAATAGGGCTTTTAGGATCTCCATATTTAAGTAGTAAGAGTTTTCCTGCTAATAAATCAACAAGTTTCCCGTCTACCTAAATAGTCTTAGGGTACTGCTTCTTTCTTCTATTTTTTTTTTAACATAACAATTTGATTAACTTGTTCAACTTTGGAATATCCTTAATTACTTGTAACAATGGTATTTCAATATTCAATCTTCTTAGTTCCTACACCAATTCGTATTCTTTAAGTTCTATGGTTTATTTAAGTCTTTTGGAAATGGAATCTCAGTAGAATTCTTTTCTGGTTCTTTATCTTTTTCTTTGTCATCTTCCTTAGGTGTAATTGTGCTAGGGGTTTTAGCTTCTTCTATAATCTTAGTGATTATAACAGGTGGACTGCTAACTATTTTCCCAGATCTAGTTTGAATATTTTTACAATCCATTGTATTTAAATCAACTAATTTTTTTGGATATGTTTCGTATACAGGAGTTGTTTGTTTGTTTCTTGGGTTTGCTACTGGTTGTGCTGGCATTTGGGTTTGGAATATGTTTTCAATCTATGGATTTTTTGCTAGAGGTCTCATTATGGCTTGTTGGTTCTGATTTAGATATGTTTTTCCTTGCACATAATTGCTAGGGCTCCATCTAGGTTGTGGTCAAGCATAAGGATTTCCTTGACCAACTCAAGGTTGTTGATGTCCTTGAGTATACCAAGATTGACTTGCCCAATTCTGAGGATGCCATGTGGGTTGAGGGGCCCAAGGTGGCTATCCCCAACTTTGTGGTATTATTTGAGCTACCCATGGCATCATCTAGGGATTAGGAGATGGTCTTGGCATAAACTGTCATTGGTTACGTTGTCTCTGAACAAAATTTAATTCTTCTATGGTGGATGATGTATTGGTTTGTTTAAGCTGATTTTTTATGAGTGGAAGAAGAGAACAAGTGTGAGTATCATGTTCTTTAGATTCACAAACAAGACATACTTCCATTTTATCCAAAGGACATTCTCTTATTGCATGCTTCTTCCTGCATCTAGGACAATACATGGCTAATGGTTAAAGTTGTTGTGGTGTGGAGCTAAAAGCTTCAACTGTTTGCAGACACTATAAGGAAGGATGCTGAAGAACCAGAGCCACCGGCGTCGGCAGTATGACCGACGTCGGTCAAGTGCAGTGGAGAAGGAGACCGGCGACGGCAGGAAGTCGGTCGACGTCGGCAGCACCAGACCAGCAGGGACCGGTGTCGGTTGCCTGTGTATTTTTGAAACTGCTGTTGACGAACAGTTAGTTAGTTGAACCGAGTGTTTGCATGCTAAGGGGCTAATTTAAGTCGCGAGCTGTGTGTCTAATTTTAGTAGTTAGATTTCTATTTTTGTAAGCATGGGATCTTATTTATAGACCCATAAGGCATGTATTGTAAATTAATTCTAAGGCAAGTAAAAGCATTGAAGCAGGCAAGGTCAAAGAGATCTACAGGTGTAAGGTCAAGGATATCAGCTGAAGCATTCAAGGAGGGATAGCAACTCAGGCTTTAGAGTTGTTGTGTTGAGCAAGAGAGAGAGGGAAGAAGGTCTTGAGGTGTGGCAAGCCTTTGAGGTGGAGGAAGAAGTGGCATCTTCCTTATTGTATTTTCTTCTAGTAATATCTAATACAAAGAGTGTGTATTGTCTCTCAAATTCTTTGTTGTCTCATGTTTCTAGCTACTTTATCATTTTGGTATAATTCTGTGTTTAATTGCATATAAGATAGTAATCAATTATGCTCTAATTGGTAGAGCTACAGATCCCTTGACAAGTGGTATCAGAGCTACGGTTTGCAGGAAGCAGGGTATTGTTTTTGATTACAGGTCATTCACAGGGTTTTCTGATTGAGTGGGAGTTCAGCAATGGCAGAAGAAAGTAGGCTACGAATGGAGAAGTTTAATGGCAAGAATTATCAACATTAGAGGATGCAGATTGAGGACTATCTGTATCAAAAAGATCTGTACTTACCGTTGGGTGGGGTTGCATGCAAGCCCACAGATATGAAGAATGAAGAATGGAACGTTCTTGATCGGAAGGCTCTCAGTTCCATAAGGTTGAGCCTTGCATCATCTGTGATTTCCAGCTTATCACAGTGTAAGACAACGGAAGAGTTGATAAAGTCCTTGGCAAATCTATACGAAAAGCCCTCGGCTTCTAATAAGGTATATCTTATGAAGTAGCTATTTACTTTGCAAATGTAGGAAGGTGGATCGGTACATACTCATCTCAGTGATTTCCATGGTTTGGTAAACCAACTAGCTTCAGTCAATATTGTTTTTGATGATGAGGTAAAGGCTCTCTTGATTTTATGTTCTTTGCCTGAAAGTTGGGACGGTATGGTTATGGCAGTAAATAATTCTGCATCTACTTCTAAAATCTTAAAAGTTGATGATGTTGTGAGTGTGATCTTGAATGAGAAAATACGCAGGAGAAGCACAAGTGAATCATCAGGGAATGCTTTAAGTGTAGAAAGCAGGGAAAGGCAAAGGGAGAAGGTTGAGCAAGGGAAATCAAGGTCAGGAAGGAGATCCGAGTCCAAAGGTATTACTTGCTGGTTTTGTGGAAAGAAAGGACATACAAAGGAGTGTTGGTTGAGAGATAAAGAGAATCAACATGCAGGTATGGGAGAAGCAAAGGATGCAAATATTGTGATGCAGGATGCTCTCATACTTTCTTCAGATAGTCAGGTAGGATCATGGATTTTAGATTCTAGTTCATCTTTTCATGCATCCCCAAACAGAGATTTGTTCTACGAGTATGAACAAGGAGACTTTGGAGTTCTTTATTTAGGGGATGGTACGCCTTGTCAGATAGTTAGCAAAGGGAAAGTGCAGCTGAGATTGCAGATTGACAACATGTGGGTGTTGAAAGAGGTCATGCATGTTTCGATTCTGAAGTAGAGTCTGATTTCTGTAGGAAGGTTGGGAGATGAGGGATGCACAATAACCCTCACAGCGGATTCTTGGAAGGTTACCAAGGGAGCACTTGTTCTAGCAAGAGGTAAGAAAGTAGATACTCTTTATCTGTCTACTTGTATTACTGATTCTACTTCTGGTGTAGATTCGAAGATGTGGCCTAATAGGCTTGGTCACAAGAATATGAAGGGAATGGAAGTTCTTGATTCAAAAGGTATGTGCACAGATACAGTTCATTGCAAAAAGAGAAAATTTGATGCCTTTGACAGGGACAAAGAAGTCTTGGTGTTTATGGAGGAGATGAAGGACAGAGATCAGTCACAGGGGTTGAATAAGTCTGAGCAGGGCAACATGGAAAGAGGTTTGATCCAAGAAGAGCTCACGGATGAAAATTTCATCACTTACAAGAACACACAGACATTGATGTCGGTAGCTTGGCACCGACGTCAGTCATCCAGATACCGACATCGGTCATGTGCAGACTAGCAGGGTCGGTAGGTCGGATAGGAGAAGTCCGACGTTGGTCATAAGGACCGACGTCAACATGAGGGACACCGGCGTCGGCCAGGGAAACAACTTCGGCAGTTAGGGTCAGTGCAGGGAACCGACATCGATCGGGAGCAGACTGGGAGATGGCATAGATCGGTCACTAGAATGGATGTTGGGTGAATTAATAGGTCTCAAACACCCATGTGGAGGTCAGGAAAGGTATGTGAACCTCATATTCATTGTTCACCTTCTTTATATTGCTTACTGATAGTCATGAACTAGGAAGATGGAAGAAGCAATGCAGGTAGAATCCAGAAACAGTGGAAGCTTGGCATGGATGAGGAGTGTGAGTCCTTGGAGAACCAAACAGGTATTTGTTGGTAGTGTTGTCAGCTAGAAGAAAGCACTGGATAGAGGGATGGATTCTCGTTTTAGAGAAGAGAGTGGATGGATACATGAGACAGAAGGCTATGGTATATGGTCTTGATTATTCTGCAGAACAATGGAGGTTTGACCATTGTATTTTATCTTTACCAAGTTGAATAATATTAGCTACATTATCCTGTTACTGTATTGTGTTACTTGTTGCAGGGTTTCATATACAGGGAGTTTTTTGAGCTAAGGGTAGAGTTGGTTCAGAAGTATGTCATGGAGAATTTGGGAGCAGCAAAATTCTTGTGGCATAAGATACAGGGATTGCATCATAGGTTTGCGTGGTGGTTGGTCTTCAAGAGTGACATTGAAGAGGGATACAGAGCCTAAGGAACAAAATAGATGGTGTATAGGTACAAGTACAAGATGCAGCTATTTATCTTCAAGTGGGAGATTGTTGTGGTGTGAAGCTAAAAGCTTCAACTGTTTGCAGACACTAGAAGGAAGGATGCTAAAGAACCAGAGCCACCGGCGTCGGCAGTATGACCGACGTTGGTCAAGTGCAGTGGAGAAAGAGACCGGCGACGGCAGGAAGTCGACCGACGTCGGCAGCACCAGACCAGCAGGGACCGGCGTCGGTCGCCTGTGTATTTTCAGAACTGCTGTTGACGAACAGTTAGTTAGTTGAACCGAGTGTTTGCATGCTAAGGGGCTAATTTAAGTCGCGAGTTGTGTGTCTAATTTTAGTAGTTAGATTTCTATTTTTGTAAGCATGGGATCTTATTTATAGACCCATAAGGCATGCATTGTAAATTAATTCTAAGGCAAGTAAAAGCATTGAAGCAAGCAAGGTCAAGGAGATCTACAGGTGTAAGGTCAAGGAGATCAGCTGAAGCATTCAAGGAGGGATAGCAACTCAGGCTTTAGAGTTGTGTTGAGCAAGAGAGAGAGGGAAGAAGGTCTTGAGGTGTGGCAAGCCTTTGAGGTGGAGGAAGAAGTGGCATCTTCCTTATTGTATTTTCTTCTAGTAATATCTAATACAAAGAGTGTGTATTGTCTCTCAAATTCTTTGTTGTCTCATGTTTCTAGCTACTTTATCATTTTGGTATAATTCTGTGTTTAATTGCATATAAGATAGTAATCAATTGTGCTCTAATTGGTAGAGCTACAGATCCCCTGACAAAAGTTGGGCATTTGCTTTAGCTTGCAATCCATCCATGGTGGAGGTTAATTGAACTAATATATCTATTTTAAAGTTTGCCAATTCATCCATCAATTTATTCATATCTGGATTCGAATTTTTAACCATTTTTCTTTTTCTAGGTCCACCCCTTGTTCTTGAATAGTTTTTACAAATTTCTATGATTTTGTCTATTCTTAATTGAGCAATGTTTCCTCCGCCAATTAAATCAAGGGTTTTCCTAGATTCATCATCCATTCCTTTGAGAAAAATGGTTTTATTTAATTCTTCTTGAAGTACAAATCCACATCTTTTACTCACAAAGAGGAATCTGTCTAAATAATCTTCCATATTTTCATCTTCTTCCTGTTTGATTTTGAAAAATTCTTCCTTTCAATTTCTTTCGCTACAATAATCTTGATATTTGTCTAGGAAGACAGTTTCAATTTGTTCCCAATTGGTAATAGAATTAGATGTTAATCGCATAGACCACCTCATTACTGCATCCTTCAGGGTAGATGGAAACAACTTTAATTTTTGATTATCTATCTTGTAATCATAAGTCTGACATAGTACTTTAAACTCAAACATAAATTGGTCAGGATTCTTAGATGACATTCCTCTAAATGTGGGCAAGTGTGCAGGTGAAATATTTTTCATAGTGGTTTCATCATCCTCAATATGAATAGGATAGATAAAGGTTCTCTCAGGTTCTCTTCCAGCGTCTCGTTCCATCTCTCTGATATTTTCTAATCCTTTCTCCCAATCAATGTGGTATGTGGTCTATTTTGGGGATGGTGAAAAGTCAAGAGTAGGGGGTTGACTACTCAATTGAGAATCCAAACTTTCCCTCAATGGATCTTGAGAAATAATCCTCCTCCCTATGGTTTTACTTGGTTTTGGTGACTGATCCAAAAATTCTAAAGATGACAATTTTGCTTCTTGTCTTGTAGGAGATAATGGTGCCTCTAATTCTTGTTTAACGTCCTTTCTTAAACTAGAGGATGATGGAATTTCTTATTCATAAAATTTGGGGAAAAATCTACCCTTGGAATCTCGTGGTCTACTCATAAATTGGAAAAAAAAATTGTAATTACTAAATGAATGATTGTTGCTCTTGTTGACACCTAATTAGAAAATTCTAACTAGTGTTCCCCGGCAACGATGCCAAAAATGTTGGGTGTCGTCATCCCCTTCATTTAATCAACTTTATGTTGATGTCATATTTAACCAGGGCTGTGTCTAAAGCTATATGCAACAAGAGGAATTGTAACGATTTAGTAATTGAATGAAGGTATTTGTATTTTTATTGTTTTGGGGGGTTTCTAATGTCTTAAGGATTTCTTGGTTAAAACCTTATTGGAATCAAACTAAGCAAACCTACTGGAAATAAACACACTTTGCAGAAATGAAATAGATTACTGGGAATAAACACACATTGTAGAAATGAAAATAGATTGCTAGAAACAAACACACGTTGCAGAAATGAAATTAATTGTAGGAAACAAACACATGTTGCAAAAATGAAAATTTAATCTAAAACGCCTGCAGGAAAAAATTTACAACAAATCTTAACTTTAAAGAGTTGGAAGCATTTATAAATTTAACAGAGTTACCTATTTACTTTTGGAAATAGAAATATAAATACCGACAAAAATGAAGACCCTGGTTCTTTGGAGGAGTGGGCCCTTGCTCTGTCTAGAACATGATTTGAACAATTTAATTTGCTTTCAAAACAGAAATGGCTATTTCATTGATAAAATGTTCTATATTACAAATGTACCGATCTATCCTTTTCTCTCTATCTCATATATTCTAATCTCTATATATTCTCAGGTCTATATATATAGATGTTTTGATGGTTGTAACTGTTTCATAGATACAATGGAATTGAATCGTTCTTGGAATAGATGCTGAATCAAGATGTGGCTAGATGTCTAGCTGTGTGATAAATGTCTTGATCCTACCAGTTTGGAAAATTGAGAATCTGTCCCTGATTTAATGGGATAATTGATCTTGACAGATCACCGGCTGTTTGGAATAGATCATCATCAGTTCCATATCTAGTCGCAAAAGTTTCAGAGCTTATCTATAAGAGTACTAGAGCTAAATATAGAGTTCCAGAGCTAAGTCTGAAAATGTGACGACTTGAAATGGTATGGTGGAGTTCTGGAACTAACTGTGATGGTTCTGAAATAGATTTTGCAAGTTTCAGAACTAACTGTGATTATTCTGGAACAAATTCTATAGGTTCTATAACTAATTAGAATTGAGTCCAATGTTTCCAAAAACATACAATCCACTTCATATTTGTTCTTTAGCTTGATGATGACCTATATTATTGTAAAACTAGAATTTTCTAACACACTTGTTAGGAATTACAGGTCTTTTAAAACGTTAGAATCACAATCAACAAAAGATGGATAATCACATCCTAACTTATCTCAGATCAAAATAAAAGTTACAAAATATAATCAAACTTAATAGAAAGAGAGAGTAAGATGAGGTCATTTATTATACATTTATTGGGCATATCCTGGCCTCATCACTGGCATCCTTGAGAATCTTGCACTCTAAATCCCTAACAAACCCTTGATTTAAATTTGAATAAAGGCATGAACCCAAATTGGCAGGAATCATTTTTGGACCTAAATATAAAAATGCATGTCTTAGGATTAGTCATATTTCTTAAAATGACTTGAACCCCTTCATTATTTCCCCCTTTCTTTAAATTTCTTATGGCCTCACATAATTTCATTGTGTAGGGTCCTTTTATATTCCCCAACTTAACCTAAGACTTTAATACTAAGGCCTCAATGTATTCATTAATACCATCTCGACCTTAGTCTTAACATCACAAGCCTAAGTTTTTATTGTCCCCGCAACCCTAACTTCAATTATTTGCATCTCACAGGATCCTACAGTTGTTGCTTTATCATGATATTTGATCAAATGGAGTAAAGGTTATCAAGAACTTTGATTTAAATATCCCGCATCTTGGATGATCCAACGATTCGTGCTTACTCACAGGGACTTGATCAGATGGAGCGAAGCATGTTTGAAAAGTCAAAAGGATATGGGGAGCCCGAAAGATGGACATGTGGTACCATTACATTTGAGGACTAAAAGCAAAAGGGATCCACTTGACATTATAGCCAATCGAGAGTAAGTCTCCAAATCATGATATTACAGTTGTCGCTTTATCATGATATTTTATTGAATGGAGTGAATTAACATCCAAAACATGGGAAGCCCTACAAAAATGCCAAGGGGTATCCTCACATTTGACCTTGAAGATTTTATCAAACTTAAAATTGACATTCAGGCAACTATCATTTAAACATCTAAAAAGACTAACTTGATGCCCACACGATCGTGAACTTTAGGTCCATTAAAGTGTAATTTTTGCTGGTTTAAACTTGACATTTATAACCGTCAACGGACACCCAAGAAGGTATATTTGATGCCCATAAGACTATCAATTTTAAACCATCGAAAATTACTTACTCAGTGTTCAAACGACATCCCTAGATCTTTTTGGGGCTCACCAAACTAAGGAAATTGTTCAAAATATTTCCAAAATAGAAAACCTCGATTTACAAAATGCAAATATATGCAAGAAATATACTTAGCCTAAGCCCATGATTTAAGGATCCACATGGCATTTTGCATAATGGACCTTAAGTCATAGACTTATCTTATGCAAAATTCATTTCATGTTGGACCTATTTTGATCATGTTTTGTGATTCATGACATAAACATTTTAGCCTAATATTTTCATTGTGTTTGCTAAACACAATGCATACATTAACTTAGGATGATTATACCTTGACCCCCTTTTAAAATTGTAACTTAGGTTTAAGATCCTTAGCCTAAGGTTTGTCTTGTGCTTAATAAACATGAAACAAACCTTAGCCTAAGGGACATAAGCCTAAGTCTTGACTTTTAAGGGTATACCAACTTAATTTTTGGGCATGTTTATAGATCAAAAATCAATGCTTTATCATTGGGTTTGATCTAATGATGTGAAGGTCCCCAGAGACTTTTAAACAAAACTCAAGAACCCATAGACCTACTACGTGGCCAATGATTATTCAACAAGGGACCCATATAAGATTTAGAACATGGAGAAGATGTTTGAGCATGCCAAGTGTCACGACTGCATGACTTTAGGCCCATGAACCAATTAAAATATAGGGGCCTAGATTATGACCAACGACTCATGGTAATCCAGGATTTTGATCTTATGAAGTGAAAATGAGGTATTTTTAAATACCAATGGCTAGTGTTTAAATGGCATTTATGAAAAATGTTGTGAAAGATCCAACCTCATGCCACATAAGCTTCATGCAAGTAGAAAAAGACAAAACTAAATATCTTGTGGGCTTAAAAACATAAAGGTATAAAGGCAAAGGTCCAAATCAAATCCAAAACACGTATAAGCCAAATCCTGGATATCTTCTAGCATTAAAGATCCAAACCCTAGAACTTGTATAAAGGTGACCCAAACAGATCTAATTTTCTACAATTCAATCAAGAGATAGCTTAATTATGTTTCTGAACCTGAGAGAGCTTTCACAAAGATTATCTACAATCTGATGTGAATAATTAGCAAGAAATAAAAACCATTGCAGCTAGCAGATAAAAATTAAAGGAAGAGGTCAAGCTTTATTTGATGACTGATAGTGAGGATTGGGTGTTCAAGGATATAGAATTGGAGCTCGTAGCATTGAACATCCACGGTATTAGGAATTAGTCTAAGCTTTTCTTTATGATAGAAGAATTGCAACCCATCTCAAAGGAAGAGTAAAGAAATGCCACCACCAATAGATGATATAGCGACCTAGTTATAATCTAGATGGCCAACCTCCATCATGCCATGGTAAAACTAAGGTATTGCACTTCATTGATGACCTTTTCACCATTTTTTTCAATTATAGGATTGATGGTGAATGAATTATTAAGGAGGGTGGCTCAAAAGAGGTAGCATACATTTACCATGTTGCTTTTGAAAAGTACTACAAGCTCTCTCTTCCCCATGTGGACCTTCCCAACATGAGAGAATGGACAACTAGCCATGACTTGGACTCCATCCTAAGACCCTAGGTATATCAAAGGCCTCACATATTTATAACCCTTGATGGCAAAATTCTTATCATCTAGTTCAGAAAGGGCATTAGGGTGATTATGACCTTGTTAAATAGAGATTTTGGTTCCCCTTCAACCACTTATGTAAATAAGGTTTGGATTTCATATGTACACTGCCTGGTGGAAGAAAAACTTACCCCTCCAATTGGATATTTGATTAGCATCTTCCTAGCCAAACAATTTATCACCATTAATAGGAAGACCTATAAACAATTCTACATGATGTCTTACCTACTTGATGCCCTTCTCACGTCAATCACCTTCCCTGATATTAAGAATTGGTCCCCTGAGGGTAGGATAACCATCTCACACTGCTATTCCAAGTTGCATATCTCCAAATACATGAATCACATGTAGTTTATCTATGATTGGATTTTCCTAGCAATAGTTGAATCCATCACAAGTGTCCCCATGCCTAGGTTCCACCCACTCATCAAAAAGTGTGTGGAGATGATGGGGGATGTATGGTATTATCCTGATTTCATAGTCATTATGATAGAAGGAATAATGTGACAACCCTATAGACTACCTATGCATGACCCAAATAAACTTATTGAGTAGGAGATTGCCTCCCAACTCATCCTTGGCATTGGTAAGACTTGCAAAGAAAAAAGGAAAGGTCTAGTTCACCCCTTCCCCTTGGACATTAGGAAAACCCTAATTAAAGAATGGACGCAGGTGGAGATTATGGCTACACATAGGAATTCATTTGTTTTTCAACTAGATGAACTCAAAATGTGGGATCTAAGAAACAAGGTGGGGGATCATCTAAAAGACAAGAAGCTCAAACTTGAGTATATACACCAACTGGGTTTCTATGAGACCATATCCATCAGAGGCAAGAACTATGGTGAAGTGTTGGCCAGGGTCCAAGGTCACAACATCAAGCTAGAGCACATATTGGTAAGAGACAACAAGCCATATTGGGAAACATGGAAAATGCACCCCTTGCAGTATCATTTACTATTGGGCCATTTGGGATAACTCATGAGCAACCTCAAGTAGAGGAACAACAATTGTCCCAACAATAGGTTGAGCCAACTTATGATGATAAAGGCAAAGGAAAGGAGAAGGTTAGAGAAGTAATATTAGAAGAAAGACTTGAATAAGGACCCTTACCTTCAACTAGGCAATAGAGACCACCATCTCTAATCCAGTATGTTGACATGATAGCCTTGGAGCCATAAGAGACCTTTGAGGGTGATCTCAAGGAATTTGCAGAGTCCTATGGCTCAGGAGGAGAACAGGACCCTTTAGTGGAGCCCAAGGAAGATATAGGGGATGAACTCCTAGTAGCCTCCCATGAAAAGAGGAAGGCATAATTGGCCTTGGTCCCAATAGAACTAAGGAAGAAACCTAGATTGACTGTCACCCATCCCACTAGTGAAGTCAATGTCTTCAATGATGAATTTATAATCCATGGACCAGTTATTCTCGACTGGTTCATCTATGGGAAATTGCAAAAGATCCTATCTCTCTCCCACTCATGGGACGTAATAAAGGTTGGTGTGGATGTACATGATGATGTGAATGCATGGATAAAAGCTATAATGAAGTCACAAGAAGAGAGAAGGATCATGATATCCCAGGGATTAGGAATTAAGAAGATGGATGCTTTGGGAGCATCTACTATCTCTGGAGTGGAGTTCCCATAAACTCCCTAGTTCAAAGAACTAATTACCATAGTTCATTTAAATCTTGAGACAACAGGATTAGAAAGAATAACAACCATAATGGGCATGATTGGGATAGAATAATTCACCTTTCAAAAGGTGGAACCTTTTATAGTTTTGACCCCTGTTGAAGGATAACAACTTGGTGAGGCTGCAATACATGAAAAAGATGTGGCAAGATTGATGGAATCACATTCACAACAAGCCAAGGCTAGAGTTCGAGGTTTAAAACAAAGGATCCAAAATTTGGAAAGGGAGAAGGAGAACTTGAAAACCCAGGAAATCCTGTCTATACCAGATACCATGATCAAGATGCTTGATGAGTCATTCTATGACATGTTTGAGGCATTAAAGTCAATGAAGATGAGGTAGAGTGCACTAGAATACCAAGATACATTAGCCAAACACCTGGTCACCCAATGGCAGGCCTCAGAGGATAGGATTGCCCAACTCCTCAACATTCAAGTAAAGAAGCAGATCCCAAACTTTAGAACCATAAGTATGGGGCACCTAGGCACAATATTTGGGATTGTTATTGATAACGTCCAAAGATTGAGTACTAAAAACAAGTGGGTAATACTGGAGAACACTTTGGTAGGAATTTCTCATTTCAAAGGTTTAATTGGCCAAATAACAGATTTCAAAATGATATTTTTCATAATAACAAGGCTACTGAACCATCTTTTAGTAACAAGAATATGGACATTAATCTTACTGATATTGCATTACTAGACTATTGTAGGGTACATTGCACCACCAAGCATGTGGAAATTATCTGTTTAGGAAGAGCTGGACACATTTGAAGTGGTTCTTAACAAAGAAAGTGGTGCAAGTACCTCTGGATCTAATCCATCTGAGCATGCCTTCATTTTGGACACCTTTGATTTATCTTTTCAAGAGGAAAATGAACTTGATTAGATCCCTAAGGAGATCTAAGCCTTTTAGTAGTTCTTAAAGAAGACCTATCCCTTAAGGAATAGAGAGTAGAGACATCCCTTGACTACTTCAACACCTCCAAACAAGTTTGAAACTCCTCTTGACACCTCTTCAAATAACAACCCGTAGCCACCAAAAGGGAGTACTTCTAAACCCAATGTTGATATTCCTAGTCCTTCTAGCAAAACTGGTTATAACATAGAGGACATGAAGAAGATAAAGGCTAATATAACATTGCATGAACTCACATATATTATAGAGTAAAGGGATCTCCTATTAGAATCTTTGTTAGGAAAGCACAGTCCCTTCAAGACTGGTCATGCTAATGTAACAGTCCATAAAACCAAAGCTAAGTCTCCTCCTTTCTTGCTCTCTGTCAAAATGTTTGGTAAGAACTTGCATAATTGCTTATTAGATTCAAGAGCATCTACTAATATCATGTCTGCAAGAATATGCAAGCAACTTGGCTTAACACTTATAAAGTTTGATAGAGTTGTCATCCAATTAGATAAATCTAGGGTCAAAGTTGTAAGAAAATTATTAAATGTTCATATGCAACTAGCTTCTGAGCCTAGGGTGCAACAATTCATTGATACTTAGATGGTTGAAATACTTGATGTTTATGGAATCTTATTAAGTAGGGAATGGACTAAGGCTTTGAATGGTTACATGACTATAGATTGCTCACATCTATGGTTACCTCAAAAAGGTGTCCCCAATCATATTAGAGTTGAGAGAGAACCAAAAATGAAGCATATGATAATTAAATACAATGCTGTGAATGAGAGAGTCAACATAATAGACTTAGAATTGGGGGTTTTCACCCTAGAGGCTGACAAGGTATGTGATACCAAGGATGCTTATATTGTTCCTAGATTATGGAAATTGCACTTTGATGGTGCTAGGTGTAATGTTGGATTAGGTGTTGGTATTATTTTAATTGATCCCACTGATAAAAGGTACCATGCTTCTTATATACTCCAATTCCCTTGTACTAACAATTTCACTGAATATGAGGCCCTTATCTTTGGTTTACAATTTGCTATAAAAAACAAGGTTAAAGAACTACTAGTTTATGGGAATTCAGAATTGGTGGTTAACCAGGGCAGAAGCAAGTACCAATGTAATCTCTCATACCTTAAAAGGTATAAGTTCAGAGTTTGGGATCTAATTGAATCCTTTGATGCTTTTGACATCACTTGCATCCCTAGGGAATACAATCAAGTAACCGATCAATTGGCATTTACTGCAACTAACCTCATGCCCAATCATGATTCCCCTAATTTTAGCATTGAACTAATCCCTTGTCCTTCAGTACTAGACAATATCAACCACTTCCAAGTCTTCAATGAAGATCAATAGATATTGAATTTCATGGCTAATTCTGGAGCATTTGATGCTCATATCATTGATGAAGTTGATGGAAGTACATCTAGGAAAGATAAATTTAATGGTAAAGTCATTCAATTGAGTGACAACAAAATCCCAAAGGGAATGATTGCTTTAGAGATACTGTTTGATAAGGACAAAGTTGCTGGGGCTTATAATGTTCTCAAGGTAAATGGGAAGGACTATAATGTTATTGATTTAGGCCTTCATGATCAGCGCTGGGTGGTAAATGTTGTGAAAGCCTGCACAAACATTGAAAAAAAGAAAGCTAAGGAACTTCTTGCCTAATACAAGGATGTCATAGCATGGTCTTGTGATTACTTAAAAATATTTGATCTAAGGGTCATCACACATACTATACCCCTCAAATAGAGTTGCAAACCCTTTAAATAGGAACAAAGGCCTATGAGCCCCGTCCTAGAACCCATGATATTCAAGAAGGTCAGAGACTTATAGATGCTAGGATAGTTTTTTCCAGTAGGCAGTCTACCTAGGTGGCCAATTTGGTGCTAGTCAGGAAGAAGAATAGTGAGATTAGGCTTTGCATAGACTTCAAAAATTTGAACAAAGTATTAAGGACAACCACTCCTTTCCTTCCTTAAACCACGTAATTCAAGTTTCTTTTAGGATCAGTTATGATGTCCTTTTTTGATGGCTTTCTAGGTTACAACCAAGTATTGGTTGATAGAGAGGACAAGATGAAGATAACCTTCACAATAAAATGGGCAACCTTCACCTACAAAAGAATGCCCATCAGACTCATCAATGTAGGAGCCATTTTCCAAATAGCTATGAACCATGCCTTCCAAGGCCTGATTGGTAAGTGCATTATTATATACATGGGCGATCTAAAATTTTTCTTTTTAAATAGGAAAGATCACTTCATGCATTTACAACAATTTTTTGAAAGATGTAGAAGGTATGACATCTCTTTGAACCCTAAGAAGAGAATCTTTTGTTTGACTAAAGGGAAATTATTATGTCATGCTATAAATAAGGATTGGATCTCTATAGAGCTTGAAAGAGTGGAGGCCATATCTAGAATAGAACCTCCAAATAGTAAAAAAGAGTTAAAGTCATTTTTTGCTAAAATTAATTTTCTAAGAAAATTCATTTCTGGGTTTGTAAAAATAGTTAAACCACTAAATGACATGCTAAAGAAGGATGTGAAGGTCACATCGAATGAGGATTCTAGAAAAGCATTCAATAACATTAAGGAGGCCATCAATCAAGCTCAAGTCCTTATAAGTCTTGATTTTTCAAAGGAATTTTATATCTATTCCTTTGCATCTGACCACACTATGGTTGTAGTGTTAACTCAAAAAGTTGAAAGGTGTGACCACCCAATTGCTTTTATGAGTACTAGTTTTAAAAATGTTGAGTTAAATTATTCATTGATTGATAAATAGACATATGCATTATTCAAGGTAGTTAAGAAATTGAGGGATTGCATCCTTAGAAATAAGGTGCATGCCATCTTATCTGACCCTACCACCAAGCTTATGTTGAGTCAAAATGGATTGGGAGAACGTAGAGGTAAATATATGTCAATCTTGAAGGAATATGACCTAGAGATGAAAAAAACAAAATTGGTAAGGTGCCAAGGTTTGATTCAACTGATTGCTAATACTAACCCTAGACTAAGTATTATGCAGGTGGATCAACAAAACTTTCAAGCTATTAAGTGGTATGACCCAATCATACATTTGCTAATCAATGGTACTTGTCCTACAGATTTATCTAGGGAGCAAAAGAGGACCTTGAGGCTAAAAGCAACCCACTACTTGATCAAGAATGAAATCTTTTATAGAAGGAACTTTGAAGGAATCTACTTGAGATGTGTCTCACAAGAAGAAGCCACCCAAATCATGAGCACCTTTCATGAAAAGCTAGGTAGTGGACATCCATCTAGGAAAACCATAGCCCAAAAAATTCTTAGGGCTAGCTATTATTGGCCAATTATTTTGATGGATACTCACAAGCATGTGAGGGAATGTCATTCATGCTAAATTTTTATCACCAAGGAGTCAAAGGTTTCAATGCATCTACAACCAGTCATGATTGGCAAACCCTTTGATCAATGGGGGTTGGAATTTGCTAGCGTAATCAACCCCAACTCATCTGAAGGTCATAAATATGTCCTTATTGACACAAACTATTATACAAAGTGGATTGAAGTCAAAGCAAAACTAAAGAAGTGATCAACTTAATAGAATAAAACCTTTGTACCAGGTTTGGGACCCCAGTATCTCCAGTATATGATAACAGATCTACCATCATATCCATAGAGATGACTGAATGGGCTTATGATAATGGCATCACTCTCAAGTTTGTATCCAACCATTATCCCTAGGGTAATGGAGTCTCTGAGTCAACAAATAAGAACCTAATGAAGGCAATCAAGAAGTTTGCTGAAGATAAACCCAAAACTTGGCACAAGTTCCTTAAATTTGCACTTTTGTGCTGATAAGATAAGGGTTAAGAAAGCCTTAAGAGCCTCACCATTCCTATTGGTATATGGACAAGAACACATCTTTCCTATCACTCTCAAGTTGCCCACATATATATTTATGCAAGAATACATGGAGGCGAGCTAAGAGCTGGCCAATTCTAGATTGTTGGATATAATTTAGATGGAAGATGCAAGGGAGAAAGCCTTTCCTGACTTTAGCAAACATCAAACCAAAGTCAAGAGATGGTTTGTTAAAAGATCCAAAATCAAAGTGTTCAGACAAGGAGACTTGGTTCTTGTTTGGGATAAGGCATATGAACCTAAGGGTAAATATGGAAAATTCACACCCTTGTGGATTGGCCCATATCGAATTATAGAAACATTCGACAACAACACTTTTTAACTCAAGGACTTACAAGGAGTAGAGTTTACACTGTCCACCAATGGGCAGTATCTCAAGCACTATTTCTCTACTGCTCCTCTTGGGGTCTTAATGGAATAATTTGTAAGATGTTTAGATTAGTGTAGATAGGCTAGTTAGTTTCCTTTTAGTTATTTCTTTCTTATCCGTTATTTGTACATAAGCATGCACATATTTGTTTGTTTTTCCTTTGTTGTTGCCTTTCTCTTTATAGTGTGTTTCTTTCATGTTTCTTGGTTCCTTGATCCCAATAAGTCCCTAAGGATAATCTTGAGCTTAGAAATTATGAATTTTGCTTAAAATATGCCCCCCAATTCAGAAATGAAGGTATGAATCCCATACATAGAGTAACCATGGCTCTGAAATATAAAGCATATGTTATATCTTAGAAAAACTGATAAAGACCAATGGAAAGGCCAATCATTTCATTAGACCTTAACCATTATCTCATCCTCAAACTAGTTTTAATAAGACTTACACTTGGGGAATGAAGACTCAAATTATCATGGTATACCCCAAGATAACACTTAATTAACATCTTTGCTTTGGATAAGAGTTGCAACCATAAATGATTTTTCAAAGATCAAATACTTAACCAAATCCTAAAACCTGGCTATCTTGGTTCTCAACCTTGCTGAAATCATAAAGACTCAAGAAAATACAAATATAGGATACAATGCAAAATCTAAAGCTTTTAGGTAAAGGTGATTATAATAATCTCCATCGAGGCTATGGATGCCTAACTGGCAATGAATTAAGGCCATGAGTGGAGCCAAAGGAATCTCTATCAAGGCTATGGATGCTTGGTTGGAAATAGAGCAATGCCCAAGCCCTCTCTAAGTTAAAAATGGTTCATAATGAAAAATTCATTATACTATAAGTTAATATAAGTGATCGAGGACATGAAACTAGAAGTTGTTTCTTGAATCCCATGGCAAACGGTAAGTGAAATCAAAGCACACACACAATTTCAGTATGTCCTAGTATTTAAAATTACGTCTACAAGTGGAAGGTTTGTTTTAACCATAATCTAATCTAGATGGTGTTTTTGGTCAAGTGAAGTAGATGACCTAATTATTAGTTTGACCAGAGTCTCTAGGTTCTAACATATTATTGTGTTTCCCCCATGAGTCACCATTTGTTGGAACCAACATACCCCCATTTTTTTTGAATTGAGACCCTTGAGAGACAGAATAAAACATGGAAATATTAGCATGTCAAGGTCTTTTATAAAATTTGAAGATAATCCACTTTGGTAAGAAACATGCATATATGGTCTTGATTTGCTTTATCTAGACTAACCTTGCTAATTGATTTCGTTTGACCATGAATTGTAGGTTCCATGGAAGATATCCTTGAGAAACTTTCACTCTAAAGCCCTAACAAACCCTTGGTTTAAATTTGATTAAAGGTAGGAACCCAAATTGGTAGGAATCATTTTTGGACCTAAATATAAAAAAGCATGTCGTAGGATTAGTCATGTTTTTTAACATGACTTGACCCCCTTCATTACTTCCCCCTTTCTTTAAATTCCTTGTGGAGTAACATAATGTCATTATGCAGGGTCCTTTTATATTCCCCAACTTAACCTAAGACTTTAATACTAAGGCCTCGATGTATTCATTAATACTATCTCAACCTTAGTCTTATCATTTTAGGCCTAAGTTTTTATTTTCCCCATGACCCTAACTTAAGTTCTTTACATCTCATGGGATCCTATGGCTATTTTTTTATCATGATATTTGATCGAACAGAGTGATGGTAATTGGGATCTTTAGTTTAAATATCCCACATCTTGGATGATCCAATGATTCGTGCTTACTCGAAGGGACTCGATCAGATGTAACAAAGCACGTTTAAAAAGTCAAAAGGATACATGAAGCCTGAAAGATGGACACACGACACCATTACATTTGAGGACTAGAAGGAAAAGGGACCCACTTGACACTATAGCTAATTAAGAGCAAGTCTTTGGATCATGATCCTATTGTTGTCATTTTATGGTGACATTTGATCAAACAGAGTGAATTAACATCCAAAGCCTGGGAAGCCCTGAAAAAATGCCAAGGGACATCCTTACATTTGACCCTAAAGATTTTAATGAACTTAAAATTGACATTCATGAAATCGTCATTTAAACATCCAAAAAGACTAACTTGACACCTGCATGATCATCAACTTTAGGTCCATTAAAGTGCAATTTTCATTGGTTTAAACTTGACATCTGCAACTGTCAACGGACACTCAAGAAGGTGTATTTGATGCTTACGAGACTGCCAATTTTAAATCAATGAAAATTCCTTACCCAGTGTTAAATTGCATTCCTAAACCTTTTTGGGGCTCACCAAGTTGAGGAAAATGTTCAAAATATGCCCAAAATGGAAAACCTTGATTTACAAAATGTAAATATATGCAAGAAATATACTTAGCCTAAGTCTATGCTTTAAGGATCCACATAGCATTTTGCATGTTGGACCTTAAGTCATAGACTTATCCTATGTAAGATTCATTTCATGTTGGACCTATTTTGATCATGGTTTGTGATTCATGACATAAACATTTTAGCCTAATGTTTTTACTGTGTTTGCTAAACATAACACATACATTAACTTAGGATGCTTATACCTTGAACCCCTTTTAAAATCATAACTTAGGTTTAAAATCCTTAGCCTAAGGTTTGTCCCATGCTTAATAAACATGAAACAAACCTTAGCCTAAGGGACGTAAGCCTAAGTCATGCATTTTAAGGGTATACTAAGTTAATGTTTGGGTATGTTTGCAGATCAATGATTGATGCTTTATTGTTGGATTTGATACAATGGCATGAAAGTCCCTAGATACTTTTCAACAAAACCAAAGAACCCACAGACCCACTGCATGGCCAATGATTATTCAATAAGGGACTAACATAAGATTTGGAACATGGGGAAGATACATGAGCATGCCAAGTGTTATGATTGCATGGATTAAGGCTCAGGAACCAATTAAAATATAGGGGCCCAAAATAAGATCAATGACATGTGATAATCTAGGATTTTGATCCTACAGAGTGAAAGGGAGGAGCTATTTTTAAATACCAACATCTAGTGTTCAAATGACATTTATGAAAAATGCTGTGAAAGATCGAGACCCATGCCACATAAGCTCCACTCAAGCAAAAAAAGACAAAATTTAAGATCTTGTGGGCTAGAAGACACAAAGGTATAAAGGCAAAGGTTCAATCAAATCTAGAACATGTATAAGCCGAAGTTTGGATATCTTCTTGTATTAAAGCTGCAAACCCTAGAACCTACATAAAGGTGACCTAAATGGATCCAATTGCTACAATTCAATCAAGAGATAGATTAATTGTGTTTATAAGCACGAGAGCGCTTTCAAAAAGATAATATGCAATCTGACATGAATAATTAGTAAGAAATAGAGACCATGGCAACTAGCAGATAGTAATTGAAGGAATAAGCTAAGCTTTTTTTGACGACTGATAGTGAGGGCCGAGTGTTCAAGGATACAAAATTAGACCTCACAATGTTGAACATCCATGGCATTATGAATTTTGTCTGAGCTTTTCTTTATGATATAATAATTGCATCCCATATCAAAGGAAGAGTTGAGAAATGCCACCACCAATAGATGATATAGCAACTTCGTTGCAATCCAGATGGCTGGCCTCCATCATGCCATTGCAAAACTAGAGGTATTGCACTACATTGATGTACTTACCCCCATTTTTGTTGATTATATGATTGATGGTGAATGGATTATTAGGGAGGGTGAATCAAAATAGGTAGCATACATTTCCCCTATTGCTTTTGAAAAGTATTACAAGCTCCCTCTTCTCAATGTGAACCTTCCTAACATAAGAGAATAGACCAATAGCCATGACCTGGACTCTGTCCTAGACCCTGGCTCCATCAAGGGCCTCACATGTTTAAAACCCTTGATAGGAAAATCCCTATCATCCATTTTAGAGAGGGAAGTAGGGTGATTATGACCTTGTTGAACAGAGCTTTTAGTGCCCCTTCAACCACTTATGTAAATAAGGTTTGGGTCTCATATGTATAGTTCTTGATGGAAGAAAAATTTACCCCTCTAATTACATATTTGATCAGCATCTTCCTGGACAAGCAATTCATCGCCATCAATAAGAAGACTTCCAAATAATTTTACATGATGTCTTACCTACTTGATTCCCTTCTCACTTAAATCACCTTCCATGACATTAATAATTGGTCCCTAGAGGGTAGGACAACCATCTCACACCACTAATCCAAGCTACACATCTTCAAATATAGTAATCACATGAAGTTTATCTATGACTACATTTTCCCAATATTAGTTGAATCCATCACAAGTGTCCCGATGCCTAGGCTCCACCTCATCAAAAAGTGTGTGGAGATGATTGGGGACGTATGGTATTATCCTCATTTCACAATCATCATGACAGAAGGAATCATGTCACAACCCTATATACTACATGTGCATGTCCCAAATAAATTTGATGAGTAGGAGATTGGCTCCCAATTCATCCTTGGGATTGACAAGGCTTGCAAAGAAAATAAGAATGACCTATTTCACCCCTTCCCCTTGGATATTAGAAAAACCCTAATTAAATATGGAAGCAGATGGAGATTATGGTTACACATAAGAATTCATTTGGATTTTAGCTAGATGAACTCAAAATGTGGGATCCAAGAAAAAAGGTGGGGGATTATCTAAAGGACAAGAAGCTCAAACTTGATTATGTACACCAACTATGTGTCCACGACACCATATACATTAGAGATAAGAACTATGGTGAAGTGTTGGCTAGGGTCCAAGGTCACAACGTCAATCTATAACATAGATTGGTTAGAGACAACAAGCCATCTGGGCAAACATGGAAAATGCAGCCCTTACAGTATCATTTACTATTTGGGCCATTTGGGATAGCTCATGAGCAACCTCAAGTAGAATAACTGCAATAGTCCCAATAATATGTTGAGCCAAGTCAAGATGATAAAAGGAAAGGAAAGGAGAAGGTTGAAGTAATATTAGAGGAAAGACCTAGAGAAGGACCCTTACCTTCAACCAGGCAACAAAGACCACCCTCTCCAATTAAGTATGTTGACATGATAGCCTTGGATCGAAAAGAGATCCTTGAGGGTGTTCTCAAGGAATTTGCAGAGTCCTATGGCTTAAGAGGAGAAGAAGACCATTCAATGGAGCCAAAGAAGATACAAGGAAAAAACTCATCCTAGTAGCCTCCCATGAAAAGAGGAAGGTAGAATTGGCCTTGGTCTTAGTATAACCAAGGAAGAAAACTAGATTGACCTCCACTAATCCGACTAGTGAAGTCAATTTATTCAGTGATGAATTTCTATTCCATGGACTAGTCATTCCTGACTAGTTCATCTATGGGAAATTGCAAAAGATCCCATTTCTCTCCCACTCATGGGCTATAATAAAGGTTGGTAGGGATGTACATGATGATGTGAAGCCTTTTATAAAAGCTATAATGAAGGAACAAAAAAAGAGAAGGATCATGATCTCCCAAGGATTAGGAAGCAAGAATATGGATGCTCTGAGAGCATATACTAACTCAGGGTTGGAGTTCCTAGAACCTTCTCAGTTCAAAGAAACAATTACCACAGTTCATTTCAATGTTGAGATAGCAGGGTTAGAAAAAATAACAACTAGGATGACCGTGATTGGGAAAGAAGAATTCACCTTTCAAAAGGTGGAACCTTTTATAGGTTTGACCCCTGTTGAAGGACAACAACTTGGTGAGGCTTGTTGTTCCCAAAATCTGTCACTTATTTTTGTGGACAAACATGTCGACCATTTCGGTCTTGCAGGCCAAAATGGTCTCTTTCTTTCTTTAAAAAATGTTCTGAGCAGTCATGTTATTTAATCGCACAAGCCTTTTTAGATAAAAAAATCACAGGTTAAAAAGGTGGGTTTTTGCAAAGAAAAACACTTAAGGCATTTCCTAAAAAAAATAGTAAGGCTGGTTCAACGCTGAGGTTCAAATAAAAAAGGTTCAATGGCAGGGTCAATGAGTTGGAATGAAGCTTTGAACTGTTGAACCATTGAACTCTGAAAAGTTCACCGGTTCAAAGGTTCAACGAGTTCAAAGCTTCAACACGTTCAAAGGGTTCAAAATTCAAAGATTAAATTTTGAGTGAATGGTTCAAACAATTGGTTCAACAATATATTGAAATCCTAAAGAAGACTAAGTGAACGCGACTCTTTACAAAACATTGAACCGCTGAACTGTTGAACCGTTGAAATTTGAACCATTAAACCATTGAATCGGTGAACTCCGAAAGGTTTAAAGGTTCAAGGTTTAAAATGGTTCAGGCGACCTATGACGTCCCTGTGGATGTCAAATTCAGGATGATGAAATAACTATTGATTTTCAAATAGCATAGACCTGAGAATAAACTCAGTGACCAGCCAAGGAAGGAGCTAAAGAAACCAGTAGAAGGTGAGAAGATATCCCTGAGAGCTCAGATCAGCAGAAAGAGACAAAATATAGCAAGAAAAGAGGGAATCAAATAGAGAATCTAGAAATATCTACAGAAGAGTTATTCTAGTAGGTGGAGTAGTCCATTAGGTGGACCTCAGAGAGCGCAAGTATTCAATGGTGTGGCTGTTAGGTTGTGGAGTTAAAAGCTTCACCGGGATGCGAACAGGAGGAGTTGCTGAAGTGTCAAAGACACCGGCGTCGATTAGGCCAACTGACGTCAGTCAGGGGAGAGACAGGAAGCTGTCGACATCGGTCATGATCAGCTGATGTCGGTCATCTCCAGGTAGACAAAGACCGACGTCGGTCGCCTGTGCGGTTCTAGAACTGCAAGTTGACGAACAGTTTGTTAACAAACTAGTTGTTTGCATGTTAAGAGGCTAATTATAGTCTTGAGTTGTGTGTCTAATTATTATATGCATGAGATCTATATAATAAACTCATGGGCTGTATTGTAAAGGTGTGCTAGAAAGCCATTGTGCTTGTAGAGAGAGCAAGAGTAGCTCCTCCTAATTTCAAAGGGGTGCTGAGTGTGTATGATCAGGGAGAGTTGCAGGTTGTGCAAGTTTTACTAGGAGATCCACTGGGGTACTGGTTGAAGAATCATGAGGACTTGGTGAGGCAAGGATAAGGGTTCTTCAGGGTGTAGAGATATCTACATGGTAAGTAAGGTCTATTGATTTGCAAGTGGCAGCAAGGAAAGGGAGATCTACTTGGAGTACGGTTGTGTACTTGGTGTACTGATAGCGTTGTTACTGACTAGTGGAGGTGAACAATAGCTCTGTGTTTGAGTTTATTGTTGTGACCGTGATGAGAGAGTGAAGTGTTGAAGGAGAATTACAGGTGAACCCTAGAAGTGTGGGAGCTCTAGAGGTGTGGGAAGAAGAAGTGTGGCATCTTCTTTATTGTATTTTCTTCTGAATGAGTATTAATACAATTGGGTATTGTCTCTCATATCTTGTGTTGTTTTATATTTCTAGTTACTTATCATTCTGGTTAAATTCTGTGTTTAGTTGCTAATACAAAGGTAATCAAGTGTGCCCTTAATGGGCAGTAGATGATCATAACAGTTGATATCAGAGCTTTTGGTTGGGTTGACTAACAGGTGGTTTAGATTTGGTTAGTATTTGTTGATTACAGGTTACTCACAGGGGTTTATGATTGAGTGGGAGTATAGCAATGGCAGAAAAAAGTAAGTTATGAATGGAGAAACTGAATAGCATGATTGGTCAGATTGATGGAAAGAAAGAGCAGGTAAAGGAAGATTGTTTGTCGATAAAAGATCAGCGTGTAGAAGCAGATGTTGTAGGTGTTGTTGCACAGGTTGCTCTGGATAAAGTAGAATCTTGGTCTATAGATTCTGTTACCTCTTTCCATGCAGTTTGAAATAGAGCATCTTTTCATGGGTATGTCTTTGGAGACTTTAGAGAGATTTATTTAGGAGCTGGTGAGCCTTGTCAAATGGTTGGCAAAGGGGAAGTGAAGCTGAAATTATAGATAGATAACACACGAGTGTTGAATGAGGTCATGCAGGTACCAGTCTTGGAGATGAGTCTAATTTTTTTAGAAAAGTTAGGTGATGAGAGATGCATAATAACTCTCACAGCAGATGCACTTGAATTAGACGGTGGTAAGA
Source organism: Torreya grandis (assembly GCA_037957365.1). NCBI lineage: Eukaryota > Viridiplantae > Streptophyta > Pinopsida > Cupressales > Taxaceae > Torreya > Torreya grandis. Next base: position 2,178,641 of record JARHVA010002867.1, read on the forward strand.
AAGTAGGTATCCTTTATCTATCTACATATATTACTGATTCACCTTCTGTTGTAGAGATGTGGCTTTGTAGGCTTGGTTACATATGTAAGAAGGGAATGCATGTTTTTAAGTAGAAGACAGATATCTTTGACAAACTTAAGAACTAGAAAGCCTTGGTGTTCATAGAGGAGATGACGGACAGAGATCAGCTGAAGAGACTGAATTATTCTGAGCAGGGCTGTGTTAATATGGACAAGGGTTTGATCTAAAAGGAGCTCACAGATAAAAATTCATCACTCATAGGCGAACACAGGTACCGGCATCGGTCAGGAGGAATCGACGTCAAACAGATAGGCACCAACGTCGGTCATGTGCAGATCAGCAGAGTCGGTGGTGTCGGACAGCAAGAACCAACGTCGGTCGGGTGCAGATTGAGAGATGGCCGAGATCGGTCACTAGAACGGATGTTGGGAGGACAACAAGCTATCAAGGAGTCTCAAATGCCCATATGGAGGACTGAAAGGGTAAGTGAACCTCATATTCGTTGTTCACCTTCTTACTTGTTGCTCACTGATGGTCAAGAACTAGGAAGACGTGAAGAGGCAATGCAGGTAGAATCCAGAAAATAGTGAGAGCATGGCATGAATTCTTCAGAAGAAAACCAAGTGGGAGATTTGGTAGAGTTGACAACTGGGATGAAAGCACTGAAAGATAGATGGATTTCCAAGTTAAAGAAGAGAGTGGATGGATACGTGAGACATAAGGCCAGGGTATATGGTCTTGAGGAAGCTGCAGGATAGTGGTACAGTTTTGACAGGTGGATGATAAAGCAGGGCTTTAGTCAATGTCAGTGTAACTATTGTGTTTGTCTTACCAGGGTGGATGATGGTCGCGACATTATCCTGTTACTGTATGTGGATGGTATGTTTGTTGCAAGTTTGTACATACAAGGAGTTGCTGAGCTAAGGGTAAGGTTAGTTTAGAGGTATGTCATGAAAAATTTGGGAGCAGTGAAATTCTTTGGTATAAGAGACATGAAAGATCACAGGTTGATCTCCAGTGGGAGCTGATGTGAAGAAGGTGTTGGCGGGGTTAAATACACAGGATGCAAAACTGGTAAGCACACCAAGGGCTGGACAGTTCAAGCTAAGCTTAAAACAGTGTTCGAAATCACATGAGGTCGAGTGTAGACCTGAGTTTTCCCAAGCAGTGGGAGTTGTCAGAGAGTTTGGAGCCAATTCAAGGAAGGTAGATTCTCAGGGATCTGAGAGGGACCAGCAGCAGGGATTCATGTTATGCAGGGTCAAGGTCTTGACTACATGGAGTTGTAGGTTCGGATGTGGCAGGTTACTTGGATGACAGGTGGTGCACCACAGGGTGTGTGGTGGTTGGTCTTCAGGATTGAACTTGAAGAGGGATACAAGCCAAGTAATGAATTAGATGAAGGTACAGGTGCAGATGTTTATCTCCAAGAGGGAGATTGTTAGGTTGTGGAGTTAAAAGCTTCACCGAGATGTGAACAGGAGGAGTTGCTAAAGTGTCAAAGACACCGGTGTCAGTCAAGCCAATCGATGTTGGTCAGGGGAGAGACATGAATCTACTGACATCGGTCATGATCGGTCGACATCAATCACCTTCAGGCAAACAGGGACCGATGTCGGTCGCCTGTGTGGTTCCAAAACTATGAGTTGACAAATAGTTTGTTAACAAATTGGTTGTTTACATGTTAAGAGGCTAATTATAGTCTTGAGTTGCATGTCTAATTATTGTAATTAAGAAAGTCTAATTATTGTATGCATGAGATCTATATAATAGACTCATGGGTTGTATTGTAAAGGTGTGCTAGAAAGCCATTGTGCTTGTAGAGAGAGCAAGAGTAGCTCCTCCTAGTTCTAAAGGGGTGCTGATTGTGTATGATCAGGAAGAGTTGTAGGTTGTGCAAGTTCTACTAGGAGATTCACCAAGGTACTGGTTGAAGAATCATGAGGACTTGGTGAGGCAAGGACAAGGGTTCTTTAGGGTGAAGCGATATCTACATGGTAAGTAAGGTCTGTTGATTTGCAGGTGGCAGCAAGGAAAGGGAGATCTACTTGGAGTACGGTTGTGTACTTGGTGTACTGGTAGCGTTGTTACTGACTGATGGAGGTGAACAACAGCTTTGTGTTTGAGTTGATTGTTGTGACTGTGATGAGAGAGTAAAGTGTTGAAGGAGAATTACAGGTGAACCCTAGAAGTGTGGGAGCTCTAGAGGTGTGGGAAGAAGAAGTGTGGCATCTTCTTTATTGTATTTTCTTCTGAATGAGTATTAATACAATTGGGTATTGTCTCTCATATCCTGTGTTGTTTCATATTTCTAGTTACTTATCATTCTAGTTAAATTCTGTGTTTAGTTGCTAATACAAAGGTAATCAAGTGTGCCCGTAGTGGGCAATAGAGGATCCTGACAACAGCCTATTTTTATCATTAATTAAAGGCAAATGGATAGCCATATAAACATCATAAAGAAGACTGAGCAACCCATGCTTCGGAGGAGACATTTAAGATGATTTAGAATGCCAAAGTCAGGACTGGTAACCTGCTGTAGCATGGCCCCTGCATAAAACTTCATCTTTCTAATGCATTCAATGCAACATAGGCCATTTTGTGAAAACAAGCACCAAAGTCTTTCTTTGGATGCTATATATTGTAATCTCTCATTTTAAATAAAAGAGATCTCTTTGTTATTAGAAACAAAATTCTACCTAAATTGAAATACATTCCTGAGACTTTGAGCTCAGATTGTTAAGCATATTTTATCAAGTGAATGAGAAAGCAAGTGACCTTTCAGACTTTGTGTTGAAATAAATTGTGTTATCTAGGAAATCATTCTTATGTCTTTTTCTTAAATACAATCTTGTCTATTTAATCAAATAAGTAGAACATGTAGAAATAAGCTGAAAAATGTCTTGAAGTCGATTGTGGGAGACTTTGTGCTATCATAATTGTCTTTAGTCTGTGTGTTTTATGTTCCAAAATATTGGAGAGATTTTGAGCTCCCCTTATCTTTCATAATCTTTTACTCTGTTGTAGTTTTCAGTGGAGACTTTGTGCTGCACTTCATACTACTATGTTATTTTGTTCTAAATCAGTAGGTGAAACAATAAAAGACTATGATTTCGTAGGTTTCTTGTGGATCCAGTTACTATCCACGGAAGAATTCTTGCTATTTACTAAACATCATTTTTGAAAGAAGAGAAATGCCTTCAGTAATTACACTAGAATTCTCCTTTATTTTGTGAACATCATCTCTAAAAAAAGAGATAGATGGTATGATTTCACCCTTGAATCTATTTTCAGTTTATATTAGTATATTATAGTTTATAGGGAACCTCCCTTTGTTGAGATGAGAGATTTATCTCATTGTGTTGTGGTAACCACATCCATTTTGTCGTATAAATATTATTGTGTTGTGATTGATATACCCATTTTGCCCTCAGTTAGTTGAGGATAAAATATTCACCCAACAATTTTTGAAAACTCCACTAGAAAAAAATGCACAATTTGAAGCATCAAGCTTCAAATTAAAGCATTTATAGTTCTTTTCCATTCTACACTCTGATAGATCCACAATATACACGAAGCCAGAGAGCTTAAGTTATTATTGATCATGTGTTCAAGTTTGTGCAGCAAAATAATTTTGACCTTTCTCCTCCATAATCTCGCCTTCAGCGAACTAAGAGTTTTCCTCCTATAGACGTCAAGGCCCCAATACTCAGTGAAGCTTCTATTTCCTCTAGTAGTAGAGCTTTGTCTATACGTACCCTACAGAGGTTTGTTATCCCTCTTTTTAATCGTCATATCATGGCAGCCCAAGGCCCTTAGGGTAACACTTTTGGCCCCCTAAATCTAACCCCACCTTTGCATGAACTACCCCATAGTTTAAGAAAGAATTTTTTCAAGTTTTGTGGTGATGGGAGAGTTCATTTTGATGAGCATATTACAGCTTTATGCATAGCTTGTGGTGTGATAAGCATTGAATTTGAAGATATAACAGTCAGGCTGTTTGTAGAAATATTGTAGGACGCTATCATAGACTGATTTTATCATCTACAATCACTAATAATAATTGACTAGAACACTCTTAAGGCCAAGTTTGATGCTAGGTTCAAACTTGCAGAAGATGCACATGCCCTGTTAGCCCAGCTTACGCAAATGAAGAAGGATCATTATGAACCCATGCAAGACTTCGTTGCTAAATTTAAAAATATGAGGAACATGATTCTGACAATTGCTCAGCTAATGCTAGAAAATCTTATGTGCTTCTTCATCAATTCTCAGCTTTTCGAAGTGAGTTTTCTATTGAGGCAAACTAGCCACATAGATCTTGCTACAACACAGATTTTGGCCATTGAGGTTGAAGATGATCTTATCTTGGAAGGAAAGATAAGAGGAGATCCTAACAAAAATAAATCTTTTTCATCTTCTAAATTTTTTTTTACGGGCACCACTGATCATATGGTGCAAAAACTAGCAAATAAATTGCTAGCTCTGAAAAAGTAAATGGCACAAGGGATGTCTGCCCCTCCTTATCAGGATATGCCAAGGAGGATGTTTTCCAACTAGTCATATCAAGGCAATACTACCAGGAATCAAGGGCAACTAAATCATCTCCCTTCCCACAGAAGAAGCTTGCCATTGAAGCAACACCGACTAACTCAACAGTTGGTTATCATGAAGTTGAACATGATTTCTCTTTCCAACTTAAGATGGACCAAGAAAAAGATGCTGATATCTTTACAAAAGGTGAAGAATAATTAACTGGTGACTCCAACATTGATTTCTTAAATTACCAAAATGAAGCTAGAAGTAAGAGAGAAATATTTGATGGATCATACATTGTTTTTACTAAGTCCAAGAACCAGTCAACTTAACAAGCTGATAAGAGAAAAATAGAGGAAGAATCTTGACCAATAATTTCAATTGCTAAATGGGAGACTTCACTACCTTTCCCATCAAAGGACCTAGTGATCAATGAAAAAGTAAGTACCTCAAACAACCCTGCACCTTCTGCTTCAATTTCTCATACTAGTACCACACCTAATAAAACCTAGAATGATGGACTTCCTTTCTCTATTTCTAGTTTATTTAAGTTATTTAACATAATTGATCATACTAGGAAGACCAAGATCCAAATGTCTGAGTTTGAATACTTACAAGCCAACTCTGAGCAGTTGGATAGGCTAGTTGAATGCATCAAGAACAAAACTATCTCTACAAGACAAGATGTTTCAAAGGTAACTCATGATCCCCAAAATAACATATCTACCTAAAATAATCTTGTCATTACTCCTTCTATTGCCCATGAGAAGACATATCCTTTATATGTTTCCCTGTTGATAAATGGTCATAAGTTGAACAACTGCATAATAGACTCTGGCACCTCTGACAATGTGATGCCCGCCAAGGTGGCAGACTCTCTCAGTCTCACTCTGAATAAAATTTTTAGGAGATGTTTCTCCATGAAAAATACGTAAGTGCCACTTTTGGGATAGATCAAAGATGCCTAATTTGCATTCATGACCTTCTTAGAAAAAAGGATTAAAATGACAGTCTTGGTGGTCGACATTTCAGCTTCCTATGACATTCTGCTTAGACAAAAATTTTGCAAGGATGTTGGTGGAGAATTGAACGTGGACTTGTCTGAGGCGAAGATACTTGTCAAGGGCATCATACAAACACTGCTTCCTGAGAAGGAGTCAAAATACATTGTCACCTAAACATCAACCTCTGAAGCTCAAATTTTGTTTGAATCTTCAAAAATTGATAACTATTTTTTGTCCACAAATAATGTTTCTATTTCATCAAATGAAAGTTCTATAAGTGACAATCTAAAAAATTTAGACAAGACGTCAGAAGAATTGGTGGAGCATAGTTTAGATAAAAAGGACCTTCCCTCTCTAATGAAGAGAAGTCTGAAAGGAGATCAGATTCTAGTGATGTCTGGATTCTAGAATTTGATGGTCGCAATTCTTCTACCGGATCTAGAGCTAAAATTATTTTGATATTTTCGTAAGGAGATATTTTTCTCTATTCGTATAAGTTATAGTTTAACAATACCAATAACACCATCGAGTATGAATCTTTGTTGCTCAGATTGAAAGCTACTCAAGCTAAAGATGTTAAGTTTCTTCACGCCCGAGGAGATGTTGAACTAGTGATATATCAAGTGAGAAACTTGTATCAAATCAAGAATGAAAGACTGCGACATTATCATAATCTAGGGTGGGACTATCTTGAAATTTTTTAGGCTTTCAATATTTTTGTGATGCTCAGAGAATTCAATGATCAAACAGATTCCTTGGCCATCTCTACAACTCTCATGGTTTCTCACCAAGATTTTAAAGGAAACAAGCACACTATTGAGTTGATCTTTTGACCAAGTGTACCTGATAATGCCAACCATTGGTAGGTGTTTAATGGTAACAACCAAATCATTACTTTTTTGAAATAGATGGATAGCTTTGAAGAGCTTTATTTTGAAGGCAGTGAATCTCCGTCATGAAAATCAACTCCAAAAATAAATTTAAAAATTGGTGAAGAGTTCTTTCAACTCAAAGGGAATCAAATTCTCAAAGGGTTAGTTCTCTTGAGAAGCTATTTGATATGCACGATAGGTTTATCAAGAAGCAACAAATAGATTCAAGTTCCTCCAGAGATTTTGATCAAATAAATTTGAGTACAGAATATAATCTCAAAATGGTCAACATCAAGAATTGTTACACTCCTGATGAAAAACTCAAATTCATTACTCTGCTTTGCCTTTACATTGATGTTTTGGCGTACTCTTATGATGATCTAAAATCTCTCAAGCCTAAAGAAATTTGGCACAAAATTTATCTCAAGATTGGGTCATTTCATCACAAGAAGAAATGAAGGTGGTACAACTTTAGTATCAGGTACTATTCTTTCTGAGATCTAGAAAATGTTAAATGCAAGGATAATTTTTCTAATCCATCATTCCACCTGAATTGCGAAGATAGTTCCTGTGAGAAAAAAGAATGGAGAAATTTGCCTCTGTGTTAATTTCAGAAATCTAAATCAATCATTTTTAAAAGATAACTACCCCCTGCCCATCATGTAGCAGCTACTGTAGACAGTAACTAGCTTAGAGATGTTATCAATGTTAGATGGTTTTTCGAGGTATAATCAAGTGAAAGTTGGTGAAGTAGATCAATATAAGATCACTTTCACTACATCTTGGAGCACCTTTACATATCGCAGAATGCCTTTTGATTTGATCAATGCTGGCACCACCTTCTAGAGAGCGATGGATCTTGCCTTCAGAAATGAAATAGAGAAATTCATTATAGTATATCTTGATTACTTGACCATCTTTTCTAAAAATCGTCCTGATCATGTGCATCATTTACAATAAATGCTGGAATAATGTCGACAAAATGACATTTCTCTCAATTCTAAGAAATCAATTTTTGAGGTTACAAAAGAGAAACTTCTTGGTCACACTGTATCCCGAGAAGGCATACAAATTGACACAGAAAGAGTCAAATCCATCCAAGAGCTTTCTCTTCCTACTATTAAGACTGCAGTTCATTCTTTCTTTGGAAAGGTGAATTTTTTACGAAAGTTCATTCTTGAATTCACATAGAAGACTTGCCACATTATCAACATGATGAAGGGTAAAGCTACCTTCCATTAGACTAAAGAAGGCAAGTCAACATTTCAAGATATGAAAGAAGCTATTGCCTATGCCCCAATCTTGGTTTGTCCAGATTATACCAAAATTTTTATAATATATAGTTATGCTTTTGAACACATGCTTTCAGCCATTTTATTTCTACAGAACAAAGAAGGTGTGGAGTCCCCCATATCTTTCATGAGTTGTCCTCTCAAAGCTTAGGAGTTAAAATATTCAAACATAGAGAAACATGCTTATGCTGTGGTTAAGGTGGTAAAACACTTCCATTTTTACATTCTAAACTCACACACTATTGCTCTAGTTCTCGATACAACAATAAAGTCTATTCTAACTCAACAAGAGTTTGAAACTAAAAGGGGCATTTGGATTGCTAAAATATAAGAGTTTGATCTTGTTATCAAACCTATGAAGTTTGTGTGGGGAAGATGTTTCTACCAATTAATTGTTGATAATATATTAGAGGAAGCAGGGCATGAAGAAAAAGAGGTTGAAGACATGCCTACAATTCTCTTTATCACCACTATGAACGAGTGGTATTCCACTATTGCTCATTTTTTTACCTATGGTGAGTGTCTTGCCCACCTGTCTCGTAAAATAAAAGGACTGTTAAGTTGAAAGATGTTAACTTTGTCCTGTGGGACAACAGTTTGTACAAGAAGAGCCCTGGTGGGGTATTTCTTTGTTGCGTGGATAAAGTGAAATAGAGCAAACTTTTGGAGTCTTTCCACAATTTGGCTTGTGGAAGACATTTGTTTTTACCTATGATTGCCCATAAGATTCTATGAGCTAGGTACTATTGGCCTACTTTGTTTTGAGATTCATACACTTGGGTGCATAGATGCGAGCTATGTTAACAGTTCATTGGGAAACCCAAGTTGACCACATTACCTCTCAAGTATGTGTTGATCAAAGAGTCTTTTTAGTAATGGGGTATTGATTTTATTGGCGTTGTAAACCTATCCTCGAGTGTTGGACATGACTATGTTCTCACAGCCATAGATTGTTTTACCAAGTGGGTGGAAGCCATTCCAGTCAAACATGCTACTTCAAAAGTGGTATGTAATTTATTCAAAGAAAATATTATTTTCCAGTTTGGAGTCTCAACCAAGATTGTAACAAATAATGCAGCCTGTTTCTCTTCTCATGAGGTTACCTAGTTCTGCTACTATTATGGGATTATCCTCTCCCACTCTTCTGACTATTATCTGCAAAAAAATGGTCAAACAGAATCAAGCAATAAGAATTTGGTGACCATTATCAGGAAGCTGGTAGATAACAATCAGAGGACTTGACATAAATCATTGTTTGATGCTTTATGTGTAGACAAAATTATGCCTAAGAGGGCAATATGTATGTCCCAATTCCAACTTCTATATGTCTAAATGCAGAAATACCCATTACCTGAGAATTAGCAGCATTAAAGTTGGAAAAGACAGTAGAAGATTCAACTTTTGAAAGTTCTATTGACAAAAAAATCATGTGTCTAACTGAGTTAGAAGAGCAATGAACTATAGTTGTGGACCGCATTGTTGAACATCAAAATTAGGTGAATAAACTTTTTGACTAGAAAGCAAGGATTTGTGAGTTTCAGATTAGAGATCAAGTCTTGTTGTGGGACAAGAGGAGAGAGTCAAAGGGAATGCACAAAAAATTTGATTCCTTGTGGAGAGGTCCATTCACCATCCATCAATTCAGTGGTGATAATAGTTTCTTATTGAGATAACAAGATAGGATGCTATTCTCATTGCCTTGCAGTGGGTAGCATCTGAAGCACTTCAATCTTTGAAGTATCAGATAAGTCCAATTGTACATTTGTATAGTCTTTCTTTGTTTTGTGTTCTTCATTTGGTTTTTTTGGCATCTATTTTTTTGGGTGGCTTGATTCTGTGGCCCAATGGCATGGATGAAGGCACTTAGAGTTTGGATTCTACTCCCATCGATTGTTTTAGAGTACAACCGATGGAAGTTCTCCAACTGGAGCTAGTTGTTGTTCCCAAAATTTGTCACTTATTTTTGTGGATAAACATGTCAACCATTTTGATCTTGTAGGCCAAAATGGTCTCCCTTTTTAAAAAAAAATGTTCTGAGCAGTCAAGTTATTCAATCACACAAGCCTTTTCAGCTAAGAAAATCGTAGGTTCAAAAGGTGGGCTTTCGTAAAGAAAAAAACTTAAGGCATTTCCTAAAAAAAATTGTAAGGATGGTTCAATGTTGAGGTTCAAATAAAAAAGGTTCAACAATGGGGTCAATGATTTGGAATAAAGCTTTGAACCATTGAACTGTTGAACCATTGAACTCTGAAAAGTTCACTAGTTCAAAGGTTCAACGAGTTCAAAGCTTCAACATGTTCAAAGGGTTCAAAATTCAATGATCAAAGTTTGAGCAAATGGTTCAAATAATTGGTTTAATAATACATTGAACTCCTAAAGAAGACTAAGTGAACACGACTCTTTACAAAACATTGAATCACTGAACTACCAAACCGTTGAACCATTGAACTAGTGAACTCTGAAAGGTTTAAAGGTTCAAGGTTCAAAATGGTTCAAGTGACCAATGACGTCCTCACGGATGTCAAATTTAGGATGATGAAATAACCGTTGATTTTTAAATAGCGCAGACTTGAGAACAAATTCAGTGACCAACCAAGGAAGGAGCTGAAGAAACTAGCAGAAGGCAAGAAGATAGCCCTGAGAGCTTAGATCAATAGGAAGAGACAAAATATAACAAGGAAAGAGGGAATCAAACATAGAATCCAAAAATATCTACAAAAGAGTTATTTCAGTGGGTGGAGCAGTCCACCAGGTGGACCTCAGAGAGTGGAAGCATTCAATGGCATGGCCTATTTTTTTCATTGAGTAAAGGTAAATGGACAACCATGTAAACATCATAAAGAAGACCAGGAAACCCATGCTTCGGAGGAGACATTTGAGATGATTTAGAATGTTAAAGTCAGGACTAGTAACCTGCTCCAGCATGGCCCCTGCACAAAACTTCCTCTTTTCAATGCATTCAATGCAACAGGACCATTTTGTGAAAACAAGCACCAAAGTCTTTCTTTGGATGCTATATATTGTAATCTCTCATTTTAAATAAAAAAGATCTCTATGTTATTGGAAGCAAAATTCTGCCCAAATTAAAAGACATTCCTGAGACTTTGAGCTCAGACTGTTAATCATATTTTATCAAGTGAATGAGAAAGCAAGTGACCTTTCAGACTTTGTGTTGAAATAGCTTGTGTTATCTAGGAAATCATTCTTATGTCTTTTTTTTAAATACAGTCTTGTCTATTTAATCAAATAAGTAGAACAAGTGAAAATAATCTAAAAGATGCCCTGAAGTCGATTATGGGAGACTTTGTGCTACCATAATTGTCTTTAGTCTGTGTTATGTTCCATAATATTGGAGAGATTTTGAGCTCCCCTTATCCTTTGTAATCTTTTACTCTGTTGTAATTTTTGATGGAGACTTTGTGCTGCACTTCATACTACTATGTTACTTTGTCCTAAATCATTAGGTGAAACAATGAAAGACTTTGTGCTTTTGTGGGTTTTTTGTGGATCTAATTACTACTGACAGAAGAATTTTTGTTGTTTACTGAACATCATTTCTAAATAAAGAGAAATGCCTTCAGCAATTACACCATAATTTTCCTTTATTTTGTGAACATCATCTCTGGAAAAAGAGAGATGGATGGTATGATTTCACCCCTGAATCTATTTTCACTTTATATTAGTATATTATAGTTTATAGGGAACCTCCCCTTGCTGAGAGGAGAGATTTATCTCATTGTGCTATGGTAACCACACCTATTTTGCCGTATAAATCTCATTGTGTTATGGTTGATATACCCATTTTGTCGTTAGTCAGTTGAGAAAAAAATATTCACCTAACAAGGCTGCAATACATGAAGAAGATATGAAAATATTGATGGAAACACATTCATAACAAGCCAAGGTTGGAGTCTAAGGTCTAAAACAGAGGATCTAGAATTTGGAAAAGGAAAAGGAAAACTTTCAAACCCAGGTAATCCTGTTGGTACTAAATGCCATGATCAAGATGCTTGACGAGTCATTATATGACATGTTTGAGGCATTAAAGTCAATGAAGATGTGGTAGAGTGCACTAGAATACCAAGATACATTAGCCAAAGACTTGGTCACCCAATGGCAAGCCTTAGAGGATAAGATTGGCCATCTCCTCAACATTAAAGCAAGAAGTAGATCCCAAACTTTAGAACCATAAGTATGGGGCACCTAAGCACAATCTTGGGGATTGTTATTGATAAAGTTCAAAGCTTGAGTATTTGGTATACCAAGGTGACGAGGCTTCTAAAAGATGATAAAGGGTTCATTGGCAGAATTAAGCAACTTCTTGGGACCATGCTTGTCAATCTTGTGTAGATGAAGAGTTCAAGCATAGAGCGACTTTGGTGACTCAAGAAATCCAATGGAAAAGTAAAGGCCAATCTAGACAAGGCAATAGAAATATCTTGGATATGATATTTAATGCAGGGGAGAGGATCAACGAAGCTAGAAGAATCAAGGAAGCCTTGGCCATAAATGATAAAGAATTCAGTGAGCTAGCAGAACAAGAGGAGTGCATCATGAATCCAACTGTGGATCTTAAGCTGGTTGATGAGCAACATGAGAGGGCCATGGGCCTCCTCAAGCAATAAATAGGGGCCCCACCAACAAGTTAGAACAATATTATATTCTAATGGAAATTAGGTGCATTTTATTATAGAATATTTTATTATAAAGGCATATGCTAGTTTGTTAGCATATTTTCCTCTAGGTTAATATGATTTGGGAAAGCATGTGTAGTATAGAGCTTATAAGGACAACTATCCTTACTTTTGTACACATATATTTTGTAACTGGCCGATATACTACCTATTCTTCCTATAAAGACATGTATCACCATTATAAAAGGGGAGATTTATGAGCAAATTTAGATACTTGGAGTAATTAATAGAATCAAGGAATTCTACAAGGATTGTCCATTTTTGATGTGTTAATTGCTAATATAACATTTCTCTCAATTGTTAGAAGTCTTGAATTTGAATAATATCTTTGAATTTTGAATAGCATTATTTAATCACAGGGTTTCTGAGTTGTGCTTATGCTAAATTAGATGAAAGATCTTAGGTTCTAATTTATTTCATTTTGCTCTGTATTCAGATGTGCAATAGCTATTTAGTTATAATAGTAAATCCCTAAAGTAGACCTAGTTCTTACTTGTGATTCTTAAACATTTTCTTCTAAAATTTGCTTGATATATAGTGATATTTGAGTTTTAGGCTATGTTGCACTATATATTTGTTAAATGAGTATTCAGTTACCATTAATACTTTGTCATAATGTTTAGGACCAAAATTGGCAATGACTTATTTCTTTTCTGCTCTACTATCTTCTCTTTGCTCATTTTTTACACCATGATCATTTTAGTTTAAGCCACATTATACATATCCATTTAGATTAGTCTGTAGCTTAAGGAAAGAACGTAATTCACTAAGTATCAAAAAAGATTCACAAGAGAACGGACCAAGGTGGCTCCCAACCACCAAGATTACATAAATATTGTGGAACAATTATCTTATTTTGCTGCTATTTCACCAGAAACAACTAGATTTTCAAAACCTATAACTCATGCTCTGAATTTTTTAAATTCTAAAATCAGAAGTGTTATTTGAACACTAAGGGCACTAGTGGTACATTTAGAAGCATCAACATGTCCTTAAAGAGAAAATAATCTCACATGCATGAAGATGTTGATACTTGTCTATTTTCCACTTATATAAATAACCTTCTTATGTACTTTTTGGTTAATGCTTATTAATGCAAATTTTTTATTGGAAATAATTGTTTCTTCCTCTTTTTAAATGTCTTATTCTTCAAGTTTCACTACTCCATATATGTTTTCTCCATGCATTCGATCCTATTTAGTAGATCTAATTGTGGCCAACTCTAACATGGTATCTATAGTTTGGCATTTTACAGAGGTCACAAAGACTCTAGAGTCTAGCATATGCACTTTGGTTACTAGATCTACTAGGTAGATTATCTTTTGTGGATCAAGAATAGCTTACTACACTTGGATTTGGTGGGCTCATGGAGATCGTATGTATCCCACCAACCGTTGAGATAGTCACCATGTTCCTAGGAACATGGGAGAGACTAAGTAATCATTTTTATGGGTGGTAAGGTAGCTCAAGAGTTATGGAGACTATTAGATGGAACACTAGATACTCTACCAATGGGAGTAGGTCATGGGTAGATATAGGTGTGGTAGTCATTGTATCAAGAGAGATTCACTCACTTAGAAATAACTAGATAGTTGATAGATATTTAGGCCCAAGTCGCCAATCTATAGGAATATGTGGATGCTCTGCGATCATGGATGTATTTGTTGTAGTGAATTATTCAAAGAGGGTAGTTGCAAGCCTCTATGGGTACTTTAGCATGTCCTCATGATGGAAGTTAGCCTTAGGTTTATATTTTGTACTATGATTGTATAATTTTGTATCAAAATTTGAGCCACACACACACTCCCACACACACATTTTTGACTCGTGAATTTTATGAATGTATTTTATTTCTATTTTTTTAAAATTATTTATGTTATGATAAAATGTATGATATATGCTCATTTTACTTTATATAAAATGTGAGAAAATTCATGGTAAAAAAAGAATGAGAATCATAATAATTAAAAATAAATTTGTAAGTAAAGAAAATAAAAATATGAAGTCAAATTATTGAAAGAATAGATTGGTAAATAAAATTCAAAAGATGTAAAATAAGATATCAACATTATGCCAATGTGTAAGAAAATATTAAAAAAATGCAAAAGAAAAGATATGTGAATAAGAGAAATATCAATATATATGATAAGATCACAAATCAAGAAATATGTAAAAATGACAAATCAACTTAGTACTTGTGTTAGTCTATAATATAGAAGAGTATGGCCATTTATGGAATGTCAAAACATGGAACATTGTGTTTATGAGAGGTAGGGATATTTTTTGAGGAAGGCCTGGTACTATCTGAGGTTTTATACTACAACACACAAGAGGAAAACTAATGAGGTGTGACAATCCAAAGTGTGATCAATGGTATGATTAGATAATAAGCAATATTCATCAAAGGGAATATCTTGGATAATGTGATGACAAGAGGGAATGAAAAGTACTACATAAGTATTTTAACAATCCTTAGTATAGATGAGACGCACTAAGAAAATGTGCAAGTGTTAAGAACATGTTTGAACAACAAAAAATTAAGATACTCTAACTAGTACCTCACTTAGAAAAATCTTGGGATGATAAGTGAGGTATATAGATCATACTATGAAGGTTGTTTATGTGGAAAATTTTAAAATGGACCTACTTTCTCACAATGTGTTCCCCATTCCTCAAGATCCCTTACAGAGCCATTAGTCTATCACGAAAATTAGGTAATTACATGAAAAATTTGAATGAACTAAATAGTATAATGAGACATTCTATACTAGTGTATTGGCCTACCACACTCTAATGGACCTTGGCTGTATCATGAGGCCAACTATGGAGTTTAAACTTCAACTAGAATAGGAGATGTTCCAAAGAGGAATCATGTCTTTGAATATGATTTTTATTTTTGAATTTATAATTGCCTTTTGATCATTTCCTTTTGTTTATTTTATGATTTGAATTTTAACTTTGATGGGTTTTTTTGTTCCTCCTCCACATGATTCGGAAAACCAATCAAGAGTGACATAAGTGACAAACACAAGAAAGTTTACAATTTGGTTACAAGAGATAAGTATTTAAATACTATGTCATCTTTAAATATTCTTAGACTTTCCTCGAAGTGTGCAATCTAAAGACTAACTTATGTGTTCTTTTAAATGAAAGAATGATAAAGGATAAATGAGGATCATAAGAGATCCATTTATTTGTTAAACGATATATTGATGAATATGCTTTGTAGCTGATCACAAGGGAAATAAGATAGTGTTGGTTGTGGTATAATATCCATGTCACACAAATTAATTTAATTTTCAACGAATGAGCTAACACAAACGTGAATGTAAGAAAAACTCATCCCAAAATATGGGGAAAATAAATGGTTTCCAAATATAAATGAATCATATGCAAAGAGTTAAATTTGGAAATTGATTATCAAATGATTTAATTATAAAGTAATGTTTATAAAATAAAATATCATAAATACATAAAGTATATTACAAAATTAAAGAGAAGAATCATGAGAGAAAAATATAAGCAATGCATCACAAATGCTATATTGAAATGTCAATATCAAGTCCATGTGATGTGTCACACAATGTGTTCACAAATGTGATGTATCACACAATGCATTCACAAATGTGAGGTATTTAGCTTAATCCAATCTTTTTAAAGGTTTTTAAAAGCTTTCAAATGTAAATTAGGATTAGTAGAACCATTATAAGTTATAGTAGGATTAACACCACCTATGTCTATGTTTGTAATTTGAGGAATTAATCATTTCTTTTGAAGATGTTTGATGACTTTTTTAAAGAGTGGTGGTTGACGAATAATATTATCCTATGCATCTCTAAGAAGGGTGGGCAGGAATTTGAATTTTTAACTCTCCATTGAGTGGGTTGAGGGTTACTTTGGAATTGAAAAAAATTATTTTGAATTTGCATCATTTGATTGGCATTATTGGTTTGGAAGGTATCCATTTGATCCATGGCTTGCAATAAGATTCAGTTAGTATTGATGGTTTGTTGGTTATTGTTAGCGGCTTGAAATGCATCAGTAGTAGTAGCTTGAGATGCACTAGTAGTCTTATTTTGAGTGTTAATATGGGTACTTTAGGTGGGCCCACTAGAGGAAATACCTGCCATATTAGTGGTTATACTAGATAGGGTAAAAGAGGAAGGAATAAGGAAAGATTTGTATTTATTTTTCCCAAATCCTGTAGAAAAATTATGTGGTGATAAAGAGGGACATCCTATGTAGGGTCCTACCATGAGGTTATAGATTACTATGGGATCATTGCCCCTATGTTGAGGGTCTTCATTGATCAAAAGGATTATTTTGGCAGTATATTCAAGATCACTTCCTTTCTCTACATTAGGAATGTGTGGAGGACAGTTAAATGGATCAAGGGTTTTAAAAGGAGGTGGCTCATAGTTTTTGGTTCTAGTTGCCGCATGAATATTTCTTGCATTTATATTTTCTACAAAAGTATAAGGAAGGTGAGATCTAGGAACTTTAGGAGGACTTGTAAAATCCAACATATTGTGTTTTATTCTTTGTTTGGAATCATTAAATATATATTCTATGATGGATAATTTTGGTAAAATATAAAATGTACCATATCAATCATGGTCAATTTAGTTATGAAGACATAAATGTGAAGGATAGATTATATTGAGCCTAGTTAATATAGTCAATAGAGGGAACAATTATCATAAACAATGGCTAAAAAATGTACTAGATTGATAGTGGTTGATGTAGTTAGATAAACATAAATATCAAGGATAGACTATATCAAGCTTGATCAATATAATTAGAAAATGATTGAACATAGTGATCAGTAAATGTACTATATTGATCGTGGTAAATATAGTTTATAATATCGCATTTGAGTTTCACCCTATGAGGATGTGTCTCATGCCTCCTCATCCAATAGAAAAAATTAAAACACCCTAAGTTATGGGTCGCCTCTGGTTGGAGTGAACCTTTGGAGAGGGTCAGCTTCCCTAAATGGATCACCTAAGATAACACCAAATTACTACAACTTTCAAGGAAAAGGGAGAGAGAAAGGATAGACAAAGGAAGTGAAATAAAAAAGGGGGTGATACACCAAAATATTATGACATCCTCTACTCGCTGGTTTTCCTACAACACCTATGCAAATTTCATTGCATTTATCCATTTAAAACATGAAGATTCTCTTAAGGGATGTTTTTAGCTACCTAAATGTTTTAAATCATGGGTATAATTTATCCTTACACAATGAACTTAAAAGAATTAATAACATACACAACTGTTGGAAATCAGTGGAGAGCCAAACACTGATTTAAACCATACACAGTTAAATACATAGACAAATTTTATTCATTTAAGACAATAAAAATTTATAGGAATATCATTCCTATAATCATGGAGATTATCTCTCCATGCTCTCTCACCCGAATCCCTATGAATAATATATACTAACAAACAAACTATGTTCCTAATATTGTTGTAATAATATTACCACTGCCAAACTAACTATTAATTAAATATTTTACCTCTCGGTAAATATAAAAAATCACTCTAATAATAATGTTACTAATAATTAATCCGTAACATTCACCCCCTTAACTATATTATTCGTAGTAACACACCCCCTTAATTTGAACTTGGGGAGAATATCATCCTGTACTGCATCCAAATATGACTGTGTGATTTTTCTAAGGATCACAAACCTAAAAAATGGTTTTTCCATGGCTGACCAAAAACTAATGAAGGTTTATCCTATGGCTAACCTACAACTAATGATGGTTTATCCCATGGCTTACCATCAACCAAGTGATTTTTCCAGTTTACCACAAACCATGTCATGTATGCAAGTACATATTGAATTCCCATCATTTTCTAATTAAGAGGGATTACAAAAAGAAAATATTAAAAGAGATTACTTGAATAGGAATTGTATTTCTATTCGTATTCAATTACACACAGTGGAAAAATATAAAAAGCACACCATACTATATACACCATCAAAATATCTGGGCCCCATCATTGAAGACTTACGAGAGGCTTGAATAGCCTCCATCCTCTGTGTATCCTCCATCCTCCAGTAGGTTCATTGCTTACTCAACACGTGTCCTTAAAGCTTTGGTACATGATTTTTTTGAGAAAAATCCCTCCCACAATGTGGACGTCACATACAATCAAAAATACATTCGTGAGGCAATTTTTTTTTTACAAATTTTGACTGACACTTTTGACTCTTCAACACTAATGCATAGGAATTTTAACAATAACGACTCTTTGACTTATAAAATTATATGTTAATAAAACCTAGATTCAAAACTTTATTCATTAACCTACTCAAATACCACGGCTTTTAACCAATGACTACTAATTGACAAAAAGACTTAAGACTTAAAAACAAATAAACCTATATAAAATCCTAAAAACACTACGTAGGATCTTTAACAAGACGCTACTTGCATTGATCAATCTAAATACCATGGACATATACTTAATAAATAAAGATGTAAAACTAAATTTTTTATATTCCCTAATATAATATCTCATAAAGACCAAAAAATGAAATACCAAAATAACATTAGATTAAAAGACCCTACCCTATATGGCTTTTAAGCTATTTGACTCAAAAAATAAATTCCTTTGTCTCATTGAATGACACAATAACGAGCCATTAAATCATGAAGATTAAGATTTTTGTATTATTTAAGAAGACCTTTGTGATGCGTGGGTGATGTGGCATAATAGAAAACAAAGCTAGCAATCACCATCGAGCAACATGAATCTGTGGAGACACATGTGGACCTATGATGTGTCCAATAGAAAGGAGTACAGACCAAATCGGTAGTAATAATGATCAAATTGTGTCTTCTAGGAAAACCATGCACATTATAGGAGATAATTGACGGTAAATTTGAGATGCAAATTTCTATTTAATATTTATATCTGTCATGAACCAATACAGGTAGAAGCTTGAAGCTATTAAGAAAGTGCTAAACCGATCCAAAGCTAATGAAAAATTAATCATTTTTTCAATTAATATGACCGTTGTATGATTCCAACAAGAACATCAACTTCTTCATGGAGATTCTAATGCAAGGAGATAAGGATGATGCAAAATAGAGATGATCTATGTATAATAGATATTGATAGAATTGTAACAAAATTAATGATGTAAAAAATTGTACATTTAATAAAACATCTATAGAGAATCCTGACTGCACAAAAAAATTATACAATCACACTACCCTAAAATATCTTCTCAACACTGGCCTTTCATTCTCAGGGGCAACTCATAGTATAACTGCCCCTTAAAAAATCAATATGCTTCCATAATATGCAGGATCATAAACTGCTCTGACATCACTGTTGAAAATAGGTGGAGAGCCAACCACTGATTTAAACCCTACATAGGCCAATACACAGACAAATTTTATTCATTTGGGACATTACAACTTTATAGGAATATCATTCCTATAATCATGGAGATTATCTCTCCATCAATCTCTCACCCAAATCCTTATGAATAATATATACTAACAAACAAACTATGTTCATATTATTGTTGTAACATTATTATGACTACCAAACTAACTATTACTTAAATATATTTACCTTGGTAAATATCAAAACTCACCTTAATAATAATGTCACTAACAATTAATCCATAACAACTCAATCAAGAACTTCTTAACATCAATATTTCATAGAGAGGTATAAGGATCTATGGCAACATTAGAAGGAGAAACATTCGTCACCAAAATTGAAAATGCACAAACCATGAGAGACATAAACTATGACCTGTAAAAGAGATTTCAATTCCATAGAGGTGAATTGGAATATTGCCTAATCAAATGGAACTAACACTTCACCACAAAGACAACATCAACAATTCATAATATACACATAGGATGCAAGCCATTGAAAGGGTAAAAATAGTCCTATTATTCATTCAAAAGCATAAAATCCAAGTAGAGGGATCAAAGATGAGCTAATTTTTTAAACATTTTTGTGTTAAAAAGGGGTCCCCTTGCAACAATGATTCTACTTGTTTTTATAGGAAATATATTTAGAGTTATTATCTTTACTTTGTCTTACCCACTATCAGGGTAATCAAAAACTTGATGATGATTAGGGAAGGGGGTTCTAGGTAGTGGGGATCCCCTCAGGATTGCTAAAGTCACACCTACATAATGGACTGCCACATCCCCTCAATTTTGTAGCTTGTCTTTTGCATGTGTATTCTCCACTCACCTCTATGATAATAGGGATAGATTTCATCATCCTCTCATAATTTTTCCAACATTTATGTTGAGTCATGCCATGATTTGTATGTTGAGCTTCTCTAAGATTGATTCTATGAATTAATGTAGTTGCATAGTCTAGTCATGACTTTGACATCTAAATGAGCGAGACATGTCATCAAAAATGACTTAGTTTCAAGATATAATATAACAAATTGTTAAGTGGTAGAATCCATCCACATGTCAACATCAAGATCATTTTGGGCCCCTCTTTACATTTGTGAGTATATTCCACTTTGGGCCCTCTTCTAACACTTAGTCAATTATTTTGATTTGAAGACTTAGCCTATGTTCATCTTTGGATGCCACATGGCATTATTTTATTTGTCATATGATTCATGTCACCAAGATTAATCTATAGCTACCACTTATCACACTATCATTTGATCCCAGATTGGTTTACTTCACCCAGTTATCTCTATGAGATCTAGGAGACAGGTGTATCTGATAGTCGATTGTCATGGCATTCTTTGGTTGGGTTAAGCTCTGAAAAGTTTGATAATTCTACTACCTTAGGAGATTGACAAGTCCTAATGACTATTTTTATCATGATGTAGGAATTTACCATGTGGCATCTTCCCACTCACTCACTAGTCCAAGGGGTTTCAAAATGTACCAATGGTTCTAGGACCCTGAGTCATTAGGATAGTGAGACATGAAAGTATCTCACTTGCCTGCTTTCTGAATACCTTGTTAATCTAGAGATCCATTGGAAAATTTTGAATAAATTTAATTAAATGTCAAAAAGCATTTTGAAAGGGCTTGGGACCATTGAGAGAACACTAGGAAACTTTTGAAAAATTGGCTAAGTGACGAAAGTCTTTTGAAAGAGGCATAGGCTATCGAGTGATGGAAATGATTATCACATGGCATCATTTGATTGGAACAAATTATTACTATGATTGACAAATTGATAATCTATCAAGATTTCATTGAGATCCCATTAAATTTTATCTCATTTCCTCTTTAATTATGTTGGTGTAGATTTTTGTCCCATTGGGTTTTATCTACATGTTCTAGTCACTCTTGCTTAGGTTTAATAAGGGTCCTTAAGGAGAAAATAATCTCACATGCATGAGGATGTTGAGACTTTTCTATTTTACACCTATATAAATAACCTTCTTATGTAATTTTTGGTTAATGCTTATTAATAGAATTTTTCTTTTGGAGAGACTTGTGTCTTCCTCTTTTGAGTTTTCTTTTTTAGGTTTCACTATTCCATATAGGTTTTATTTGTGTATTCGATTGTATCTATTAGATCTAATTTTTCCACACTCTAACATGGTATCATAGATTCACTAGTAGCTAAACACCATTATTCATGTTGTAAGACCTTGCATTTAGTTTGTTATGGCGTTTTTCATGATTTTGATTTTCAAGGGTTTGGTGGAATTTATCAAAAATTTGTGCAGATATATATATATATATATATATATATATATATATATATATATATATATATATATAGGGTTTCCTAATAAAAAATGGTCAACATCATTGGATTCATAAGGTGTCAAAACCCTAAGATTAGCTGTAAACATGACTTGGTTTCATAACAGTCAATTTTTGCCTTTTTTGGAGGGTTTGAGGGTGTTTTGTAAAAATATATAGATTTTGTACCATTCAATACTCTAATCTGGAAAAAAATTCTAGGTTTTATAGGTTTTCCAAAATACAAAGTGAGAATTTTCCATATTTGCATAAGGACGTATAGATTTTATAAGATTTGGGTTCTTCAATAGGCATTTTTCACCCATTTTGGCTAGTTTTTGCCAAATTTCTACAAAATTCAAGACTTAAATTTTTTTTTAGCCTCTTTAGGTCCTCTTCTATGTAAAAATGTGGCACTTTCAGTAATCACACATTTTCATGTGTCTGCGATCCTAACATGATGACATGAAATCTCTGCATGCCACAACTCCACAAGGCCCAAGCCCATTAGTCTGGCTTCCCCAAACATAGTGACTCAGTTCTATGTAGTACACCATTATAGGGCCTAAGGCTTGATAGCCTGATCACCAATTATATGGTGAAGTACCAACACAAAATTCCACTGCTCAACTGTGCCTCTATAGGTCTAAAATCCCGCTTCCCCACCAAAGGAAGACATACAAATGACCACATAGGCATCAATTTTAGGATTGTGGACTCCTTGTGATATGTGTGTAACTATCAAATTTAAGCCAGCAATTTATGACACTATTTTTTGGTAAAAAGGGAACATTTTGAGAGTGACATCACTCCCTAAGTCACATCAAAGTGTAAAGTGACATCATCAAGGGGGAGAGCCCTCATCCTTCCCCTTATCCGCATGGTCATATGAAAAGGTCTTAAATTTGGATTCCTACTAGTGGGGCTTAACCTTAGCACCTAAATCCAAGTTTTGAACACTCAACTTTTTTTATATTTTTTTAAAGTGGAGGATCACCTTGCCATATTGAATTTCAATCAAGCTTAAATTTTAATGTATTAGTTTTTTAAAGTGTGTGTTTTTTTTAGCTCTTCACATTGGTGTTATTCTTGTGCCTTGTCAATTTGATCCTCTATAGATTTAGGGTGTGTTACATTATCAGTCTACAAAACACACAATTCAACAAATACTTCCTTTTTACACCATGGATCTTAGTTCTATTCCATTGCTTGTACCATTCAATTATCACGAGTGAAAATTCAAAGTGCAAATCCTCATGAGGAGCAAAGGATTACACCAAATCATTATGGTTACAAAAATATAATTTACATTTGACATAGAGAAGGTGAAGTGGTATAACTAAAGTGATAAAGCCTACAGTCTATTATGCCTATCTATGTCTCAAAACTTGATTATTCATTTCAAATTTATACAATTTGAAAGTAAGTGTAAACCTTATTAGATAAAATATTTATAAAGCATGATGAAATGAGGGGTCATGAGTTGGAGAATGAGCTCACTAGTTTTAGCCTAGGTGACTTTGATATGATACACGACTTCTTCACAAAGTTCAAATCACTCAAGTTATAGTTAAAACTATGCATAATTGACAAAAAGTATGATTAATTGATTCTTTCCATCCTTGACAAATTGAGATATGACTATTATGTATTCAATTCTACCTTCCATGCCACCAAGTGTGCCCTTGAAACTACATGGACAATTCCATCCTTGGATGACTCCATTGCTGACTTGACTCAAGAACATGACAAGCTCATTCAAATGGCTAAACTAAATTCCTCCAAATCTCATGCCTTATTTATTATTCATGACAAACAAAAGGCTCCTAATAGTAAGGAGAATAAATAAAATAAGAAAGACCTAGAGCAAAGAAAGGGTTAAAAATTTGATGTTAATCCAAAAGCATCAAATGAGTCCTCTTTAGATAGGAAACCCAAGAAAGAGCAACTCACATGTGGCTAATGCAAGAAATATGGGTTTGATGAAGCCAAATACATGAAGAAATAGATTAACCAACTGATGAAAATACTTGAGAATCATAATATTAATGTCCTTGATTCTTCCACTCAGATTTCATTAGCATAGAGGTCTTCTAAGGCTAAAGATAGTAAGAAGGACCAAGATAATGGCAAAGTACTTGTTGCAGTTGAATCCCAACCTTCAACATAGGTTATTGATTATAGTGTATCACACCACATGGCTTCATCATATGACATTATTGACTCCTTGGAGCCTTGTTCTATGCCTTCCATCTTGTTGGGTGATGAAACTTTCATAGAAGTAGTGGGAGTGGATTTGTTGAAGTGAATGATGAGTCATTTCATGATGTTATATGTGTTCCCTATTTATCCACCATTTTCCTATTTGTTTACCAAATCATTAACATCGGTTTGGGTAAGAGTTTTGAGTTCACACCCAATTATGTGGTTATTAGGGAAGTTAATAGTGACTCCATTATTATATTTGGGAAAGTAGATCACCAATCTAGGTTATACACTTCCTCACATTTTTCTCTGGATCAACCCTCTACTGCATTGCTCATTCATTTAGATGAGGTGAGTAAATTATGGCATGAGCAATTTGACCATCTCAAGTATCACTACTTAGAACAACTCAGTCATCAAGACATGGTTTTATGGTTGTCACAAATTAAGTTTTTTGACAGAGTTTTCCAGGGCTATATTTTTAGTAAGTATCTAAAGGTTAAGTATGACAACGGCAAATCACGGAGAGCTAAACAAATATTGAAATTTTTTCACAATGACATTGCTGGCCCATTTCCAAAACCTTCATTCAGTAGGACTAATATATGCTTACTTTCATTGATGACTATTCAAGGTATACTTGAGTGTATTTTATTAGGTAGAAATTTGAGGTATTTGAATATTTTAAGGACTTCAAAGCACTTTTAGAGAAACAGTTAGGTAATGCCATCAAGATTTTGCATACCAATAATGGTGGTATGTAAGTAACCATTTTGAGCAATTTTTTATATCAGAAGGGATTGAAATACAACATACAATTGCATTTAGTCCTCAATAGAATGGTGTTGTAGAGTGCAAGAATGGGTCCCTGAAGGAAATGGCCAACTGTATGCTACACTCCAAGTCGCTTTCAAATCAGTATTGGCCCGAAGCCATCAATTGTGCTTGTTATATCTAGAATTGAGTTCTTCACAAAGAATTAAAGGAAATCACTCTTTGAATTTTTGAGTGGTCAGAAACCCACATTTGATCACTACTAAGTGTTTAGTTCACTTATTATGGCTCTCATTCCCAAGAAGAAACAAAAGGCATTAGAACCTCAGATTTAGTCTTACATCTTCATTAGATATACTAAGGGTGTTAAGGGATACATGATTCTCCATCCCACCATTCATGAGTTTTTCATTGAGAGGAGTGTTCATTTTATATAGGGTCCTTTAGACTCCATAGTTGACACCTCTCACCCTTAGATGCACATGGATTTGATGATTCAAATCTGCATGATTAATCTCTTTATGATCTTGATTATTCTTCTAGTTTTGATATTGAGAGTAGTGATGAGAATTGTCCTCCTCCTCCTAGATTATATTTGGATGATGAGAAATCTCCTCCTAACTCTTCGAGCACTAGTCCTCTTTGGGCTAGATAGATCCTACAAAGTGTTGGCTAATGGGTTGGAAATCCATCAGACAACATGTGAACCCATTCACAATTCCCTGATGTTCCACATGCTTTCATTGTATCTAATTTTGATCTAGAATCACTTTTTAAGGCATTAGGCACTCTTGAGTGGGATATTGATATGGAAGAGGATTATAGTTCCTTGTAGAGGAAGAATGCTTGGGATTTAGTCCCACTTCCTAATGGAAGAAAACTTGTTCAATGTAGGCATATCTAATGAAAAAAGTTTATAGTAGATGGGTATATAGACAAGATCAAAACATGCTTAGTATCAAAGGGTTTTTCTCAAGAGCTTGGCATTATTTACACTAAGACATTCACCTCAATTTCTAAAATGAACTCAATCTGAATCACTCTCACCATTACCACAACACATCATTGGGATGTTCATCAAATGGATGTGAAGAGTTCCTTCATGGTGACCTCAAAGAGGAAATATACATGGATTAACCATAAGGATTTGTGTAAAATTCCTATCTATAGTTTGTAAACTTCGTAAATCTATCTATGGTCTCAAACAAGCTCTTTGAGTTTGGTATGCCAAGATGGACTCATTTTTTCTTTCAGTAGGGTTCATTAGATGTAATTTTGATATGAATCTCTAGATATTATGGAAAGATGATTCACCATTGATTTTGGTTCTCTACATGGATGACCTATTGATCACAGGGAGTTCTAAATCCACCATCATAGCAGTCAAAACTACTTTGCCTGATAGGCTCTCAATGATTGACTTTTTTTGTTTACCTACTTCTTCGAGATTTAAATTTCACAGTCTGAATCTGGATCACTATAGAACAATCCAAGTATGCTCTTGATTTTATTTCATGATTTAATATGGATGACTGTAATCTATAACTTACTACTTTTCTATTTGGTGTGAATCTTGGGGATAATTTCCCATCTCTTTTAGTTGATGCTACCTCATATTGATAACTTATTGACAGTCTCATCTACCTTACACACACTAGACCTCAATATGCAATGGGCATGGCCTCTAGAGTTATGAAGAAATCATGACCTACATTGAAAATTAGCTAAGCAAATATTCCATTACTTTAGGGTACTCATAATTTTGGGATTCACTATGGAGTGGGAATTAACATTGATGTGATTGGGTATATAGATTCAGATTGGGTTGCCAACATTTAGAATCACAAGTCTAGTCCTGGTTATAATTTATCTCATAGTTTAGGTTCTATTAGTTGGTCTATAAATAAGTAAAATGATATTGCTTTATCTTCTACAATGGCAAAATACAAAGGAGTTGTTATTGCTACCACTGAGGCTATTTAGCTCGAGGAGATTCTCACTAGTTTTAGAATATAGTTTTGATGACCAATAGTCATCTTATATGATAAAAAATCAAAATATAGAAATGAAGGAATCTGTTCCTCCATCAATGAACCAAACATATTGAGATTCACATGCATTTCATTTAGTATCCCATCCATGATCAGGTCATTGATCTCTATTACATCTAGATAGCAAAGCAAATTGTTGATATATTCATTAAACCTTTCACTAAGAGGAAGTATCTTAATTTGTGATCTCTTCTTAAGGTTCGGTCA
Source organism: Torreya grandis (assembly GCA_037957365.1). NCBI lineage: Eukaryota > Viridiplantae > Streptophyta > Pinopsida > Cupressales > Taxaceae > Torreya > Torreya grandis. The sequence continues at coordinate 2,206,022 of JARHVA010002867.1, forward strand.
GATCCATCTTATTCCCCCTTTTGGGGATCATCTTTATGTACTTAGGTAACTCATTAGGTCTTTGTGTTGGGATCCCATTCTTCTACCCACCTAAAATATGCTTAAGGGGGGTGTTGTAGACTTTTATCCCATTGAGTTTTATCTACATGGTATATTCAATATTTCTTAGGTCAAATATATGTCCTTAAGGAAAAAATAATTCCACATGCATGAGGATGTTGGCACTTTTTTATTTTCCACCTTTATAAATAACCTTCCTATGTACTTTTTGGCTAATGTTTATTAATAAAAAATTTCTTTTGGAGAGACTTGTTTCTTCCTATTTTGAGTTGTTTTATTTTTTAGGTTTCACTACTCCATACAAGTATTTTCCATGTATTCAATCCTATCAGATAGATTTGATTGTGTCCCACTCTAACAAATCTATCACTGATAAAAACCCCGAATGGTTAAGTATTTTTACTGTTCAATTCCTACAAAATCTGGGAATGCATTGCATAAGTCAAGAATGCTTGGGAAGCTAGAATTACAAAATTCTTTAAAGTATGGAGCTTCCCTCTTTGGACCTTTTTTTTGAGCTTTGATTGAGCCTTGAAAACATGTGTGATTATTGAACCCTAAACTAAAGATGGGTGGTGTTCCTTCATGGTGACAAAAAATGATCAACATTCTTGGTGACATCTGTGAGTTGCTTACCTACTAAAAAATAATCTAGTGGCCTTTGAATTGATCCATTAGGCATGGAATCATAGAATCCTTCTTTTAAAAACCCTTGATTATAATAACACAACCCTTTTTTAACTTACTCGGACTAATACTGAATAATAGACTTGAGATCACATCCAGGCTAACAACAAAAGTAAAAATAAAAATAAAAAAATGTGCCAAAGTACTTAGAGAAAAGAAGACCAACAAAACCAAAGTGCAGTACCACCTAAAGGGAATAAAAGTGGCTAAACTACTATGTATAAATTTTGGATCGCTTCAAGAATAATGTTTTAAATGGATCTGATTAACTGGGATCGGTAGATCCTCTCCATCCAGCTTTGAGAGTTGAAAAACATTAGATGATTTGGAGTTGGTTATGATATAAGGGCCACTCCATAAGGCATCAAATTTGGTGTGCCTTCTAGGTTTGGATCTATCTTCATCCCATGCTAACAGCAAGTCTCCCTCAAATAAGACTCTATAGGCTGTTCTTTTATCAAAAGACCTCTTCACTTGAGCTAGATGAAGTTACATTTTATGCATATCTTTGTCTCTTATTTCTTGAAATTACATTAGCTCCATAAATCTAATCTCTATGTCACTCTCGTCCATCATTTCTATTTGATGTGTAATTTCTAGAGCTGGCATTCAAGAGATATAGACAACTTTGCCTCTTTTCCCCAAGCATGTAGAGAGAATTACCAACATCCTTTGTAGGGGTTATTCTATCATCCCAAAAGGTTGTCCTCAACTTGATATGCTAGGTCCTTGATTTCCCTCCATAGTCATCTTAATGATCTTGATCAAATTTGTATAATTGGAATCTACCAAGCCATTGCCTTAGGAATAGTAGTTCGATGAAGTGCTCAAGTAAATGCCATGTCTAACTACCTAGTCAATTATCTTGGTGCCAAAAAAGGCCATTGCATTTTCAAAGATGATTGTAGAAGGCACCCCAAACCTAGTGACTATAATCTCACAGATGTCCCACAAATTGGCTTCATTTGCTTTCTTTAAATGCATTGCTTCTGTCCATCTTGTGAAATAATCAGTAACTATCAAGACCTATTTATGACCTGCATTACAAGGTGGGTTAATCATTCCTATAAAATCTGAACCCCACTTCATGAAGGGTTACTCTATTTAGATGGGATGTAGAGGGAGGGTTGTTAACCTATGTTTACTAATGAAGAATGCACATTTATTACAATTATTAACCCATGCATATACATCTCTAAAAATATTGGGTCAATAATAGCCTACCCTCATTATGTTTATGGCTGTAGTCCTTGGAGAAAAGTGTCCACCAGATGATCCATCATGAAATTATTTTAGAATCCTATCAATTTGGTTCATTTCAACACATCTCAAATAACACCATTGACATCCTTTCTAAATAAGACACCATCTATAAGAACATAAATAGTTGAATATAATCTAAACTACCTTATTTTAGCCCTATTCAATCCTTGAGAGCATTCTTTGGAGGAAGTTGGCCATATATTGGGTCAAATTGGTAGGCAAAAAAGGTGCAATTGAGTGTTAGCTATCTTGGAATACTAGGACAACATTTTTATCATTATGTAATTCGAAAGATAGTTTTTCACACAAACCTCTACCTCTTACCATCTTTGTGTCCTTGATGTTCACATCATATTCCATAACCTTTTTAATCCACCCTGCCCTTTTCTCATTTAAATCTTTGCTTAAGAGTAACTATTTGACACTTGGGTCAGAAACAAGTAAATGCACCTTATTGTTAGACAAAAAATGTATAAACTTCTTCAAACTTCTTATAATAGTCAACACTTTCTTATCTACAAATGAATACTTTACCTCATAACCTTCGAATCCCTAGATAAATAAATCTATCAACTGATCCATGTCTTCCTCATTATTTTGTATTAGCATAATCAAGATAGTTTCCATAACCCCAAATACAGAGAGAGTAAATTCCTTGTTGAAATCTAGATTTATGAGGGTGAGAGCTTGTGTTATGGATTTTTTAATTATTTTGAAGCTATCTTTCCCTTCTTTAGACCAGTGGAAGATCTAATTCTTCTTTAAAATAATAGTTAGATGCTATACAAGATTGGAAAAATCAAGAATAAACCTCCTAATGAAATTGTTCCTTTTTAAGATGCTTTGAAACCCCTTCTTGTGATTAGTCAAGGATAATTCTAAATTGGCCCTTACCCTTTCAAGATAAATTGTGAGCCCTATATTGGAGACAACATGGCCAAGAAGCTTGCCTTCATAGACTAAAAAATTGAACTACTTGGGGCTAAGTGAGACCCCAAACTACCTACACCTTTCAAAGACATGTTTGAGATGAGACAAATGATTATCAACATCTTTAAAAAATACTATAATATCGTCAAGATAGATAAGTACAATATTATTGATTAGTCCCTAGAATACCATAGCCATGGCTCTTTGAAAAGTTTCCTTTGCATTAGATAAATCAAAAAGCATTTTTTTATAGGCATAAGTTCCTCATTTATTGGTGAAGGTTGTCTTGAACTGATCCTCCTCCACTAGAATCTAATTGTATCTAGAAAAACCATCCAAGAGAGAAAAGCATTTTACACCTGCCACCATTTGCAATATTTACTCCATGGAAGGTAATGGGTAGTGATCCTTCAATGAGGCTTGGTTTAGGTCTTTGAAGTCAACACACAAACTTCACTCTCCATTCCTCTTTATAACAAGGACTAATTTCATAACCCAAGATGAATGCTTAACTAGAAAGATGATCTTAACCTATATCAACTTGGTCAATTATTTCCTCACGAGGGCCTCTATCTTGGGGTGTATTACCCTATGTGTCTTCCTAACTAGTTTAGCATCATAATCAAACTCAATAGTGTGTTGTGCCAAATTAGGGTCAAACCATTTGAGATAATTGCACTCATATGCAAATATGTCCTCAAACTCTTTGCAAAGTTTAACAAATAAATGGTTTTCCTCTTCATTACATACCTTATTGAGGTAGAGAAGCTTATCCTTGAAGATGGAAACTCTTTCATAGTGTTGTTTGATATTTATACTCACTTGTTCTCCCTAACTTGATCATCAACACTGAAAACATTATCAAGTGTGATCAGCCCCATTAGAAGTTTGTTTGACTTCAGCTAAATGACCTAGTCATCATATTATTGCTGTAATTTATTAGGATTTTTTAAAGAAAACCTAGCCTATTCTTTCAAGAAAATAACAATCTACCGATCACTATTAAACACCTAAAAATTTATGGCATTATTAGGTATGGATGACCTTACAACCAACTTGATATGGCATTATGCTTTGTCCCTTTTTATATCATCCATAATGTCAAACTGAGCACCAATAGTAGCCAGTCTATTAACTTGTTTATTTATTTATCTTGGGATGGACTGGATGTTGAATGCTTCAAGATCTTCTATGAGGTCCCAAACTCTATTTTTATAGGACTTTAATAACTAATTTTTGGTTATGTTATACCCTCTTACCTGGTTCACCACCAACTCATTATCTCCAAAGACTTGTACATGTTTAATCCCTTTATTCATGGGCCTTTAAAGACTATGGATGAGACCTTCATACTCAGTTGAGTTATTGGTGTAGTTTAACTAAAATCTTAGAGCATAAAAATACTTCTCCTTCATGGGATACACCAAAATGACACTCCCTCCTGATCCATGTCTACTTTTTGATTAGTTAAAGTGTATCTGCCATACTCCATAATCATGTTCATCAATCTTCACAAGATTCATAATTAAATAATATTCTTCATGCAAGAAATAGTTACCCAAACCAAACTATTTAATGATTAAATAAGGATTAAACTCATGATGTTCATCCCCTATTCATCAAGCAACAAATTTGGTGTGCATTCAAGGGGTGTAATTGACTCTTTATTAGCATAATGGTATTCTTAGTTGAAGATGGTATAATTGAAATTTGTGGCATTTGGAACATATGGTTCAATATGGTTTTGAGAAATTAGCTCAGACCTAATGGTGACTTTAGTACCATACTTGGTTCTAAAGATCATATGAGACCAATTAGATGATAGGTGTCCTCCAATCTTGGTAGTAAAGTCCTTAGAAAAGAACTAAGTAAAGTATGGAGGTAGATCAATTATGAAAACATCTTGGGAAATATAAAAGTTGGGGAAAGTATGTAAATTGAGGTCCAAACCCTTTATGACACCAAGAGTCTTAATGGTTGTTCCATCTAGCTGAACTAATCCTTTAGAGAGTGGCTCATATTTCAAACCCTATTTGTCTGCTATATGTTTTGGCATCACCGAGCTACTAGCCCCTAAATCTATCATGCAATTATGGGATATATGACTATTGATGATCAAAGAAACATAGAATGGTGTAGGTTTTACAAATTTATTTGACTGACCTTCCTTTGGTTGAGGGGTATTTGTGAGTACTAATTTTAATCATCCCTATGATGATCCTTATGAAAGACTAAGGTTAAACAAAGTTGCTTGCAATAGGTCACTTTGTCATAGGATGGACAAGGATTCCCATATGGATATATTCAAATTTGTTTATTCATGTTCTCAATAATATTGAACAGGGGAGAACCAACCTTTCATTATACTTTGGTAGCAATAGTACCTTCTTGTACTTGTGTTGATTGAGAATGGCTTTTGGGATGTTCTCAACCTCCTATAGTCTGATTCCTCTAGATTTATTGTACCTTTAGTACTGAATTAGGATCATAAAAATCTTATAACATTAGAGAATATGATGTAGGATACCTACCAGCTACTAGTTCAATTTCAACAACCCTTTTCCTGAACCTAGTATTGGCTACCACACCTAAAAAAGAAGCTGAGTTTTGACCTTGCAATTGATTCACTCCATAATAATCATCCCCTTGCCAATTTAAGAGTGTAATATCACTTTGTACTAGCTCTTTAGGATCTTGTTATTATGGTGATACCTCATCTTGTCTCTCTTGTTATGGTCTTATGCTTTGCACCATCAATGATTGGTTGAAGACACCATTAGGACATGTGGTTTGGTTATGGGGAAGATTATAGGGACATCACCATTCATACTCATATACTAAGTTATTTTGGATAGGGACTAGGGATTTAGATGTACTATATGTACTAGGGTTGAAATATTGATAGGGCTTTGCATGAGTAATTTGGCCTTGGCCTTGAATATTTGCCTGATATGTTAGCCTATTTGGCTGATAAGGTTCTTGATATAGAGGCCTATTATTTTGATAAGGCTTATGAGGTACTTGATAGGGTTTTTAATTCTAAGCCTACTACCTTTCAAGAGTAAACAACTTATTACCAAAAATTTGAGTAAGGCTCTTAACCTCTTTTAGATCATTTGATGGGCTAAGGGTAGCTTTATCTTCGCTTGGTGGTTAGCTATTTGGCACTAGAATATACACTAATGTGGGTGTTTGAGGTGACAAAGTGGGTGGTATTTTTATAAAATAGGTATTGGAGGCCTTGGTGTAATTTTTACAACATGTATAAGATTATTCTTATCCTTAATGGCTACCTCATAAGTATTTGGTAATGTTCTACCCCCTCTTAATTGGATCATCATAAATATCACTATTCAAGGCTCTAAGATAATAGAGGAAATCATACTCAGGTGTAATAATTACCAATAGTGTAGTCATATCCCATCTTCTCTAAAGTTTGATATTGAAATCTACCATGTACTCATGTGGTGACCTCTTAATAGTGGTCAACTATTCAACCAAGGATAGATGATCTAATTTATCTTCAAATTACTTACATAGAGCTTCTCCTAGCTCATCCCATGAGTTTATAAAAATGGGTAGCAAGCTCCTATACCATTGGGTAGCTTTGTCTTTGAATGATGAAGCTAAAATCTTAATAACAGTGTTCTCTTCAGTAATATTATGTATTGAACATTTATTAGAAATATCTTTAATATGATTTGCAGGTGTGGTAATATTCCCTCCAATGAAAAAGGGAATACTATTTAGGGATGCAATGGGTATATTTTCATATTGAGCAAGATATAGTGGGATTGCCCCATTGAAAATAATAAATCCCTGATTTCTAAGGATAACCATGTAAGGGACTGGAAGGAATCCTTCTCTTAGGTAAGGGAATCTACTAAAAGTAGGCATAGAATGAGATTTTGAGGAAGGTTGTCTAAGCTATCTAGATCTTATTACAGGAGAAAGTCATGCTTTATCTACTCTTCTTTTGGAGGGTGTAGATAATTCAATGAACTATAAATTATCTTTTGAAAAAACTCTTGTTGATTTGGGCATGAAATATTAAAGGACTAGTCTGTTGGAGATCATAAATGTTCAGAGTCACCAGATGCTTTTTTGATGTCTTCAATAGTGAAGATTTCTAAGATTAGCACCAAATTCTTATCAAAAAGCTTCTGACTCAATGGAATTGAGTAGCGGTCCCACCAAGTGTGCTAGAAACTATTGTCACATTTGAGTTTTACCCTTTGAGGAGGTATCTCATGTATCCTCACCTAATCGACACAATGAGATCACCCCAAGGTTGTGGTTCACCTACAAAGAGCGTTGGCTTCCTCTGATGGATCACCTAATCTAACACCAAACTACTAAAACTTGCAAAGAAAAGGGAGAAGAGCATAAACAAAAGAACTAAAATAAAAGATGGGGGTGATACACTAGAACATTATGAGATCCTCTAATTGATTAAGCATACACAATAAACATACAAGAATTAACAACATACAAAACCTAATCATTAAATTATTAACATTAGTATTTCATAGAGAGGTACAAGGATCTATGACAACATTAGAAGGAGAAATATTCATCACCACAACTAACAATCCATAAACCATGAGATACACAAACTATGACTTGTAAAAGAGATTTCACTTCCATAGAGGTGAATTGGGACTGGAAAAAATAAAAGGGAAATAACACTTCACCACAAAGAGATCATCAACAATTCATAAGATACACATAGAATTCAAGCCATCAAGAGGGTACAAATAGTTATATTATTCATTCAAAAACATAAAATCCAAGTGGAGGGATCAAGGATGCGCCAATTTTTGCAACATTTCTATGTTAAAAATGGGTCCCCCTAAAATGATAATTCTACTTGTTTTTATAGGAAAAATATTCAGATATCAAGTATTTACTTCATCTTACCCATTATCTTGATGATGATCAGGGAAGGGGGTCAAGGTAGTGGGGATCCCCTCAGGAATGCCAAAGTAACACCTACATAATGGACTGCCATGTCCCCTCAAGCCTATAGCTTGTCTTTTGTGTGTGTATTCTCCACTCACCTCTATGATGAACAGGTCCAAATTTCATTGTCCTATCATATTTGTTTTGACATTTCTATTGAGTTGCACCATGATTTTCATGCCAAACCATTCCAAGATTGATTCTACAAATTAATGCATTTACATAGTCTATTCATGAATTTGATGTCTGAACAAGCCAGACAGGCCATCAAATTTGCCTCAGTCAGTGCCAACATAGATGCCAATAAACTCTTAAGTGTAAAAATCAAACCACATGTTAATATCAGGATCATTTTAGGCCCCTCTTTACTTTTATGAGTATATTACACTTTAAGCTCATTTTGATTTGAAGACTTAGCCTAGCTTCAACTATGGATACCACGTGGTATTCTTTTATTTATCATAAGATTCATGTCACGGGGTTTACTCGAGAGCTACCACTTATCACACTGCCATTCAATATCAAATCTATCTGCTTCACCCAATCATATTTTTTAGGTCTGAGAAATAGGTGCATCTGACAACTAATTGTCATGGCATTCCCTGTTTATGTTGGGATCTGACAAGTTTGATAATTCTACCATCCTATGAGACTGATAGGTCCTAATGACTATTTATATCATAGTGAAGTAGGATTTCTCCTCGTGGCATCATCCCACTCACTTGTTAGCCTAGGGGGTTTTGAACTGTATGGATGTTTTTGAGAGCCTAGGTTGTAGGGATTACAACACATGGAAGCATCCTACTTACTCATTTTCCCACTACATTACTAATATGGAGATCCACTGGACAATTTTGAATAAATTTAACTACATGTTAAAAAACATTTTTAAAGGTCTCAGGACCACTGGGAGATTGATGTGTGGCACCCGACAACTTTTGAAAAATTGATTAAGTGTTGAAAGTCTTTTGAAAGAGGCACATGCTACCAGGAGATGCAAATGATTATTACATGGTATCATTAAATTTGACCAGATTCCTACTATGACTAAAAAAATAAGAAGCCATCAATATGTCATCAGGGGCCATCAAATTTGAGTTCATTTCCTCTAGAATCCATCACTGAGAAACCCATAAAATTGTTGTCTTTTTATTATTCGACTCCTACACACTCCAAGAGTGCATTGCATTGGTTGAGACTGTTTAGTAAGCTAAGAATTTTTAAATTCTTTAAAGTATGGAGCTTCCTTATTGAGCCATTTTTTTTTCAAGATTTGATTGAGCCTTGAAAACTTGCGTGACCATTGAACCTTAAACTATGGATGAGTGTTGCTCCTTTACAGTGACCATAAATGGTCAATAGTTACACATCTATAATTATGAAAGTATAAATTATATCAAGCCTGGTCAATGCCAGAACATGATGAAAACATCAATATTATGAATAAATTATGTCAGTCCTAGTTGATATAGTCTGATAAATAAAGACACAAGAAATAACTTAGTATATTATATCAACTTGGTTGATGTAGTCTCTTCACACACATATAACTATATCAATGTTAACCAATGTGGTTAGAACACATAGCACAAAATTGTATCGATGTTGGATTATACCTGTTATAATATAGAATATATTCGTAAACAACAAATTAAAAATGTAATGATTTTTACTAATTATTTATCCTAAATGAATATCAAGTAGATGTACTAAAAAGATGTGACTAATTTTTAGGCTCTTGAAGATACTTCCTTGTCCATTGGATAGTGTTGGCCCAATATTTTAGAGCACTCACTATGGAGGAATAATTGCTCCTATATCCCACTAAACCTAGTTTCAAAGGTAAGATGAGAGTAGCTTCCTAGTGCTAACCCCTAATCAGTGTACTACAGAATCAAATAGATGGCTATCTTCCTAAGGTTCAATAAAAAAGGGAATCCTAGGTGATTCCTAGATACTATAAGGTACATGGAAACTAAAGTTTGTGTTTAGGTCTATACTATAGCTATGATTATTGGATCAATATCTGTGTATAAACAATAGACAATTAAAAAAAAACACCATGTAGCCCTTCACAACAATATGGAAGTAGTTTGAAAACTACTAGAACAAATTTTTTAGTGAAAACCAAATAAAGAGAAAATAGAAGTCAAATAAATTTCCATGTTTAAATGAATGGAAGTAAATGATAGTGTATATAAAAGTAAATATTTTATTAATTATTGAAAATGAAAGTTAATTTGCCTTATGATGAAAATGAAGTGATGCATAATTATATCAACACAGGATGATGTAGTTGTTCAGATGGTACAAACAAAGTAAACTAGGTTAGATAAAGTTGATACAATTTAATGACAATAAATGCAAACACAAAACTATATAGGTCAGGATCAATACAGTTTGATAGGGAAGAAAATGAATTTCCAACTATATCAGACTAGGTTGATATAGTATGGAATAAAATTACCTAGAATATATAATTAGATCAACCTTAGTTTATGTAGTTGGTTAATTGAAAATAATGCAGATCTGAGTGCAAAAATTGGATCATTTTTCATCAAAATAGGTTGTTGAAAAAATATTAAAATAACATGGTATCAACCTATGTCAATTTAGTTTCATATAAAATGCATATAAATTAGACCAGATCGACCTCAGACATTGTAGTTTCCAAAAAATATATAAAAATAAACTAGATTGGGCCTAGCCAAATATAGTTTCCTAACTAAAAAATAAATGCGTAAATTAGACTGGATCTACTTGTGTCGATATAGCATGTTAAAAAACATAGAGAATTAAAATTTTATTGACTTGTGATGATGTAGTTTTATTTAAAATATACAGATTAGACTGTATCAACCTATGTTGATAGAGTTTGCTAAAGTTATAGAGAAATAAAATTGTATTGACATGCATCGATATAATTTGTTAAAGGAGAAAAATTATTTGTAAGTTCACTTCAATTTCCCCAGAATGTACGAAATGAGTTAGGATTAACTTACAACTTATCCTATCTAATATATCCGTACTCAGGGAAGGTAAGTCAAATAAATCCCGTTGATACTTAGTTATATCAGGGTATGACTAAATGGATCTACTAAATCTAGCTAAAGGAGAACTTATAACATAACATCAATGGAGAGGGTTCCAAAGCCTCTAAGAAATAAATATAATGGAATAACCCTAACTAGGTCTTATAATATTATTTTAATGTAGTATTGCCAAGCTAGCAACACAAACAAGGGGATGATTATACTAAAAAAAGTAAGGAGCCATAGTAGGCAAATGGGGCCTAGGTTACCTAATGTGGGAAATGGTAATTTATAAAAACCCTATAGACACACTAAGTATAAGTGTAGAAGATATTCAAATAAGGATTTATACATTCATTCAATCTATTAATTATGCAATATCTATCTATCAAATGAAAGGGCTAAGATTATAAATACTTACCTTGAAGAAACCTGTTGAGCCTCAATCTCCACCTTAGTTAATGGTGCTTTTCAAGAGATTATTGTGCTTGTAAAGATCAAAAAGGTTGAATCAAACTCTAGGATAAAAGGAATCCTCTTATCACATTCAATATTTCATAAGACAAGTTTTTCCCTTGAAGATAATATCTAAATAGTGGCTTATCCAAATGTAGACAAGCAAAATTTTGAGCAAAAATAGTGTGAAAATGAATGTTCCTCTCTATTGGATTGAAATGGAACTTGTATTTATAGTAGTGTATGACCCTAACCCTTCCCACAATTTTATCTAATACCATCATCTAGCCTTGATGTAGTTTAAAAGTTATCATTTAACCTTGAACTAGGTCAACCAAGGCCATCTTAGTTGCAATGCATATGTTGTAACTTTTAGACTACATCAACTTTGGCCGATCTAGTTTGAAATTTGGCAAGAGGTGGAAAGTAATACATTGACCCAGGCTGATATAGTTAGAAAATATAGGTTTTGGTTTATTTAAGGGCTATTAGGAGGAATATTGCTTAGAGGATCAGGTCTGAGGGAAGTGCAGTGGCTATGAGCATGATAGATAAATAACAATGTCTCTCACAAAGAACCATCGGTCTACCCACCCCTTTTTTGATGCACCCTTTAAGTCATGTACTTAGATTGATACTCAATAGTTTATTGCAATAGATAAAGCGTTATTAAATGATAAAGTTTAAAAATATTATATGTATACACTCTATTGTAGGCATGTTGAATGTCAAGAAGATTTTCATTCCAGGTGTGAGCATGCACATAATTAACATTCACAAAAGAGGAACAAGTGTGTGATTGATACCTTATGTCTATCCATCTATCTATGGATAAAAGGTCATAAATGGATCTAAATACACACCCATCAAGTCCCACAATGCTTATAAAAGTCACTTACAAAGTATATATTTCAATCCAAGATGATGGATGTTGGAAGTCCAAAGTGAACCCAAACGTGGTTGAATAAGGATTGCTCAATATCAGTTACATCAATGTATTTCTTATAAGTGACCATGACATCCACATTTTAAAACCTATCCACTAAGACAAAAACAACATGATGGTATTTAGTAATAGGCAACCTAGTCATGAAATCTATATTGATATATTTTTATGGTCTAAATGGAATTGGTAGAGGTGTGTATATTGATAGATTATTGTTTATGGGCTTGGAGATGTAATAATGAATGCAATACTTGATGTGTAACTCCATGTTTGTGCACCTATGTGACCAATATAATTTTGACTATAATATATTTAGATTCTTTATCACACTGACATGTCTTAAGGTCTTAGTGTAGTATGTCTACTAAATGAGCCATTAGCAAGGTGCACTACCAGGAACACATAGATTCTTGAGTTTGTAGATAATTTGGTTAGGCATGTTTAAATATATAAATTTTTGACCTTGCATAAGGCTGTATAAGTTTCTACAAATCCCTAATCAACTCAGTAGAGGAATACCCAATCTATGAAGTTATGGTTACCGTATCTAACATTGTGATCAATGTGTGAACTGGTAAACAACTAAGGAAATATGATACCTTGTTATATTTCCCTTTATTTTGTTTGATACTAAGATGAAACCATTTTAGGTAATTCATCCATTTCATGTGATACATATTCTCCAACTTGATTTGAGTCTGCAAGAATTGAAGTGGCTTATGATCAGATTGAACAATTATCTCTTTCTCGAAGATGTAGTATCACCATTGCTTATTTTATTGCAGAATAAAATATATTTCTTTATCATAGGTGGAACACCTTTGTACCTCATTTTTAAATGTCTCTCACTAATAGGTAATTATATGTCCATACTACATGAATACTACATCAAGTGCATAGTTGAATACATTAATGTGAAGCTCAAAAGTGTGTGCAATCTCAGGCATTGTGAGAATAGGAATTACATAGAGGCATTTATTGAGTACCTAAAAAGAGATTTTTTTTTTCATGAGTCCAATAAAACTTATATTTTGAACATGTTATTTATTTGAGAGGCTCAGAGAGGTGTGAGAAACCAAGGACAAACCTACAATAGAAGTTATTGACTCCAATAAAACTTCTCAAATCTGTGACATTGTGTAGAGAAGGAAAATCCTAGATCACTTTGATATTATCTAGGTCTACCTAAATCCCTACATGGTCAATGAAATAATCCTAGTACTATATTTACTTATTGCTAAATTTTCACTTTTATAAGTTGGCCTACAACTTGTGTTGACACAATCTGTCTAAAATGTGTGAAACATGTTCCATGTACTCCTTCCAGGCCTTGTTAAATATTAGATGTCATCTAAGTAGATTATGACAAAGGTGTTGAGAAATAGTCTAATTATATAATCCATCAAGTGCATGAATGTGGTTGGTTCATTGATTAAGCCAAAAGGCATGACCAACCATTCATACAATCCTTCATGTGTTTTGAAGGTTATTTTCAAGACGTATTCAAGATGGACAAGTCCTTAATGGTAACTTAACTTCAAGTCAATCTTGGTGAAATATTGTGTGGCTCAAAGTTGATCCAAGAGATTATCAATGTGTGGTAAGGATACTGATTCTTCATTGTAATTATTTTGAGTGCATAATAGTCTATGAAAATATTTCAAGACTCGTCTTTATTGGGTGTGAAGACTATCATACTCCTATAAGGAGGAGAGCTATGACTAATCTTTCCCTATTTAATGAACTCTTATATTTGATTCCATACTTCATCATTTACAAAAAATAATATATGATATAGTGGGTTGTTCAAAATAAGGGATCCAATAAGCAAATCAATGTAGTGCTTTACTATGTTGTACATTCGACGGCCTTTAGGCTCTGTGAAGACTTCATCATGTTGATTCATTAACTTCTTGAGTTGTTACTATTGAATTGATGCACATTTCTAGATCTTGTTTTGTGTTCCACATAGGTGTATCATTGTGAGCCACGAGTAACACAAAATTTTATGCATGTGCCATGAGTTTACGACATTGATTGGCAGAGACTAAGGTGAATTTGGTCATGGGAATTAAGTCAAAGGATTAATAAGTGATCTTGTGCATGAATAGTCCAATGTTGTGGCTTCACTTGATATGTAGCTTCATATTAATACAAAAATGTTATTCCCAACAATATTTCATGGACCTCCAAAGGTGTAATGTTATAAGTGACGTTGTCCTCCATAGGCTTGACTTTGTAATAGAAAGTGCATTATCATCATACATGTATATCATTCCCTTATTAACAAAAGTATTCTAGGATTCAATTGGAATGCACTCTTGCACATGTTGCATACTAAAGGTCTCCCACTAGTGAACAATAATAATGGACATCTTCAACATTGTGTAGGTGATCTTCTCAACATTAGTGAATTGATTGATAAATAAGTATGCCTCAAATTACCAAACCCAGGCATTTAATGCTTTGGAATAAATTTTACCTTCAAACAAAGGGATGTCCTAATTGAATTTCACTTTTAAGGGGGTTTGTTGAGACTATTTTTAATTGAACTAGTTAGGAGGCTTATAAGGTGTTGGGTTTAGTTGCATCATCAACTCATGAAATTGGATAAAGAGTTTGGTGTGATGTGATTCCAATACATTGGTGATAAGCCTATAAACATCTAAGGATACTTCAAGTTGTCTATGGGTGTCATCCATCTTACTATTTATATGACATTCCTCTAGGTACTCTAAAATTGAACTGAATGACTGATGCAGAGCATATAATAAGTCTATCACATTTATCCTTGTTTCTTAATCCACTCCCTTAAACAATTATTACTATATCAATTCTTTATGCAAGATTATAAGTTTCACTTGTCAATCTATGGTTTCAATGGTCTTGAATATTCTCATATAGGTTTCATTAACCCTCTCTGACCACTCAATAACTCACAAACCCTTTCCAACTCTCAAGTCTTCACTTACCACCAACTTTCCTTACTTTTACCATAGTCCTTGTAATGATCCACTAGATCATTTATTCTCTAAAGTTATTGGATTAAATATCTATTTGAAAACACATAAAACATACTCATTAAAAACATTTAGTAATATTTATTCACTCTACACACTTGTCTAATCTTCAACTCATCCCTTACTCAACCTTGTAGACTCTTCTCTCAGTCCTATTAGCCCTATTTTTCTTGTTTTTTATGTTGTACAAAAAAAGTACAATGCTTCAAAAGAAACCATAAGAATTTATAGATACCCTTTTTTATTCTACATCTATCTACGAAATTTGGTCTCCTAACTCTTCCATATGACCCTCTTTCAACCTCAATTTGTACCTCTGTTTAGGCCTATTAGGCTTGTTAGGGCCTAGTTTGCACATAATCCACTATTGACGTACAAAAAACATATGGGGCAATAGTAAATGCCTAAAAATATCTTTAATCACTTTTCAACCTTTCTAATGACCAATTTTTAGGGAATTTTTATAGTTAGAACTGGTTAAATCTTACAAACCCTAGTTTAGGGTTTTTCAATGCTTTGTCTCATTTGAGACCATACTAAATTCCAATATGGGTGTTTTATGGGGTTTAAAAGCTCCAAAATAGATTCTTAAGGTATGTATAAACATGAACCACCTTCCAAAATAAATAAAATCACTCTTTCAATCCATTGTTCCATGAATCAAGACACATTTACACTTGACTGTATTGGTTTCTTAAGCAAAACACAACTTGTAAGTCTGTAGACCAACAAGACACTATTAAAAGAATTATTAACCTCCCTAATCACTTTTTAAGATTATAGTGATCTTACCTAACAAGTTTGAGACATGTATAAGTTAATTTTATGATTCTTTCTTTCACCATGCATAAGCACTCAGTCTGTCAATAGGGCCACCTACAGGAAACAGGGTTCTGGTTTAAAGATAACGGTGCTTGAAATGTTTCTTTGTCCCTATTGAATATTATAACCTCCAACAATGTTAAATACACTATGGGAAACTCAATATCAACATTCATATGCATAAACCACTTGAACTTGGGTAATAAGCAACAATAGATTGATAACCCAAATAGATCTTGAGACTGTATTATTAAACAAGGTTCCTTCTTTCTTTGATTTGAGAGCAAATATGCATTGTAAAAATCTTTTTTTGTCCTTTGATCACATTATAAAACAATTACCATATCCTTATTTAATCAACAAGACCTAAACAATAAACCACAATCATTATCAGCCCAATAAGGCCTATATTAGAATTCAATCAAACATGGGTTCTTACTTTCTTTTGTTCATTTGTGTGTTTTCTTAAAAATATAAATTCACTTACCTTATTTCAATTTTTGGAAACAAGTATTAAATTCAATCTTCCTTCAAATAACATATATGCAAACAACAATATCATCAATGGCCTCAAAAGGGTCTGTATATTCATTCACACAGTAGAGTTTCACAAAAACATCATCATATCTTCATAACTATCTTATCAAATACATTCTCCCTTTATCTACTTCAAATGGATTGTAATTCTAACTTTACAAACTTACTTTTATACTCCTATAATAGTTTCATAACTGAATCTTTTCAACTTTCCCACATAGGGTTTTTTTTATTACATTTCATTTTCTTGATTTTTGTACCATATGTCATATAAAACCATAACTATAGGCTTCTAAACTTTTATGATCCTTCTATAGTCCCTAAACCCCCTTAGACATGTTTATCATACCTTGACTCCATCACAACTTGATAAAAGTCCTCTTAAAGGCTTAACAAAAATTCAAATTCCTCAAAAGGAGGTTTTGGTGGGAAATGCCAATATTCAAATTTTATGCACCTTATAACCATCTAAACTACACATATGGACTCCTAATGACCTATAACACGTATAAGACCAATCTAAGACAAAAATTGAAACCATGTTCGGGTCCTCAAGGGATGTCCCTGCATCATACTAACATGCTAAAAAAGCTTTGCCACAAGTTCTTGAGTGATCCACTTGGCATACGTTGCTATCTGAATACATTAAAATTTCTCATGGAAAGTATTTGCCTCCACTTGCCTCTCATAGAGGTGACCATGCTCTCGGGATCCACATTTAGGCATTTTCTACTTCATCTTCATACCTTCACATGAAACAACAATGTTAAACAAATCATAGTTGCTGTCATCTTCTTTTTGCATTGCATATGCATGCCACACTTTCTCTTCTTCAAACTAGTCCATCTTCTTCTTCCCTCCATTATCAACCATTGCTGAAAGTATGCATTCTTCTTATTTAATCCATACTTATTATGCTTTCCATTCCACTTCATGAATCACTTCTTATTGTTCTTTTCATACCTCATACTTATGTACACTTTGGATTTTTTATTGTTCATCAACATCATCTTGACTACCCTCAATCTCCTGCACATCCATGGGCTGCATATTCTTTTTCCATCTCTCATATTCTTGATTTATCACTCTTACATAGTCACCTTGTGCATGGGCCTATTGTATATTTCTCATCTCATCAACATCTTCCTCTTGTTCAAGATTATTTTGCAAAGTTTAGTATTCATATTTCTCCACTGCTTTATCTGCCTACTCCAACCCTACATTTTCATCACAAATCAACTTATTAACAATACAATTTGGAGCCTTCATGGCTCTCTCATGGGCTACATCATTCTTGGAAAATTAAACTTCCAACCTCTTCACTTGCTTGGTGTCAATCCCAATCCATTACTCATCCATCTTAACTGCTATGTCAATCATTATATTGTTGTCTTCTCTTTCATGGACTTAGATGCCATGCTTGCCTTAACTTTCATGTTTGAGCACTCTCTTAGGTGTTATACCTTCCTTCATTTGACAACTACTTGCTACCAACCTACATTCTTGTGTTATCTTTCTCATGTCCATCTTTGTGGACTGACAATGCTGCATATCAATCATCTCAACACAACTCACCTCTTCCTCTTTTTTGGGTGCTTTGATCATACCCAAACTCTCCATTTCTTAATTTCAATATTGCCTTGTCATCATCATCATGATTCTCTCATCTCTTCTATCTTATTCACCTTTTAATGGAACAAGTATATATGTCTTTCCATGTTACTTAATAGTGTATGTGTTTGCTTGACCATCATGTATGGCATACCTATCAAACTGCCATGGTATCCCTAATAATAAATGACACACATCTATAGGAAAAATATCACATAATATTTGATATTTATACCTTCCTATCTAAAACTCAACCCAACTTTTTTCACTTACCAGTATTTGGTGTCCATTATGAAACCATGCAACTTTGTATAGTTATAAATGTGACATTATTTTTAATCTTAGCTTATGCACCATCTCCAATGAAATAATGTTATTATTACTACCTCCATCAATTACTAGATTACACACTTTACCTCTTGTTTTACATCTGCTTTTGAATAGTCTTTTTCTTTAATCTGGTTCCTTGACTTGCTTTTGTTGCAATAGACTTACTCTCCTCATGAGTAATGACTCATTTCTTCTTTGCATTATCTCCTCATTCTCTTCTGATTTGGTTATGGACATGAATCAATTTAAAGAGGAAGGAAAAAGTTGTCTATCAAAAGAAGGTGGGATTGACACTCATCAAGAAAATGTAATAAAAAAATGGACAAATAAAATCAAGAGAGGGGATATGTATAGACCCACAAAAACACCTCGTATATGGCCATTTGATCTATATGTTACTGAAATAATGAGTTTCAAGACAATACTTAACTCTTTAAAAGTAAGAGAACTCACAAAGGATGTCGAGATATCATAATTCATAAAAAGCAATCATAAGCTTAAGAAATAAAATGAAATGTTTAGCTAATAAATAAACAAAATTAAATAAATGAGGTAGAAGGAACATCAAAAGCACATGTTATAAAACAAATTATACACCAACATGCTTTAAAAAAAACTTAGCAATTTCATTGATGACAATAATAACACTCTAAATCAAAGAAACTCAATCTGCATTAGTAAACATGCAAATAAAAGAGAAAATGCAAGGAATAAAATTGAGGAGTAAAAGTCATGGGAACATATGGTAATGGAGCCATCAGTTAAGAAAAGAGAGTTAATATAAAAGCATGTCATGATAGAAATGAGAATAACATGAAAGACGTGTTTTAATGCAAAGGTGATGCATGAGCAACACTACCTCATTGTACATATTGGTATATTTGTCATGTTGTGAGTCATTATATATTTGTTTTGGTAAATTTATGTTGTTAAAATTCATTTATAAGTGTTAGTAAGTTTCCAAATTTGAATTTAGGTTGCATTGGCATTTTCTCGCCAATTCCTCAATTTGAATTTTTGAATCTTTTGCTTAAGGTTGTGAGAAATTGTCATGTTGGTAGGATTTATTTATAGAGTATCCTTATTATGTGTACCCTAAATAATTCAAAGGAATATAATTCCAAATGTGGCTCAAGTGATGATTCATCTTGATGTTCATGTTATAATCTTAAGGTGGTTACATCCTCTCAACGTACATGAGGAAATTAGGAAGTTAGTTAGGTGAGTTATGAAAATAAAAGAATTGTAAATGTTTTTGTGTGGTCAAGGGGAGTTATGGGGTGGATTTGAAGTGTGTAAAGTATGTGAACCCCAAAGTAATGAATAAGGTGCTTCTTGATTTTAAAACCTATGTTACAGTCCCTGTTCTCTATGCATGAACAATGGAAGTGACTATGCAAAGCAAAGTTTATAGAGAAATTTTATAAAGACATGTCTTACCATTATTGGAGTATTGTCAAGTTATTTTCCTTATGTTTTAAAGGCATTGACAATATATTAAGTGGATTTCATGCATATGGATAATAAACTCACGATAGACTGTATACCCTACACCTTGAGTGTTGAAGACTAAGAGAATGTATAAGTTTGAAGTGAAGGTTTTGTTAGTAGACTGTGTAGAGTTTAAATATGCGAGGGTTAAAAAAATTATGAGATTTATTCATTTAACATTTCCCTTCAAACGCTACAACAAATATTTTTAAAGAAGGAACCATCAAAAACTAAATATATATTTCTATAATCATTCATAAATATTTATTTAATTCTTAAAAAAATTTTAAAGTCAACTCAAACTTTCTCCTTTTATGGTCTTAAAAAAAAATTCTGGTTTATTTTAGAATTAAAAAACATAAATACATTCATAAAAAACAAATTGAACCCTAGAAGTTCCAAGAGATTTAAACCTATTTAATAAATTAAAATGATTAAAATTGGAAGAAAAATATTTTATTTAACATATCTTTTTATGAACCATGTACTTAGTTTACTCTTGTCAATTGAAGTACAACTATTTCTTGCAACCTTTCATCATGGAAGGGTTGGATGAACATATACCCTTCAACTTGAAATTAACACCAGTCCTTCAAACTATATCACAATTTATGATAGGATATGCTCATAAAATTGAATATTTTAAAATAGATTGGAACTAATAATTGTTCAAGTTATATTAAAAAATGGTATGTAAGAGTCAATCACAACTTTCCCTATAGGTTGCATGAGTATTGGAACTAGATTACACACTTTACCTCTTGTTTTACATCTGCTTTTGAATAGTCTTTTTCTTTAATCTGGTTCCTTGACTTGCTTTTGCTGCAATAGACTTACTCTCCTCATGAGTAATGACTCATTTCTTCTTTGCATTATCTCCTCATTCTCTTCTCTTTGTTGGTGCATACTTCTGATCATATTCCTTAGACACTCTACTACCATGTGTCTATCTCTATGGCAATTCCAACATTGCCCTTGAAATCTCTATCTTTGTCTTTGTCTCAATGGACCTCAATCTCTGCTCAATCTGCCATCTACCAATGGTCTGATCTCTCTTACATGGTGTTACACTCCCATGCCATCTTGACTTGTTGTTGCATGTATTTGTGACCTCCCTTCAACCACCTCTCTATTTTCTCTCTCTTCCATCCTTGCTTGTAAAAGTACTAATTGACCTTGCTACCTCCCATTCCCTTCTTCTCTTTCTAATCTTTTTTCTCTCTCATTGATAAAATCTTCAATGGCCTCCATCCTCATCACTAATGGAGCAATCAGTTGGGTCATTATCCTAACCAAATCATCCTATTCTTTGCTAGCTCTCTCCATCGAGCACTATCATTGATCACCTATCTTACATTTCAATTCAAACACATACTATCAAATATTTCAAAAATCCACAAAATATTTCCCTTGCTATGATACCAAAATGATGTAGAGCATATACCAAGTCTATCACACTTATCCTTATTTCTTAATCCACTCACTTAAGCAATGCTTACTAGATTAATTCTTTATGCAAGATTATAAGTTTCACTTGTCAATCTATGGTTTCAATGGCCTTGAATATGCTCATACAAGTTTCATTAACCCTCTCTAACCACTCAATAAATCACAAACCCTTTCCAACTCTCAAGTCTTCACTTACCACTAAATTTCCTTAATTTTCCCATAGTCTTTGTAATGATTCACTAGATCATTTGTTCTCTAAGGTTACTAGCTTCAATATCTATTTGAAAACATATAAACCATATTCATTACAAAAATTTAGTAATATTTATTCACTCTACACACTGGTCCAATCCTCAATTCATCCCTTACTCAAACTTATACATTCTTCTCTTAGTCCTACTACCCCTATTTTTCCTATTTTTTATGTTGTACAAAAAAATTAAAATGCTTCAGAAGAAACCATAAGAATTTATAAATACCCTTTTTGAATTTACATCTCTCTATGAAATTTGGTATCCTAACTCTTCTATAATACCCTCTTTCAACCTCAATTTGTGCCTTTGTTTAGGTCTGTTAGGGCCTAGTTTGCACAAAGTCCACTATTGACATAGGAAAATGTATGGGGAAATAATAAACACCTCAAAATCTCTTGAAACACATTTCAACCTTTCTAATGACCAATTTTTAGGGAATTTGTATAGTTATAATTGGTTTAATCTTACAAACCCTAGTTTAGGGTTTCCTAATGCTCTATCTTAGCCAAGAGCATACTAAATTCCACTATGAGTGTTTTACAGGGTTTCAAAGATCCAAAATAGATTCTTAGGGTCTGTATAAACATATACCACCTTACACAATCAATATAATCACTCTTATAATTTGTTGTTCCACATTTCAAGACACATTTTCACTCAACTGTATTGGTTTCTTAAGCAAAACATAACTTGTAAGTCTGCAGACCAACAAGACACTATTCCAAGAATTCTTAACCTCCATAACCACTTTTCAAGATTATAATAATCTTAACTAATAATTTTGAGACATTTATAATTTAATTTTATGATTCTTTCTTTCACCATGTATAAGCACTCAATCTACAAATAGGGACACCTACAGGAAACAGGGTTCTGGTTTAAAGATAAATGTGCTTGAAACATTTATTTTCCCCTCTTGAATCTTATAACCTCCAACAATGTTCAATCCACTCTGGGAAACTCAATATCAATGTTCATATTCATAAACCACTCAAACTCAAGTAACAAGCAACAATAGATTATTAACCTAAACAGAACCTGATACTGTATTCTTAAACAAGTTTCCTTTTTTCTTTGATCTAAGAGAAAATATGCATTATACAAATGTTTTTCTGTCCTTCAATCACATTAGAAAGCAATTAACATGTCCTTATTTAACCAACATGACCTGAATAATAAACCACAATCACTATCAGCTCAACAGGGCCTATATGAGAATTCTGTCAAACAAGGGTTCTTACTTTATTCTATTCATTTGGTCTTTTATTCAAAACATACATTAACTTACCTTCTTTCAATATTGAAAATAGGTATTAAATTCAATCTTCCTTCAAATAACATATATGCAGACATCAATATCATCAATGACCTCAAAAGGGTCTATATAATCATTCACACAATAGAGTTTCATAAAAACATCATCATATCTTCATAACAATCTTGTCAAATACATTCTCCCTTTATCTAATTCAAATGGATTGTTATTCTAACTTCACAAACTGACTACTATACTATTATAATAGTTGCATAATTTAATCTTGTTAACTTTCCCATGTAGGGTCTCTTTTATTACATTTCATTTTCTTGATTTTTGTACCATATGTCATCTAGAACCATAACTATATACTTTTAAAATTTTATGATCTTTCTGTAGTCCCTAAACCCCCTTAGACATGTTTATCATACCTTGACTCCCTCACAATTTGATAAAAGTCCTCTTAAAGGCTTAACAAAAATTTTAATTCCTCAAAAGTAGGTTTTGGCAGGAAATTCCAATATTTAAATTTTATGGACTCCTAATGACCTCTAACACCTATAAGACCAATCTAAGACAAAAAATGAAACCATTTTGGGGTCCTCAAGGGATGCCCTTGTATCAATGAGATACCTTTGTTCTATTATTGTGCTTATGTGTTTATAGGCATAGAAAGGTATATCTATGCTCTGATAACAATGATTCGTGCTACGAGGGACCATGACCAAATGCTTGGGGGATAACTCTAAATTAGAGATAACACATAGTTGTGAGAGTGAATGCATGTAGAGTATTCATAAATAAAAATAAAAAAACATTCAATGGATCAAAATTCTTATGCTTTCAGGAAATACAAATTCTATTGATATGAAAGAATAGGGAGAATGGTATAATATGTTACAATGCAACTTACATAGTAGATACATGGAGCATGAGATTTGTGTTATGACTATGTATAGAATCAACTATATGCTGGATTCATATGTTACATCTTTATAAAGAAAAATATATGAACAATTACAATTGTTGTTGGTTGTAAATAAGATAGTTACAAGTGAACATATTCTTTGTTGGGTGATGGTTGAGCTTCTAAGTTGGCGGTGAATAATGGTGCAACTAAATATTTCTAGTTATAAAGTGCCATGTAATAAGACACATGGTCTAAGTAGGATAACATGCAGATGTGATCGAATAAAGATAGGTGTAGGCACATGAGTTTGTGAATAGGTGCCAATAATGTGTGCAAGACTGTGAGCTGAGTAGTACATAGTGGAAGGTATAGGATATGATCTGGGTTGATCTAAGCATATAATTTTGTGAGAAATAATGGGACTTATACATAATATTGTGATCAAGCTTTATATAGAGGATTGTGTAGGATTCATAGGAGGTGTGATCTATGTCTAGGAAAATAAGCGAGAATCGTATTCTACTATATAAGAGTTGTGCATGGATCATTGGGCCCCAAAATTATTTTTACAGTGCTTTATGTGATTGATAAGAACATGAACTATAATATGATCCTTGGAATACCATGGATTCATAAAATGAATGTGATCTCTTCAAATTTATTCCAATAGATCAAGTTCCTCCATCTTGGAATGGTTTTATTTCTTAAGGGGTTCATAAACCCTTTGATGCATTCCAAGCCAAATTAAATACGAGATTAGGGTTACATATTGATTATAATTTATCCAACAACAATGTGGTGAACATTCGACCTCTAGCCAAATATAATGAACCATGAAAACCTTTGTGTGTGTCTTAAATAGTGGTTATGAAGTTCCCAAGACTTCACCAACTGAGAAACCCAAGGAAAAGGGGGTTAAAATAATGGAAAAAGTGAGTGTTGAAACCCCCTTAACAACACTAGCTATTTCAACAAGTTAATAGTTGACATAAGAACTATCCTAGAAAAAGATCAACATATAAAATCCCATTCAACCCTTATAGGATTGGAACTTGTAGTCCTCATAGACCTCTCAAATTAGAGGCTCTTAACTCAACTATCAAATCCCACCATGTTGGCATGGTGGAAGTCTTGGGGCGTGACAATTATCCCCCAAAATAACCTAATGATCCACTAGATAAAAAAATTGTTTCCCTTCCCCTACCACATCAGTGCTTGAGGAAAGCACTTGTAATTTTACCATGACAGTGTAAAAATAAACATTGGTTCCAAAGAGAAACCAAACTCTCAATATTGTATCTTCTCTCTCTCCATTTTAGAGTTAAAATACTATAGATAAGTTCTCACTAAGTTCCCACAAACTTTTACTTTCCCTTGTTTGGATATGACAAGAAAACTAAAGCTAATCATGTCCTATGAACAATGCTATAAATATCATACGAATATCTATGAATATCCCATACAAATAGGAGACATTGTCCTAAGAATTGATATTAATATATATAAGAAAAAGGGAGAAGGTTATAAGTTCAAGCCCAATTGGTTAGGCCCTTCTCTTGTGATTGATGATTTTAATAATGGAGCTTAATTATGCTATTCAGAGGGTAATGATTTTGGTTAGTTTATGAACTCTTTACACCCTAAACATTTCTACGCCCTCTACCTCCTCAACCTTTAGGGGAGAAGGAAACCCTATCTTCTATATATGGATTAGTGCACCCCCCCATCCCCGCATGATATATATTAGAGTTAGTTTAATTTAGTTTATATAGAGGGCCAAAAGAACTAGATATTCATTGCATTTCACATTGCCATATTTGCATGATAAATAAGTTTCCCATTATTTAAGTGTTATTTTTTATATGGGATGTCTTGTGTGTTGGATGTTTAGTTATGAGTTCACGTGACAAAAAATTTCAAAATGTAGCATATCATTCCATCTAATTTTACATATCACCCTATTTCCTTTTAGAAAATATTTTCAAAATTAGCATGACATGTGTTCCTGTATTTGTTCTTATGATCATAGTGTACCTCATTCCTCTATAATTTATTTTAATATTAGAAGACACTAGCCCATATCCTAGTCTAGAAACTTTTACATGACAAATTCTTCTTCTATGGTTCCCTCTAAGCAAAAATAGTAGCATGCCCAAACTAGGTAACCTGATTCATCTATCTTGGTCATTGGTGATGAATCATTGATATTTGCACAATGCCAATATTTTGGGGAAGGGGGACTTACCACAAATAATAAATAAATAAACTAATACAAAATCAAAGCTTATGCAAATCAAATCAATTTCACTACTCTAGACATTCATTAATGCTGAGTGTTGAGCCCTCACATCTTACTAGCTGCATGGGGTTAGCATTAGGGGAAATTCCCTTACTCTCCTACATATAACCTTTGGTAATGAGCCCATGAATATTTATAGTCACATCAAGTTAGGTGTAGAGGTTTGCAAAAAACATATCAAAGCAAATAAAAATAGTGACCTTATGGTCCCATTGGAAGCTACTAACCCCCTCCAAAAATTGAATGTTTAGGACTCTTGCTTCTTATCCTATGAGAAGGTATATATTTTGATGAGTGATGTGGGATATGAGTCTTACTCTTGTGATATATCTTACTCATTCCTTCTTTGGAGTTTGTCCCTCTTATTATCTTATAGCTCAAAGAAGATTAACCTCTTTTTGCCCTAATGATCTCTTAAAAAGTTTTCCCCTTGGAATATAAGCCATAAATCATAATCCTCGCCTATCTCAACTCCAAATAATCATGGTAGGCAGGTATAAAAACATCTTTGTGCCTGCCTGTACCAACATGAAGACCTGCATCCACCAAAATTTGACCTTGGCTCAACCTAGTGCCCATGTGAAAAAGGTTGACCATGGTGTCTCTGATCATGATTCTCCACTGAGTAGCTAAATCTGAAATCACAGAATAAGAGTAGACATTAGATCTCCAATATTATAAAATAATAATGATATCTATGTGATAACTATAAATTAATGTAGAAAGTAACTAAAATTAAACTAGCACACTACTTTACCTAGATCTCCCTCCTACCAGTCTGGGTCAGAGTCCTCATTAAAGCTCATCTCAGCCTCCTCCTCTTATGTTGGATCCACTCTATGTTCTTGATCACCCCATGTTTCACCCTAATGTTTGCCTCCTCCCCCTCTAACTTCTGCTTGTTTTTGTAGCTAAGGATCTACCTAGGGTGGTGGTTCTTATGGTGGTTATTATACTTGAAAATGGCCTCTTGCTAGCATTGTAGCTGCTACTACAACCTATATATGCTTATGCCTTGTATATAATCACCCTCTTAATACTCTCCTTAATTTGCACATGATGGGAGTGCCCTATGTGAGGGGATGCCATCTTAATCTCCCAAATATGGCATTTTTAATCTCTTTATTCTCCCTAAACACTACTTAGGGAATGAGTGTATTGGATACACATTATAGCCCAAATTGTTGGGGCACCTTATCCATGGAGTGTACCTCAATTTTCACCCACTTGTATGTCACCTACCTAGGACTCTCTCAATATACAAGAGTGGCCACATCATTTTCCCACTACCCTACCATGCCTTAATATGGTAGATCCACCAAATCTATCATTATCAATATGCCCACTACTCATGAAAGTGTTTGAGACTTATCATATATATTCACCTGGAGACCCTAATGGATCCCACATATCCAATCGCCACCCTTCTCTAGTAGCATGTCATGTGATTGTACACCCAAATCATAATGAGTGTAGGGTGGTTGATGGATAAGGCAACCAATCTTGTGATCTGGTAAAGATCCATGTATGTCTTCTCCAACACCTCTTGGGCCCATGTGAACTATCAACCCCTCTCTTCAATACTCCTATAATAGGTATCCAAATGTAAATTAGGTGGTTTTTTCCTATGTCTCCCACTAATCAGGAGGTAAGGATCCCTATAATATCCTTATAGAGGTTTAATTTAATTGTTCACTCCACCCCTATGAGTTTGACCATACTTCACATCCACATTGAGTGCATCAACATCTTCAAAGTATTCTACCAAACTAGCAACCTTCCCTCTATCTATGGCCTCTCTGAAGGTCAAAACCCTACCTATAACTAGTAAGTCTAGTATCTTATATACATCAATGAGAGTGATGGTCTACTATCTTGAGGACTAAGGAAACTAGAAAGTGTTTTGGTCAAAATCTCAATATGTGAACAGGTCATATAATAACCTACTCAATGGGGCAATAATCCCCACCTGTGAAATCTTAAGTATTCTTTCTCTGTCTAATGTGGCCAACTCAACTACTGCCAACTGATCTATAAACCTATGGATTAGATCCTAATCTATCTCCCTACTCCAATAGATATAATCTCTGTACAAAACATGACTTAAAATATCCCCAATCACATTTACAAACTTGAAATTTTGTTTGAAATTTTCCTTCTTTCTTGGGGGTGAAATTACTACCTTATGCATGCAGTGGATATGAAACCTTTATAGCTTAAAAATTCATTGCATAACAGTTATGTAACCATCATGGCAAAAATGTTTTCATCATGGTAGTTTCTACGATTATTGTAGGTAGAAACATTACCATGGTGGAAAAAAATGTAACCACAGATTTGCAAAGACTGATAGTTTTATCCTAACACCAATGGTTCTATCTACCAGCCATGACCATGCCTTACCCCCTAAAACACTCAAAAATCCACAAAATCTTAAAAATTTTAACATTTTTCATGCCTATCCCACCCCCAAGCCCAACCATACATTCTAACATAAATTTTCCCAGTTCTAAACAAGTTTTCAAGTAATTATTTAAATTTAGGGAAAAAAACAAAAATGAGTGGAATTTACCTGCACCTACCCTATTCTTTTTGCTGATGGTATGTTTTCCATCATCTCCTTGTAGTTGTCAATTTAACTTATCTCTCATCTAATTCCATCATAACAAGTCCAAATCTCATTTTTTATAGATTTCAATTGATAAATGAATTCTAGCTTTAGTAACTTTTCAAATAAATAGTCCATTTTACTAGCCATTATGTTTTGAAAATTTTCCACTTTTAGAAATTTACCTTCAAAACTCACATTTTTTCACTTCTTGAACCATATTCAACATCTAACTAACCCAAAATATGTAAAAAATGAACAATTATAACATTTTATTTTATGTAACATTATTTTAAGGTATGTTGTTTTCTACTTTTGTTTTTTCAAGTCAACATCATTCCACACTAAGTTCAATCCCCTAACAAGATAGTTCAAATAGTATCTTCACCCCCACATACACAATAAGTAGGCTTGTCTCTATTTTGATTAATTAGCATGTTTTCCACTTTCTCGTTGAATTACACATGATCCCTATTCTTTTTTCAAAGGTCCTGAGGGTATCTCAATGGGATTCACTATGCTAGACAGATAAATAAGATAAATTTTCTAACCCTCTTTTTCTTTTCATTGCACCACTACTCAAGAAAACACCCTTTCCAAATCATGACAAGGCATGTCCCCTAGAGGGTAATATGCAAACACCCAAACTTTTCATTGGGCAACATTTTGTAACAAATCCAATGATGATGCAAGGAACTCCAATATGCTTAGACCTAGTTCTCTCCCCACTTTATTAGCCCATACCTCTTTCTTGGCCTTTGCACTTGTTACATTATCCTTTTCCTAAGTGTTTTGTTAAAAAGTTCAAAAATACAATGGTGTCGAAACCACCATGGTAGAAACATGTCATCATGGTAGTTCCATCTTTTGCCAAGGTGGAAATGTTAGCCAAGATGGCAGTTCTAAAAAATGTCATAGCAGTTTTGTTTCTACCACATGCATGAAGTGGAACTTTCATCATTGATTAAGCATTTTTAAAATTAACATCTAAAACTTCATTTTTCATGTGTTTTTCATTACTCTAATTATGTTTTCTTATTGGTTTATCTTGTGTTCACCTTCAAGGCTGCCCATGTTAACTATTATTCCTATTTTTATTAATCCTTATCAATTTAACTTGACCAAAATCATAGTCAATATTCAATTAACTCCCACATGTAACCTCCTCTCCTTCCTTACAAGTATATCACTTTTTATAGGTTTTTAGACCCAAAAATTATATCAGTGGTTTAATGTTTCAATTTTTACGAATCCCTACCCTACCTAATTTTGTTTTGGAAAAGCTTTACCTCAATCTATATTCATCTTCATGTCACTCTACATAAGTTTAGAGAATGAAACTCACCAAATTTACAATCAGATCTTTTTTATTCATGAATCAATCCAGCCATAATCCAACTACTTAAAATTGTGTATGTATTGCCTTTATTCTTTTCTCATCCTTTTTTTAGAGTTATCAAGGTCAATATTGATCAAGGAACTAACTACTTGAGGATCATATACATGCAAATACTATTTATTCAGCTTCACTTGGTCTCACCATTGATCAAGGTTTATGATTTATTTTTAGTTTTGTTTTTATTAGCTTAGTTTTGTCATTCGTTAGATAGATTCATATTTTAAAAAAATTAAAATGAAATAAAATAAATCATCTTCCTTCTATTTTTGAAAAAAAAATGTAGTTCTTCAATGTCTAACTCAAATTTGGCTCATTTTTGGTCACTTCAAAAGCACTTTGAAACCTCCTAGACAAAGATTACTTATTCATCCTCCCATTAATCACTCTGGATCTTGGGGATACTTTGATAGTGCTTGTCAAGGTAACCTTGCATATTGTGGAGCTAGTGGAATCCTATATATAAATACCAAGCTCTTCTTTCATTTCAAGGCTCGTCTGGACACGATACAAATAATTTTACTAAACTGATGGAAATTAAATTACTACTCAAACTTAATATTGAGAGATAAGTTCAATCTCTACAAATCTTTGGAGACTCACTAGTTATACTGAATTAGTTAAATTGTGTCATAAAAATGGAAAACCTGATTCTACTCCCCATTTTTCCAAGACTCACAACAGTATTCACTCCATTGATGTTCTTTTATTTTGTCATGTATACAAAGAGTTGAACACTGGCACTGACTCCCTCTCCAAGATGGTGTTATAACTGAATCAAGACATATGGGTCATCAACGAATATCATGAACATTCTACTCCAATCACACATCATAAAATGGTTTTGGAGGACTAACTCCTATTTTTTATTCTTCTCTATTTTATTTTGGTTTCTCATGTTTCTTGTATTGTTATCTGCTTTGCATTTATAACTACCCTACATCTTTTCCCTATTCCATTTCAATTGAGGATTTTTCTCTCATCAATTATTTTCACTGCATGCAACCATTGGCTCATTATTGGATTTTGGGCTATATCAGAGGATCATTCTTGGAGGTTTGGGATGGACTTGGATGTTTGGGGTGGATGTTGGGCTGGGCACTTTCCTTGCATGTTTCTTTCCTTTGTGGAGGTGTCGGTTGTGCCTTTCAATTTTGGGATCACCTTTGCTTATGGGAGGTTGATGGGTGTTGATCCTATCTTGGAAACTTTGATTATGACTGCTAATTTATTATTCTAACTATTGTCTCATTCTATGTGGTAGTGGGATGTTGCAAACACTATTTGGTCATTATGAGATGCCTTTTGGTCCCCCTTATCTCATTTTTTTCTCTCTGTTGCTCCTCTGCTTATTGTGGATTTGGTTGAGCTTTGTATTTTTCCCTTTTCTTATGGGTATTTCTTATCCCTTTGGTGTTGTGGAGAGTCTTATACCTTGTTTCTTGTTCTTTTTATCCTATTAACTTTGCTGCATTTACAAAGTGTAAATTCATTTTTATTAAATATGAAGTTACAAATTTTTTTCAGGGGGGAAAAAGTGTAGTTCTGATTCCTCTAGTTTATAGTTGAATATCAAAGCTTTAAAGAACATAATTGTACATTAAATATAGGGTAAATTAGGATAAATTTATAATTAGATAAAAACACCTATATTTATTATATTTTTAGTTTTATCTCAACATATATTCATCAAATAAGCACATAAACACGTATAAACACACTCAAGAGTTAGAAAAATCAAGACTTGCATACTAGATCTAGTTTCTCTCTTTGGTGTGTTAAATAAAATGATATAAATTAGAAAAATAAGAATTATATAACTTTAATCATTCAGTAATACAATCATTATATCTCTTTACAATCATCAAAAAATGATATTTTAGCTTACATACTAGACTATATCATAAAAAAATAGAAATTACATAGCATAGAAAAACCTTAGTCTCCAATATTAGTTCTTCACTTTCATGTTTAAAAAAACTTAATGGCATAGTATTTTTCATTTATTTTTATTCAAAAATAAAATTAAAATAACATTTCATTTGGTGCATGAAGGTAAAATTTTATAATCAAACTAGGAAAAGTAAAAATCAACACTTGCATCATTCATATGAAATTCTATTTATAACATTTGCATTCGTTAAATTGTTGAAAGGAATAAAAAGAAAAGTATTTATGCTTATTTTAATTTCATCTATTTAGTTTAACATTTCAAATATTTCATTTTCAAAGAGTAGTATATTTTTAATTTCCTTGTAAAACACTATTGAAAACATCAGAAACATAATCACACAACACCTTGTCAATACACATACAAGCCTAAAACCTTCCTTTCAAACATTCAAAATAACAAATACAGTTTTACAAATCATAATCTAATTAATCTATATGCTTTATAAATTCAAAACATCATTTTCCCCTTGAGGATGCTTCTAGAGCAACCATATCTTCATATAAAAATCATCTTTCCTAGAGTTAGATCTCCTATTTAAACTAGTAACATCCAAAGTGATATTAATGATAAGATTAGAATTGAAGTTTATATTCCACTCCCATTCCACAACTTATCATTAACTAAATTAACATTACTGACAATAAAGACCATGTATAAGTACAACCAATAGTTAGACTCCCTCATATGTTAGCTTATCAATTTAATGATCTCCAAGTCTAGACCTTTACTCTTCTTTTTATTCCTCCTCAGGATTAGTCTCATTATATTTTCATTTACTTTTTTGTATGACATTTACCCGACATAGTATGCCTAATAGAGTTAAGTAGTTCCTTAGATTCATCTAGACTAATTGTGCCCAATTCCCCATATCTAGTATCAACCAAGAGCTTTGGTATCTTGTTCTTACTCACACTGAGGGTTATTAGAATTTCATCTCCTCTTATTTTTCCACTCTCAATGATCAATGTGACACATGATAACTATTTTTGTATTTCTATGAGCACCCTTTACCACTAGATGTCTAAAACCCCATCTTTACACAACTTAATCAACCAAATCCATAGACCCATCACCCTATCATATTTTCATTGGTTGCCTCGGATAGACCTTTGTAATTTAAGGGCACAAAGGTTAGCATGTCATTTTACTTGTGTAAAGTGTCAAGTCCTTTAATGAATGACCTTTGATTTGTATTTATAGTGAACCTTTAAAAAAAAATTATTTGGCCAACTTATGAAATGTGTGGGATAATCCAAATGAATATTTTGAAATTTATAGGTTAGTCATTAAATGGCATGGGGACAAGGCCACTCTAGGTAGACAACTCCATGACAACATAACTATCTACTTAAAGTGGACCTATCCAAAAAAATAAAAAACAATTGTATTGAGGTTGTAAGTAGTCTGAGAGTGATATAAGGCATTTTGAGCATTGACTTATAAATTATTATGTAGTAGTGATGGCAAAT
The DNA here is from genome assembly GCA_037957365.1 of Torreya grandis. Classification (NCBI taxonomy): domain Eukaryota; kingdom Viridiplantae; phylum Streptophyta; class Pinopsida; order Cupressales; family Taxaceae; genus Torreya; species Torreya grandis. The sequence goes on from JARHVA010002867.1 coordinate 2,239,763, forward strand.
ATAAGGTTCAAACCCACATATAAATAAATGACGATAGGAATGACAAAAAAAGTTAACATATTTGATGTAAGTCAAATGATTTAATATATGTCAAAAATCAAGTACGTATTACCATATTTAGGTATCTACATTAGCTGATAGTAATTTTATTTAAAAACTACTTTCATTAGCTTACACTAAGTTATAATAATAAATATATTACCTTTCCATTGCTATCCTTATTAAATTGTAGTAAGCTAAATTAAAAAAAATCAATAAATATGGCTTGCAAAATCCTATAGTTATTTAAATAAATTAAGTTTATTTTTATATCCCTAAAAAATTAATCAAAGATAACTAATTTTACTCTTCACATCTTTCAGGTGGAGTACATGTTGTTATCATTGCATTTATATGGCATGGATCCAAGAACTATGTGAAATCTACATAATGCTTACCATTTCCTTGTGATGCTTTAAGTCTTTGGTTGCTTGATATTTTATTATGATTTACACAATGTGTATTCTTACATTGTGTTGGTGTCATATGATGCAATGTGTTGTGTGTAGGTGTTCAAAGCATAAAGATTGTACGACATGTTCCCTGTAATTATGTGAGAGGCACATGATGCAATGGGTTATGTATAAATTTACATAGAGTTTTGAAAATAAAAACATAAATCAAGATGATATAATAAGTCTACATGTAGATCAACAATGGATGACTCAATATAAACCAAAGGGGCCACAACGCATGGGACTAAGACAATGCAATAAGGTTTTGGTAGACCCAATGTTATATAGTAGACTCCTTTTAAGGGATAAATATAATAGAGGAGAAAGGAGAAAAAAAGTATTGTGGGAGGCTAAGAAGAAAGATAAAGACCACCAAAAGTCATAAATTGCACCATTAACACCTATTTTAAAACCATTAATTCATAAGTACACCTAGGGATTAGCTTTAATGGTCGATGTTGCCCATTAGGTAAAACAATTATGATGACCACTCATTCAACATTTCCCTTCAAAATTTAGAATAGTTCATCTTTAGAGAAGGAAACATCAAAATATTAAATACATATTTAATATGAAATAAATAAATATGTCTATAATCATTCCAAAAATGTAACAATCCACCCTATTTTTTGCCTTTCATCTAAATTTTTCGTTGTAAAATTCCAACCATATTTTAAAATTAAAAAATTAAAAAAATCATATGACTATCCAATTTAAGTATGAGTACACCAAGATCCTAAAAACATATAATCTAACTACTTAAAACCAATTTATAGGTGTTTAGAACACAATTCTAGTAAATAAAAGTAATGTTTCAAATACATCTCCAAAAGGCACAATGAGAAATAAAAATGGGTAAAAACTTCAACTTAAATATCTAGTTACTTGAAAATACATCAAAAATTATGAGTAGTGATTGATGGATTCTTCAACTAGTAAGACCAAGCATCATCGACAATTGGGAAGTAGGCAAAAGACCCAAAAACATGACTGGTAGGAAAATGGCAAGGCTAAAGGGTGATAAATAGTTTTGTTTATCAATCTTCCATTTATCTCATCCGTAACCAATACCTACCAAACCCATCACACATATACCATTATGACAATCCATTGTAGTTAATTTTATCACACACTTAATGTTATGATGGGATGTCAAGGGATTCCCTCCAAAGTTTATTTGGCCAAAAAAATGGGAATAGCTTCATTCCATGTTAGTAAACACCATGAAGTAAAAATTATAATGATTGGTGATGTTAATGACTTTATCTTCCTTATCCATAATACCCTGCAGGACTAATCCTCAGTGCCCTACTTTGTAACCTCTTAAGTCCAACATGTGAAAATATAAAAAGGACCCTTTGAAGCATTCATGTAGTGATGTCAATGATAATTTTACCTTGACTTACACACATCAATTTGTAAATAAAATGAGATCCCTGTATAAATATTATTATTTGGTGTGATTTTATTGAACTAATTAAAAAATTGCATACATTTGTATCAAATTTTTTAGGAGGTATTCGTAACCCTCAACTGCATAAGATCACATAGGATTTCTCATAAATTGTTCAACTCTAGATATAGGACCTTCTCAAATGCCCTTATATCATCATCATTATTGACATCATATCTTTGTGTGTTGATCTTCTTCATCTTTCCATTTTATCTTTCATAGATATTATGCATATATATTACATTTTATTTAACTAAATATGAGGGCTCATACTCTATTTGGGGAAATAATACCATTTCAATTATCCTTGAATATTTGAGCTGGTGGTGCTTATTATTTCCATCAAGCCTAATCTTGATTGTATTTCCATCATACATGAATCCAATATACTTATTTTGAATATTGAATGTAGTTTGAATACATTCTAACCATTTTTGGCCAAGTGTAGTTAGTCATTGTTCTATAGTCCACATCATAAATATCGATTATCCACAACATTTGATCCACAAAAAATTAGCAATGTAATGTGGCCTATCAATCCATCAAAATAGGTATGGTGTTGCAATTAATCTATCTGATGACCCAACTATTGTAAAAATGAAAATTTGCATGTGTGTCCCCTCTTCTACATTTATTTGAATCTATTGCTAATAATTACTCTTAATGTATACTTAAATAATTAATGGGTCCCTTCATGGATGCTTATTCTCTCTATGTGATTTATTATTGTACTGAGACCTAGTAGAAACCACTATCAATAGATTTTGTAACTAAATTATTGTGATGATTTATTCACTCTTAAACTTCTAAATATTTTTCTGCAACATTTCACAACCATGTATTTCATGCCCATTTATTCTATGATAATAAAAAATGAATTTTATTCTAGATGCAATAATCGACCCATAGCTTTATGTCAAATGGAAGGTAGAACAATCAATTTACTTTCAAGTACTATCTGTAATATAATGATTTATTTGTATTATGCACTAGTTACATGTGATTTAATAGAAGGTTATGTGTCCACAAGCTCTACAATATTTTTTGACTTTGTCACAATCATTAGGTATTCACATTTGATACATCGTGAATTGTGTTATGTCTCTTATGGTTTACTCAAATTTAATCTCACAAAATAATGCCTCGATAAATCACTTAGCATGAAATATTTTTATCTTGTATTGATACTACAATAATTATCTATATTTACATCCTCGTTAGTGCTTGAAAGGGTGATGCAAAGCATCACAAGGTATTAAGTATGCCAATATCTCTTAGAGTTTCATTTTTATCAATTTTAGTCTTGTGAGGGTGTTAGAGGTCTTTTAGGGACCATTAGGTTGTTTTGGAGTGATTGAGATTCTTTGTGTTAGTGTTTTCTATCCATTTCAAGTTTTCTCACCAAATTCAAGATTTTAATATTTGAATAATAGAACTTGGCCTAGAGTGTTGTTTTGAGTCTTATGTGAAATCCAAGGTGGTCCAATGTTTGTAATAGGTCCTAAGAAGGTGTATGAGGGTGTTTACACATTCAGATAATGGAAAATAAGTGTGATATAAGAATTTTACTCAAGAGAGGATGGTTAGTATCATGTTAGTTTCAAAATAAAAATAAAATGAAAGAAACACACTAACTAGCATAACATCTCTAGGCCTAGACACTAGGGAGAGTTTAGTTAACAAGCACGAATAAAACACACAACTAAAATACAAAAAAAAAAAAACTCTTTTACCTTTCTCAGATGCTTCAAAATGCTTGTTGTAGTGGTTTGCTTGGTTTGTGCTCATGAAGTCATCATCAATAGAAGTTTAAATACCTCCATCTCTCCTTGTCACCTTTGGCTTGGCTTGGAACTAATTTGGCATGGTAACACTAGTTGCAATGGCTTTTGAAATCATTTGTGCATTATAAATTTATATTATCAAGACTTTTGAAGATATTTGATCATAATAACTTTGCACCAAAATAGCTTAAAAATGATGTTCATGGCCTCTCTATTTATAGATTTTTTAGAATGATCAAAATCAACCTGAACCATCCATCTCAAAATTGAGATATGTGGCTAAAGATTAATCTAATTTTATAATTAAAATTGATAAATAGGCTCATCAATATTTGGGATAGAAGAGCAATTAAGAGGCATGGAGGGCTTTGATGAGGCATGTGAGGTATGAATCCTTATATTTATGACATTTATGGTCTAGAGATGTCTTCCCAAAAAATGAGGTCATCTGATGATGTAGATATTCAATATTCATTTCCAAAACAAATTATTCAACAAGTTTTTATATAATTCTTTGTTAGGCCTTGATTTAAGTTAATTATCTCTTAAGCATGTTTAAACACTTTATGCACAAATTACTTAAATTGGTCAGAATGTCTTGTTATTGGTCTATAATTTGACTGGATTGGAATTAGAAGTCACTGTCAGATGCATTGAATCTATTATTTTATTTAGGATTTGACTAACAATAAATAATGAAGGCATGTGTGTTATATAAGAGATTTGATAGAAAAGAGCAATCTAGAGCATCTAAGTGCAAAATTGATATTTTGACTCAAAATGATCTGATCAAAGTTAGTTGGCCCATAAATTACATTGTTCCATTTAGGAATACCTTGGCCAAAATTGGCACTTGAATATGTCAGTTTCACATCATTTAGCACGTTTTAATGTTTTTAGGCTAATTATATATTTGAAGTGGAAATTGGTCAAAAACTTGATTAGGGGTTATCAGTGGTCAAATTTAGGTGTCTACAGTTTACCCCTATTTGAGAATATTTTATAAATCATAGGTAAAATAATATCTTTTCAAATTATGAGAGATGGCTTGTATGCCAAAAAATAAGATGATGGTTGAAAATCAAAGATTCAACTGGTTTTAGAAAGCCTATAATGATGCCCCATCAAGGGTGTGGCCATCACATTTGTTGATGGACGGTCTCTTGAAAAGAAACAAGAAGAAATGTGGGATTAACCCATAGTTGAGATTAATTTAAATGAGAAAATGTTTGCATGCATTGATGTAAAAATGATATTGATTTGCCCAATAGTGGTTATAATAAGGGTTAAAAGTTAAAATAATAATTTGCCCATAGGTGGTTATAATTATTAAGAGGACCTAGATTGGTTAAATATAATTATACCCCAGTTAAGGTTGTTTAGCAAGCACTACTCAAGGATATAGCCTGGAATACAGATTACATATGAGTGGATGCAAAGTGATGAAATATATGAATAAAAAAATAAGATTTATCAGTGTGAATGATTTAGTTGTACCTACTAATGAAGAGATGCTGACCCTGATTAGCAATGATAAAAATAGAATGGTTAATGGGTTGATTTGATCAAGGGTGGGATGGGAGGATTTACCAAGGTGCCAAGGAGAAACTTCTATGGCTCCATTAATTATACACCTTCTTGAAGCTTATTTTTGTTGTAGCATGTGACAGTAGACATCATGATAGAACACCATGAAGATTTAGCTAAAAAATACACAAAGATTGACTCCTGATATCTAATAAACACTAAAAAATAATGCACAAATGATAAAAACCATGATAACAATGTTAATGAATGAATATGGATGGACTCAAGAATAATGTGCTTGAGAAATCATCCAATGAACACATATGGATTGAGTCGAGGCAACAGTGTTGAAATCAAACAAACATGAAAGTGAATAAACAAATAAGTAAATAGAAAAATAAAAAAATGAATAACCAAATTTAAATAAACAAACAAATAAAAAGCTTGAAAACATAAGAAAAAAATCTTAACAATGACCATGCCCCAGTAAAGTGGATTGAGGATAACTAACTAAGCTTAGACAAGATAAATATTTTTGGTATTTTTAGAATGTTATGAATATTTTTGACATTTTGAGGTATCTTAACTCATTAGAGAATGACAAGATATTTGCTCACAAAATGGTGAGAGTGTTTGTCTTAGGTTGCTCACAAAATAGTGAGAGCATATGGAAAGAGGGACTGAGGTTGTTGAAAATATTATCATTCATGTCAAAGGTTAACATTATTAATAATAAATGTTCCATTGCATTTAATGGTGTTTTTAATATTCATATATTGGCTAATATATGTTAATATTTATTTAATATTAATTAATATATTTTTAGTTGCATATAAGTCAAAAAAGGCCCATAGAGAAGTCAAAGAGTTACAGAGTAAAATATGAAAGAGGAATGGGACGTATTTTCTCATGAAGAATCATCTTGAGGAATTTTAAGAGTCACCATATAAAGACAAAAAGGGGTATGATGCATTTTTCAATGAAAAAATACATTGAAAAATACAAAAAGTCACCAAGATAAAGATAAAAGAGGAAATGATGTTTTTGCTTATGAAAGGTCACCATATGACTTTTCAAATTCAAAGATACGAAGGGTCATGCAATTTTAACACTATTTTTCATGAGGATTGAAGGGTCATAAAGGGTGAATGCCAAAGGTCATTTTTAAATCCCTAAATAAATTCTTGAGAAACCATTTATAAGATGCAAGAGAGTGCATGGTTTATATTTATATTTGAAGAGAAAAAAATAAGAGATATTGTAGAGTTCTATTATTTGTTGAGTAAGCAACATTGAGAGATAGTTATGTTTTATACATAAGAGGGGTTGGTGCTCCTGTGGGTTGGTGCTCATAAATCTTTAAAAGGGGTTGGTGTTCTTATGGGTTGGTTCTCACAAATAGTTATTGTGTTGGTGCTCAGTAAAGGGGTTGGTGCTCCTGTAAGTTGGTGATTGCAAACTTTATAATTTGAGTGGGTGTTCATTCATATACTTGAGATTGTTCTCTATAATTTTTTCTACTTTGAGTTTCCATATAAAAATTTGGTGTGTCTCTCTCTTGTGTGGTGCATATTATTGTTTTAGTTTTATTACATATCTTGAATGTGTGGTTAAGTGGTTAAAAAAAATTGATTAAGAAATAAGATATATAATACACTGATTCACCCCCACTCAGCATATTTTGTGCTTAATAATTAGTATCAGAGCATGTTCTTTTAAAAAAGTTATATAGTTTGAAGGTAGATCGGGAAAGCACGATGGCTGGATCACATGAATGTTTTTTAATAAATAAGACACATTTGTTTGATGTGATAAATTATTTTTTTTAGAGCATAACGATGAAGACATATTTGATGGTCCTTGGATTTGACATATGGCAAGCAATGGTAGAGGAATATGAAGAACCACAGACACTTATAACTATTTTGACAGAAAAAAAGGCAAGTGAAAATAATACTAAAGTTTTAAATGTTATTTTATGTGATTTATGTGAATCAAAATTTGTTAAAGTCGTGCACTATAAATTTGTTCATAGAACTTGGGTAAAATTTAAGAATAGTTACAAAGATGATGAAAAGGTTTAGCAAGCCAAGCTTCAAACTTTTAGAAGATAGTTTGAGAGTTTGAAGATAGAAGAGGAAGAAAATATAACACGTTATTTTTTACGGGTTAATTAAATAGTTAATCAGATTCAAAGTCTTGAAGAAAAGCTAGAAGAATCAATTGTGATTCAAAAAAATTTAAGATCTCTACTATTGAGATATGATGCAAAAGTTTTGACAATTGAAGAGATGAAAAATTTATCTAAGTTAAATATGGATGAGCTACATGGTATTCTTACAACATATGAGATGCGGATCGAATAAGAGAAACCCTCAAAAAGAGAAGTTGCTTTCAAGATATCAAATAAAGAGAAGGCTAAGATTCAAGAATCAAGTGATAGTTACAGCAATGATAAAGATGACAACGGAGCTCTATTGATTCACAAGTTAAAAAATGATACAAGTATATATCAAGAAAAATTATCTTTTAAATATTTTAATTGTAAAAAAATTATATATTTTGTAGCTAAGTGTCCAAATAAGAGTAATGATGATTATAAAGAAGGAAAATTTACATACACGAAAAATTTCAAAAGAAAATTCAAGAAGGGATTTGAGAAGAAGAGTTTGTATTCTAAAGATCATATCTCAACCGAAGATAGTGGAGTCAATGATTCAAAAGAAGAAGAGATTCTATTCATGGCCATACATAAAGATGCCTCCATAAATAAAAGTACAGATGATCAAGAAAAAAATATGATGAAGCTGAAGTGAATCTGGAAGAAGAATTAATTTGTGCTTTAGAATAGTTAAAAGCTTTTGAAAAAAATTGAAGATTAAAGCTCCAGATAAAAAAAATAAAAATGAGTCAAAAAAATAATTGAATATCTACAAGCACACTTTGAAAAAGCCAATAAAAATAAAGAAGATCTAACGACATAGTAAATAATAGTAAGTAAAGAATGTGAAATGTATGTTATTAAACTTACTTCTTTAAAAGTAGATCTTGAGAAAATAAATAAAACAATCAATGATAGAGTAACCAATGATTCAAAATTTAAGAATAACATTAATATGTTGAATAAAATATTAGAAAATCAAATATCAACGTTAAATAAGACATATATTGGATTTGAAAAAGAGAAATGAGAGGCCACTACTTTCACAGACAAGGAAAAAAAAAGAGTTACGTTGAAGCTCTTACAAAAGAAGAAATAAAAAAAAAAGAAGTTAAGAATACAAAAAACATATCAAACAAAGAAGGCTAGAAGGAACAGAGTTACAAAAGGTAATCAGATCAGAGATACATAAATAAGTCTTATTTTTATGGTTACTATTTTTATTATAATCGATATGGTCATAAAAAAATAAAATATCAAAAAGGGCTAACAATTTTAAAAATAAGGAGAAAAAAGTCATGCATAGTCACAAAAAAGTCATGCATAGTCTCGCAAAAGTCACAACTCTTTTGCCCCTTTATCAGAATGTAATGAATAATCCATAATATATTATGAGTGTAATAACTTCAAACATAGTCTGGTACTGTATAAGTGTATTTGAGTTAGTCAAGAAGGACCAGAGTTTCAAGGCTTCATTCATCAAGAAGAAAGTTCAGAGAGGTTCATGGCAGAGAAAATAACTTGAAAAATCTATGTTGGTACAGATAGCTTTGCATCTAAAAAATGAAGAAAATCCATGGTTCATTAATAGTAGATGTTTGAGGCACATGACAAGAGACAAGCAAGTTCATAACATTGAAGAAGATCAATGGTGGTACAGTAAAATTTAGAGATAATACTATTGCCAGAATTACCAAAAAAGGTACACTAAGTTTAGATAATGGTAGAACTAAAATTAAAAATATTTTGTATGTAGAAGGTCTTAAGCATAATATTTTGAGTGTAAGTCAAATATGTGATTAGAGATATACACTAAAGTTTTATGTAGAAGGTTATGAAATTAGGAGAAAAGATTCAGATGTGTTGATTGCAGATGCTCAAAGAACATGCAATAGTTTGTATATGTTATCAAACATCAAAGGTCAAAGATGTTTGATTCAGATTGAATAAAGTTGGGTATGACACAGGAGAATGGGTCACATAAATTTTAAAAATCTTATCAACATCAGTAAAAAACAAGCAATAAGAAATCTTTGAAATATTACAAAACCATCCAACACGCTTTGTGGCCCTTATCAGCATGGAAAGTAGGTCAGAAGGTAGTTCAAAATAAAAAAGTATTTGACCACTTAGATGTTAGAGTTTTGTTTACACTGATCTGTGCAGACCTATGAGAAATCAAAGTACTCAAGATAATAAATAATTTATGTTGCTTATTAATAATTTTTTACTTATGACTTGGGTAATATTTTTTTTTTAAAATCAAAAGCTTTCAAAAATTTCAAATCATTCAAAGCATTAGTTGAGAATGAAATTAGTTTGAAGATTAAGTGTCTAAGATTAGATCAAGGAGGAGATTTCATGTCAGATCAATTTATTAAATTTTGTGAAGACTATGAAATAAAAAGATATTATTCAGTAGCCAAAACTCTACAGTAAAATATAATAGTTGAGTAGAGAAATAGAATAGCTCAGGAGATGGCGAGGATGATTCTAAATGAATCCAAGATATCAGATAAAAATTAGAGAGACGTAGTTTCTACAATAGTGCATATTTAGAATATAGAATTATTAAGAGTCAATAGTGATAATATTTATTATGATCTATGGAAAGACAAACCAACAATAGTTGATTATTTCAAAAAAATTAGTAGCAAATACTTCATAAAAAGAACTGATAAAAAATTTGGAAAGTTTGAATGCAGAGCAGATGAAGGTATATTTCTTGGTTATTCTTATAAAAGTAAAGCTTATAAATGTTATAACAAAAGAACCAAGAAAATTATTGAAAGTTCAAGTGTCAAGATAGAAGAAGATAGAATATAAAGAATCAGTGATCCAGTAGACATTTTTAAAATCATTGAAGAGAAAGATTTTGAAGAATCAAATGAAGATGAGAAGAAAGAGAAAAAAGATACTAAAGCTCCATCCAAATATGTTTAGAGAAATTATTATAAAAGTGACATTATCAAGGACAAATAAAAAAATTTGCACTAGAATAATGATGGTAAGTGAATATGAGAAAGTTAATTTCTCTTTGTTATCTAAAATTCAGCTTAGAACTTTTTCAAAAGCTAGACATGATAAACATTGAGTTAATACTATGGATGAAGAATTAAATCAGATATAAAAGAATGATACTTAGGAATTAGTGCCTAGACCAAAATATCATAATGTGATAGGAACAAAATGGGTTTATAAAAATAAATTGAATAAAAATGAAGAAGTGACCAAGAATAAAGCAAGACTAATATGTAAAGGATATGCTCAAATTGAGGGAATAGATTAGTATATAAGGTTAGAGGCTATTAGAATATTTCTTGCATATGTAGTATTTAAAAAATTTAAAGTGTTACAAATGAATGTCAAATATGCATTCCTAGGAGAATCTAGAAGAAGAGGTCTACATTGAGTAGTCAGAGGAATTTATTCTCTCAAATATTAGTAGTCATGTATGCAGATTGAAGAAAGCATTATATAGATTGAAACAAGCTCTTAGAGCTTGGTAAGTAAGACTTGATAAGTACCTACAAGATCAAAGTTTTAAAAGAGGATTTGATGACAGTAATCTCTACATCAAAATAGAAGGTGATCATCAATTGATTGTTGTGGTATATGTTGATGACATCATTTTTGGAGGAACATTGAAAAGATGACAAGAATTTTTTTTAATAATATGCAAAAAGAATTTGAGATGTCTATGCTTAAAAAATTATAATTTTTATTAGGATTTCAAATATTTTAGTTCGATAAATAAATTTTCATATCTTAAAGTAAATATGCTAAGAAAATGTTGATTTTTTTTGGTTTTGAGGATTGTGCATTAGTTGGCACATCAATGTGTAGAAGAAATAAGTTGAGCAAAGATAAAAATTCATCTATTGTAGATCAATTTTTGTATAGATCTATGATTGGTAGTTTCTTGTATTTGATAGCATCAAGGTCAGACATCATGCATGCAGTAGGTATAGTTATAAGATATCATTCATCTCTAAAATATAGTCATGTTCAATTGGTGAAAAGAATATTTAGATATATCACAGGGATATTAGATTATGGATTATGGTATTTTATAGATAGAGATTTCACTTTGTTTATACATATTCAGATTGGGTAGGGTGCTTGGATGATAGAAAGAGTACAAGTGAAGGAGTTTTCTTCCTTGGTGATAGCTTAGTATTGTGGCTAAGCAAAAAAAAAAAAATTAGTATCACTTTCTACAGCTGAAACAAAATATATTACAGTGGTATTATATTGTACTCAAGTGCTTTGGATGAAGCAAACTTTGAAAGATATCAAGGTAAAATATGATGAACCTATTTTTATTTTTTGTGATAACATAAGTGCTATTAATATTTTAAAAAATTTAGTGATGCATTCAAGAACAAAATATATTCCTATTAGATATCATTTTTTGAGAGAGCAGGTTATAGATCAATAGGTTAAGATAGAGTATATCGGTACTATAGAGCAAATTACATATATATTTACAAAGGCATTGCTAAAAGATATATTTGAGTATCTGTGGGAGAAGTTGGGAGTAATTTATTTTACTTTCTGTTATTGAGGTTCAACATCAGTTGAGGGGGAGCTAAGTGTTATCTCTAAGTAGACCCTTTGCCATTGATGTCAAAGAGGGAGAATAACAGGTACAAGTATAGATATAAGTGCAAAAATAGGTATAAGGAACATGTACAAGTTACTACAGTAAGGGGAAGTTACTATATATTTTTTTAGATGGTAGTATATGCAGGTTTCAAGGTGTGACAATTTTAGTTTGAGGTTGCCATCAGTGACAAAGGGAGAGATTGTTAGAAATATTGTAATTGATGTCAAAGGTCTAGCATTATTGGTGATAAAGGTCCCATTGCATTTAATGGTATTTTTAATATTTATATCTTGGCTAATATATGTTAATATTTATTTAATATTAATGAATATATTTTTGGTTACATATAAGTCAAAAGAGGGCCCATGAAGAAGTCAGAGAGTCATGTGGTAAAAGACGAAAAAGGAATGGGATGCATTTTCTCATGAAAAGTCATCTTGAAGAATTCCAAGAGTCACCATGTGAAGAAAAAAGAGGGTATGGTACATTTTTCTATGAAAGGATACTTTGAGAAATATGAAAAGTTACCAAGATAAAGACAAAAGAGGAAAGGATACTTTTGCTTATGAATGGTCACCATATGACTTTTCAAATGCAAGGATACGAAGGGTTATACAAGTTTGGTGTCATTTTCTATGAGGATTGAAGGGTCACAAAGGGTGAATGTCAGAGGTCATTTAGAAAGTTATAAATAAAGGCTTGAGAAGCCATTTGTAAGATGCAAGAGAGTGCATGGTTTGTATTTTTTTTAAGAGAGAAAAGTAGGAGATATTGTAGAGTTCTATCATTTGTTGAGTAAGCAACATTGAGAGATACTTATGTTTTATACATAAGAGGGGTTGGTGCTTCTGTGGGTCTGTGTTCTTGTGGGTTGGTGCTCACAAATAGTTATGTTGGTGCTTGACAAAGGGGTTGGTGCTCTTGCAAGTTGGTGTTTGTGAACTTTATAATTTGAATTGGTGCTCATTTATATACTTGAGATTGTTCTCTGTAGTTTTTTTCACTTTAAGTTTCCACATAAATTTGGTGTCTCTCTCTCTCTTGCATGGTGCATATTATTGTTTTAGTTTTATTGCATATATTGAATGTGTACTTAAGTGGTTAAAGAAAAAGAAATTTGATTAAGAAATAAGATATATATAATATATTGATTCACCCCTCCCTCTTAGTATATTTTATGTTTAACAAAGGTAACCTCAACATGAATTGAACATGACCCACATAGTCTTAAAATGACCTTACTTCATAGTAATTCCATCCACATAAAAGGCAAAGAAAAACCAACTAGGTCCCAACATGTTTTCAAATCCAGTAAATGGCCACTCAAATGAAAACAAAAATGGCAAGGTGATGCAAAAATGCATGATAAATAAGTGTTGCCTCTAGTTTATCTATAAGCAGTTATAACTAGGATACAATAGCGAAGTCAATGATACTAATTTGCCCATAGATGGTTATAATTAATAGCAAGACTGATGAAACATTGATTTGTCCATAGGTGGTTATAATCAAACTCAATTAAATAAACTTGATAGGATGAAATATATCTTTCCAAATCAACTATCACACTACTTTTATGGACTATCATTTGAACATGAACTTGATTGACTGTAAATCTTTATTAGAATTCCTCCACAAAAGATGTGAGAAGAACCAAAATAACTAAGATCAAAACAGGATTGGGTAGGATGACTAAAAATAGGCTTTAGTCTAGATAGGAATGGACTAGTTAGATGGCATGGTCTTGCTAAAGATAATGATGGTTTGATAAAATGGTAAGAGAGTTGCCCCAAAGTGGTGGGGTGAATGGTAGGATACATGACAATGGCAAAAAGATATGTAACAACAACAATGGCATGGCAATGTGAAACAATATGGTATATGTTGTTGGTCTGGGTGTCATTTTTGATTTTGTTATTCTTGTTGATGGGGAGATGCATGATCTAATCAACAAATGATACGAATAAAATACTTGATCATGTTAATTTTTATCCCACATATTGTTTGAATAACTACTTTGTCAAAAAATTGATGTAGATTTAGCTGTTGAAAATGCTTTTGTGATCTTTATTGGTCATTGATTCTGATTCCTTCAAGCATTGAGACAAGATATCTTTGTAGCCTCTGTAAAGAAAAGTGTGGACATGGATGGTAAATAAAGACAAATATTAGATGGTAGGTTTGATTATGAAATGGAATGGTAGATGATAATGGAATGTGAAAACGCTGAGAAATAAATGAAGATCGGGACATTCAGTCACATATAATGTTACTAATGTCAGATTTGACATAATTTTGGTTGTGGTGGGGCTGAAGACTTGTTTTTTTGATAGGACCACCAATTTTTGTTGTTGTTTGATCTTGATAGTATCTATCATTTGATTAGGCTATAGATTGAAAGCTATTTTGATTTGATCTTTGATTTTGTCTTCATCAAGTAGTGAAGAAATTTTGTGCTCAATTATTGGTGCCCCAATGATGTTTTCACCAATGAAGTTGTCTTGATTGTCATGTAGCACCTTCAAAAAGGTTTCATTAAAGAATATTGACTTTTAACTTTGATTGTATTCTAGCACTTCTTAAAATGTTTCACTAAAAAATGTTGAGTTTTGACTTTGATTGTTCCCTAGTGCCTCCAAAAAGGTTCACTAAGAGAGTGCCCTTCTGCTACATAAATGTGGTCTTGACCTGCTTGATCTTCTTCAACTGCTATATCACCATGGATGTATCTCAACAAAGTATGATTTTGTTGGTCCCAATTGACACTTATGGGAGATGGAATGCCAATAATATAGCTATTTTGTTAATGATGGAATGGCCTATAGAATGGGTTTTGGCATCATAATCCTTGTATAAAATACTAGAACTTGTGTCAAAGATGAAGTACTCATCTTCAAAAACCATAGGAGCACAAATATATTCAAATTAATCTATGAGGCATGCGTAACCAATATCATAACAACCACAAACATATTCTTCTTCTGAATTTGATTCTAACTCAAGGGAATATGAATCCGATGTTGATTTAAATTCTAATTTTGATGCTAAATCTAATATCAATCCAAGAGTAAAACCTAACTCTAACTCTAATTCTTCATTTGATGGATACTTTGTTACAATGATGTCTTGTTAAATATTTGGTTTTGGACAAGGAATGGCCTATGATGGCATAATGGGCTTCACAAAAACTAGTTTGTCAAAGTGAGACTCCTCTAAGATGGGAAAACGGTCAAGAGACAACTCTTCAGAGATTGGCTTGTTAATAGGAGGCTCTTGAAAAATAGGCACATGGTCAAAGTAATAATTTTTTCAAAGGCAGTTATAATCATTAAGAAGTGACTTAGCAAAGACTAGCTCATCAGAGTGAGACTCATCGATAACTGGGATAGGATCAATGGTGATTCATCATAGGGTAACTTATCATAAGTGGTTGGTTCAACAAAAACATCTTGGATTGGTTGGTTCTCTTGGCCTTGGTTTTCAATGAGTTAGAAAATACCAATTTTGAACATAGATTGGTATTCAAAGGACTGAATGGATTGAGGTTTGGATGGGATCGGTATTGGATGAGGAATGAATTACGGTTGGATAATGATAGGCCATTAGAGAGCATGATTACTTTCATGAGCCAAAATACAAAGTTCTGAGATGGTAACGATAGGCTATTGTGGGGCTTGATTGCTCATACAAACCAAAGGACTAGGTTTTAGAATGATGAAGGGGTGTTATGGAGCTTGATTACTTGCACAAACCAAATGATGAGGTCTTGGTATAGAAATAGTTGGGCATTCTGGAGCTTGGTTTCTCGCATAATCAAAAGGTTGAGGTCTTAGTATGGGAATGATGTGACATTATAGTTTTGGAATAGAAATGTTATGATGTGGCAGAGCCTGATTATTTGCATAAACCAAAGTATCCAAGTTTTCCTCATAAACCATATCATCTCAGTTGTGAGTTAGCTCATAAGCTAGTTCTTGACTATGTTCCATGTACTAATTATTACAAAGAGGGTATGGATTCGTATCCCAAATAACATTATCTATAGTTGGGTCTTCAAAGTTCTCCTCATAAGTCTTTTCAAACCAATCCATGTTTTGATTTGGATTTTGTAGATTTTGACTATGTTCCCCATATGGAGTATTATAGAGAGAATAACAAAACTCTTTAGAAAATCTTTCTCTATATGGGTTCCTAGTCGGATTTTATGCGGCCAATCTATCATAAGTTGGATTGTACATGACTCCACTATAAGTGTAGCTAGACATATTCATGTAAATGACGAAAGCTCTAAAACAAAAAGAGTTAGATTTTTACAAACTCTAAAACACTATCCAAAGGATAAATGGTTCAAAATTGGTCTAACTTGGTTGAAGGGGTGGAGTTATATCTCTAATATAGTCTGAAAGTGGAGCTATATCTCCAAAATCATTTGTGATAAGACTTGGCATAAAATAGTATAACATCAAATGTCTAATGTCAAATGTCATACATATAAAAGGTCAAGCGTCTAAATAAAAATTGGCATGTCAAAGGTCTAGGTCAAAGTGTTCCAAACAAGGTCTAAACTACAAAATGGAAAAGTTGAGTTACTAGGTATTTTATCTAAACATAGAGTCAAAATCTAGGCTCAAACAAACAGGCACGTGCTAAGACTTTTGGCCAAATGGCATCAAGCTAGATTTGAAACAAAGGCTGATGTGATTTGATTTAATCTAACAAGTTTGGAAATAATTTTGACATAAACCTAACACACGAAATCAAACATAAACATAATCAATTAGCATAGGGCATAAAATAAAAGGCTATTTAAAGAAAGACAGTGTTTTTCCAAAGAAAGGCACAAACAATGATAATGATAGGTACTGCACAAACAAACCATCAATAGTTTTCAAATTTAGGTAATCGATTAACCAAAGTTATGCAATTTAAAAGAGAAAGATCTATGTATCAGCCCCACGAATTAAGGCCTAAATAGAAATCAATCAATGTTTGAATCCAAATTTGACAAGGATAATTGAAAAATCAATTTTTAAAACTAGGATTTGACCAAACAAGCTAGACAAGATTAGATAACATGATGGCATAAGACAAAGGTCCAAATGGTATACATGACATGGTTTGAAATAAATGATTTTTGATACAATGGTAAACAAGTCTTGAAATAAATTAAACAGCTTAATGATGTAAGCATGCTCGAATGATGTGATCTATGTTATGTTTCAAAGACTCAAAAGGTTCAAAATGTTTTGACATGATTTGGGCAGCATAACACTACCCTCCTCAACTCAAATTACACACACACAAACAAGTTTAAAATTTTTCAAGGCATAAGTGACATAAAATGGTCAGCATAACACCTCTTTAGACAAAAGAGTGACATATAGATAAATTGGTTTTGACATGGCTTATAAACAAACAAACAATTTTTAGTCTCAAGACATACCAAAAAAAAATGACCAAAATATACTAAGTATACTCATCCAAATCCTAACAAGGGTATGACAATGTGGGGTTGACTAAACTAACAAGATTTCAAATATTTATAGGGGAATCAATTGAAAAATGACTTTCATGTCAAATGATGCAAAAGACAAGCACAAAAATTGGGTGATCATGACATTGGTTAGTTGTAAAAAGGTCTAGTCCTTTTTACAACCACTACATCTTGTTATTCGCTCAATGTAGTGCGATGTCCAAATGTAGATACGTCTCGTGTAAAACTCTAATTAGGAGCCAAATAAATTCAATGTCAAGAGATGAAACCCTAAGTTAAAAGCTTCCTTAAATAACTCATGAGAAGTGATGAAGTCCCCCTCACAAGCCAAGTTTGCATAAAAATAAAGAAAGCATGCAATAGAAAGACTTTAGGGTCATTTTCAAGATCACCTAGACTTTGACGAGTTTTTGGAGAGTACTTTAGATGAATTTTTTTCTAAGCCTTGGACTCGGCTACTTGCAATAGAAATGGCATTTTTGATTCCAAGGGTTTTCGAAAGGGGACAAATAGAAGAACATACACGCAACATCCCTCTTTTTGCCAAACAAAAATTTAATCTAAATAACTAAGTGAATATAAAAAGATTGAAAAGGTAAGTTCATTTTTAAGTCCAAATGGAAAATGAGGTGGTATTCATTTGAGCCCTTGATCTTAGTTGCAAACTTTGAAAACATTCACCATAAACATCTTATTTTTTTGTTAAACATCAAAACAAGGTTCCTAATTAATTTTTAAGCATGCAAAAGGTGATCCAAACATGTTTTTAACAAATGTCAAGCTTGGTACTTTAACAAAAACATTAGCATGTCCTTTAGCCTTGAAGCTCTTTTAGGTTTGAAATAATGAACTTTAAAAAAAGAGCTCTTGATTCTATGTTTTAAGAAAACACAATGATCGACGTCAGTTATATAACTGATAATGGTTACACTAGATAACCGATGATGGTTATCTAATCAACATCGATTATATCAATAGTGACTGATGATAGCTATCCAACTGATGTTGGTTTTACTAACTGATGTCAGTTACTATGTAAACATGTGACAAAGAAAAATGGCAAAACAAAGTTAAAAAATTAATTTTCAAGAGTTTTAATGATCCAAATGAAGATTATAAAGCTACAAAATGATCTTCTTCATGTGTGAGATGTGTTTGGTCCCATCGGACATGCCATATGTGATCTAAGAATTTGACTTAAGAGAGGATGGTTAGTATCATATTAATTTCAAAATGAAAAGAAAATAAAAGAAACACACTAACTAGCATAACATATCTAGACCTTGACACAAGGAAGAGCTTAGTTAACAAACATAAAACTAAAATGTAAAATAAATCTTCTTTTATCTTCCTTGGATGCTCTAAAATGTTTGTTTTAGTAGCTTACTCAATTTATGCTCATAAAGTCCTCATCAATGGAAGTTTTGCTACCTCCATCTCTCCTTAACACCTTTGGTTTGTGGCTTGGCTTGGTTTGAAATCAATTTGGCATGGTAACACTAGTTGTAATGGCTTTTGAAATCATTTGTGCATTATAAATTTGCATTATCATGACTTTTCAAGATATTTGAGCATAACTTTGCACCAAAATAGATTAGAAATGTTGTTTATGGCATCCCTATTTATATATTTTTGAGAATGATCAGAATCAACCTGAACCATCCATCTCAAGATTAAGATGTGTGGCTAAAGATTAATCCAATTTTAAAATTAAAATTGATAAATATGGTCATTAATATTTGGGATAGAGAAGCAATTAAGAGGTATGGAAGGCTTTGACACGGCATGAGAGACATGAATCTTGATATTTGTGGCATTTATGGCATAGGGATGTCTTCCCAAGAAATGAGGTCACCTGATGATGTAGATATTCAATATTCATTTCTAAAACAAATCATTCAACAAGATTCTATGGAATTCTTAATTAGGTCTTGATTTGGGTTAATTAGCTCTTAAGCATGTTTAAGCACTTTGTGCACAAATTACTCAAATTGATCAGAATATCTTGTTATTGGTCTAAATTTTGATTGGAATTAGAAGTCACTGTCAGATGTGTTGGATCCATTATCCCATTTAGGATGTTACCAATAGTAAATAATAAAGGCACGTGTCTTGTGTAAGAGATTTGATAAGAAAGAGAAATCCAAAGCATCCAAGTGCAAAATTGGCATTTTGACTCGAAATGATCTGATCAAATTTAGTTGGCCAATAAACTGCATTGCCCCATTTAGGGATACCCTGGCCAAAATCGGCACTTGAATATATCAATTTCACATCATTTAGTGTGTTTTAGTGTTTTTAGGCCAAATTGTGTATTTTAAGTGGAAATTGATCAAAATCCTGATTGGAAGTTATCGGTAGCCAAATTTAGGTGTCTACAGTAAGAATGTATGCTAAGAAAAGACATTTGTAATTGCCACTCCTACATGGGAGATGGCAAGAAAAAAAAAGTTCGCTGGCATGTTAGCATAATAAGAGGTGGATAATTTCTATAAAATATTAGACTATGTGGTAATAAGGTAGGATAAGAGATAATTTCAAGAAATCAAATAGGCAGAGTTTCATAAAAGACAAGGATGGATCAAGAAGGAAGAACTATACCATTGTAAAGTTCTATATTTGTATGATCAAAGAATAAAAGAGTGTTTTGAGAGAATTTGTGGATTTACATATAATTGTGGTATGTAATAACCTATTAATTATTTTTCTCTCTTGGTTATAATAATATTTTGGTTTGGATCTTCAGGTTAGTAACAAAATCCAAACTTGAGATAACTCTGTTTTATGTCACAGTCATGTAATAACAGTAAAGAGAGGTTTGTGAAGTGTCATTCAATTATTGTGGATTACATAATGTGATAAGAAGTCTTTTTTTGAGGTTGATAATCTATGTGGATACTTAGCAATCAGTTTAGAAATCAAGATTCATTCAAAATATTTCAATAGTATGCACACAATCAATTGAGAAGCAATTTTGGGTTATGTCATAGTCTAGAATGGCAAGTAAGTAATGTCACTTTGAGGATTGTCTATGAGGTTATTTAAAAATTTTGGGTTCTAAAAATAGTGGAGAGTTGTAGGTTATGAACACAATCCTTTTAGAGCTTCAAATTTCCTTTGAAAGAGAAAGAATTAATGAACTTGCACACACAATCCATGTTTGAGAACACAAAATTATGTATAATGGTGGATTAAAGCCTTATGAGCGTTGATATAGACCAAATAACCATTGGGATAGGTGTAATTAGGTGGGTTAGACCCTAATATATAATTTTTTTCAATTGAAATTTTTAAAACTCTTGAAATCCCTTTTTATTCACTCTCAACCTACACAGGTTTATGGTAAGATTAACCTAGGGTTTGTATATGGAAACTTACATAATTCCTTATTTCATTAGAAAAAATATTAGAACTTTATAATACACTTGGTTTTGAGGTATACTATGTGATTCAATAGTTTCCATAATGCACCAGACCGTACAGTACAGATTTTTGAATTGTGTGCTTACTTGAGGCCTTAAGAGACCTAATTAGAATAAGGGTGTGTTGAGTTAGTAGGTTGCATTAAGAGTTGAGCCATGAAATTTTAGGTGAAGCATAATAAGGATAAAATTTATCTAAATATTTCCTTGTTTTTTTATAACATCATAAAATTGGTCAAACCATAAAGATTTGTTCTTGAGGGTTACTAGCTAAGTGACCTTAAAGAGAGAAAAGTTGATTGGGTAAAGAGTTATAATATAGAGATTGTATGATTTGATGATAGGTGTATAGAAGTTTTAATAGGTAAATGGATGGTCCTTAGAGTCCTTGAAATAAGGTAAGAACCATGAAACTATGAATGAGGCCTTTAAGCCTATAAAGCTAACTCAATTGAGAAAGATAGAAAAGAATGGAGAGTGAAGTAATGATGAAAGATATATGAAATGATGGTGTTGGTGTAGAATGAGACAAGAATGTAGAGAGTAATGAAGATGATAGATATTTTAGATAGAAAAAAGAGCATATGCATGTAAATAATGCTTATGATCCTATGAGAGATAGATTGATCAAGAGAGGTCAAAGAACAAGTGATGTACATGCAAGTTGCAAGTAAGGTTAGAGATCATTAAAGGCATTACAAGGAAGATCAGATCATGTATGATATTTGAGGCATATGTAGGCATAGGCCCTACATCAAGTGGCATTAGAGAAGGTAATATCTTGTTATAGATTGTGATTTCTAATATGATATGTTGCCTTTTGAGGTTATTTAAAGTTGATATGTGAGATTATTAGATATTACATGAAGCTAAGTTTTAGGAGTACAATAAGAGAGAGATTTGAAAATTTATGGTAGATCAGCCCTAAGAAGAGAGCTAGTAAAATATCAAGAGAATAGAGAGACTCCAAGTAAGATCCATAGTTCCAAGGTGAAAAATACTTTGACAATTGAAGATGAAGGTTGAGAAGGCAAAGGAGACGAAGGGCATGGTCGAGTTAGACTACCACAAATAGAGAAAGAGGAATGAAAACCCAAATATAAAGGGGTTGAATGTTGAATAAGAGGTGAATGAGATAGATAAAAGGTTATAGAGAGTAAATATTTTGGTGGAGTTCATGCAAGAAGAAGAGAGCCAATGGTATGGCTAGGTGATGATAAAGAAGATGGTTAAGTGATGTATAAGGCTACTATGGAGAGAAGGAGGAAGATTATCATTATATAAAATGAGAATAAGAAGAAGTTATTATGTAGGCAACTCAAGGATAAGATGAAGAATCTCATGATAGATGAACATGAGAAAGGTGAGCAACACCTTGTAAAGAAGGAGATGGTCATGAACACAAAGCAACTTAAGAAGGAGGAGATGGATGCAAGCAAGCCTCAAATGTTTAAATCTAAGGATTTATTATCATTTGTGTATGCAAGTATAATATTGAAGGAGGAATAAGTTTATGTTGTGTACATCAAAGTTGAAATCATGAAGAAGAGCAAGTATGAACATCATGCTTATCATGAAGAAGGAGCTGATTGGGCGGCAACATACAAAGGTATAGTGATTTGCTCTCTTGAAGAAGGAGAAGTGCTTGGAGAAGAGGATATTCAAGAAGAAGAATGCCTCATGAAAGGCATCAAATAGAGAAAATTAAATCAAGGAGATTCTGAAGAGGCTAAATGGTCTCAAGATTTGGTTTTAAATGTTATTTTTGATGATGAATTGGCTGATATGTCAACTAATGAAGATGTCTTGTATAAAGAAATAATGAAATTAATGGATAGGCTTATGAAAGTCAAAAATAAAGTTGAAGCACCTCATGAAGTGCTTGGAAAACTAGATATACAACAAAAAAAGGAGTCTAATTTAACTCTCATGAAGGATGAAGTCTATAAATAAGTAGGTATGTAAGATATAAAATAAGATGAAGATATAAAATAGCCTATGACTGAGTATATAAAGGAAGAAGAAAGGGAATGGTAGCAAACTATGCAAGAATCAGAATGTTTAGACCTCATAAGAGATGGGGAAGCCAGATTAGCAGTTGAGTTTGATTTAGTAAATATTTTGAATAAAGGAAATTATATAGAAGGTTTTGAATATGAAGTTATAGGTCTTATATAGGTAGAAAATTAGAATCAATCAAATTATCGCAGCCAAATAGATGGACAAGAAATGGTACAAGGTAATGCAAACAAAGTGGCCAACCGAGATAAGTAAGGCATAGAAGTATGTGAGTTGGTTAAATTAAAAGTATGGGTAGATGATGGTGAAAGTGAAGATAAAAAAAGACAAGTTAAGGAGCTTGAGAAGATGAGAAAGAATCCTAGATATGCTTGGAAGGGGCATAAAAAAGTAAGAGAGAGTGAACAAAACAATGAGGTATTTGAAGAGACTACCAAGTCTCATGAGTGCAAAGTGACATATACTAAGTATGATGGTGCATGTTTAAATATGAGAAAGAAGGAATCATACCATGATCACATGGAGTAAAGAAACAAATAATCATAAAAGCTCATGATTGAGCACGAAAGAGAAAATAGTAGCCAAGAGGGCAAGTTGATGGAACATGTATAATTGGATAAGGATAATATTAATCCTAAGGATATTCAAGGAAGGAATGAGAATAAGTTATCATGGAGAGAGAAAAGAGATGGAAGTACTAACCCAAGAACCAGTCTAAGAAGGCAACCAAGAGGTGAAGAACAAAAGTTCATGGAAGGAGAGCCATTAGAAAGTAAGCTAGAAAGCAAACAAAGGAATCCAGATCAAGGTAAGAGGTTAACTTATTCAATAGGTAATGTTATATTTGAATTGGTTATTGTTGAACACGATGATATCAATAGGATAAGTTTCTAATAAGTGTGGTATTATGTAGAAAATGAATGGATCAATGACTTGTCAATGCATGATGTGCGAGAAGGCTATGTGAAGAGTCAACATCGAGTTGTGAAATGTCATGAAGAGGTATAAAGAGAAGATGTGATTGATAATATGACAAGAATATAATAAGAACTAATGCATGAATATCCATTAGAGCATGTGTATGAAGGAGAAAGCATGACTGAGAATTAAGATTAGCAAAGAGTACAAGAACCAAACATGACTAATGAAGAAGAAATCCATGAAGTAGGAACAAGGATGAAGAATGAGGATCAGCCATTGGAGGCAGATCATGATGGAGATAATTCATATATGTATTAAAGAGAAGATGAGGTAGATGAGCAGTTGTAATAGGTCATACCTCTCATGGAAATAGAGGATGAGTTAACAAAGAAGAAAAATAATACAAGAAGGCAAAGACAACAAATCAACTGAGGAGAAATGAAAAGTAAAAGAGGTGCATCAACAATAGAATCTCATAATATCGTAAAAGAAAGAATAGAAATCAAGAAAGAAGGTGGACAAAGCACATTTGATCAAGAGCTCAAATTTCTCCCACTTGGGGAGTATGATGCAAAACATCACAAGGTGTAAAGTATCTAAATATGTATTAGAGTTTCATTTTGACCAATTTTGGTTTTGTGAAGGTGTTATAGGTCTTTGAGGGACCATTAGGTTATTTTGGAGTGATTGAGAGTCTTTGTATTAGTGTGTTTCTATCCATTTCAACTTTTTTTGCCAAAGTCAAGATTTAAAAACTTAAATATTAGAACTTGGCTTAGATTGTTATTTTGAGTCTTGTTTGAAATCCAAGGTGTACCAATTTTTGTAATAAGTACCATATGGGCATAGGAAGGTGTATGAGGGTGTTTACATGGTCACATGATGGCAAAGAAGAATGTATGCCAAGAAAAGGTATCTGTAACTATCACTCCTATATGGGAGATGAAAAGAAAAAGAAGTTAGTTTGCATGTTATTGTAATAAGAGGAGGATAATTTCTTGAAAAGGTTAGATTATGTGTTAATAAGGTAGGATAAGATATAATTTTGATAAAATAAATAGGTGGAGATTTAGGAAAGATAAGGATGGATCAAGAAGGAAGAACTCTACCATTGTAAAGTTTTGTATTTGTATGATCAAGGAATAAAAGAGTGTTTTGAGAGAATTTATGGATTTCCATAGATTTTTGGTACGTAATAACCTATTCATTATTTTTATCTATTGGTTATAGTAAGATTTTGGTATGGATATTCAGGTTGGTAACAAATCCAAACTTGAGACAACTTTGTTTTATCTCACAATCATGTAATAAGAGCAAAGAGAGGTTTGTGGAGTGTCATTCAATTGTTTTGGATCACATAATGTGAGAATAAGTCTTGATTGGAGGTTTATAATCTGTGTGTATACTTAGTAATTATTTTGTAAATCAATATTCAGTCAAAATCTTTCAATATTGTCGACATAGTCCATTGAGAAGCAATTATGGGTTATGTCACAGTCTAGAGAGAATGACAAGTAATGTAGCTTTGAGGATTGTATATGATATTATTGAAATTTTTGGAGTTATAAAAATAGTGGTGAGTTATAAGTTATGAACATAATCCTTTTGGAGCTTCATATTTCCTTTGAAAGAGTAGAAATTAATGAATTTGCACACACAGTCAATGTTTGAGAACACAAAATTTTGTATAATGGTGGATTGAAGACTTATAAGGGTGGATCTAGACCAAATAATCATTTTGATAGGTTTAAAAAAGTGGTAAAAACCCTAATATATAATTTTTTTCATTTTAAATTGTCAAATACTCTTGAAATCTATTTTTATTCATTCTCAACCTACACAGGCATGTGGCGAGACTAGCCTAGGGTTTGTATATGGAAACTTGTATAACTCCTTATTCCACTAGACAAAAATCCTAGAAAATTTTAATTCACCTTTTTAGGTATATTATAGGATTCATTAGTTTATAACCATACCAAATTGTATAGTACGAATTTTGAATTGTGTGTTTGCTTGAGACCTTAGGAGATGTCATTAGAAGAAGGGTGTGTTGAGTTGAGTAGGTTTCATTGAGAGTTGAGCCATGGAATTTTAGGTGAAGATTAATAAGGATAAAATTTATCTAAATATTCCATTATTTTGTTTTTAACCTCATAAAATTGGTCAAACCATCAAGATTTGTGCTTAAGGAGGGCTACTAGCTAAGTGTCCTTAAAGAGAAAAAAGTTGATTCGGTACGGATTTATAATATAGAGATTGTATTATTTTATGATAGGTGAATATAATTTTAAATATGAAATTATATGGTCCTTATATTCCTTTAAAGAAGGTAAGAACCATGAAACTATGAATGGGGCCTTTAAGCCTATAAAGCTAAATCAATTGAGCAAGCTAGAAAAGAATGGAGAGTGAAGTAGTGATGAAAGATGTATGAAATGATGGTGTTGGTGAAGAATGAGACAAAAATTCAAAGGTTAATTAAGATTATATATATTTTAGAGAGAGAAAGGAACATATGCATGTAAATAAGGCTTATGAGCCTATAAGAGAGAGATTGATCAATAAAGGTCAAAGAACAAGTAATGTACCTATAAGTTGCAAGTAAAGTTAGAGATCATTGAAGGGAAAATCTTGTATGATATTTGAGTCATGTGTAGGCATATGCCATACATAAAATGGGTGCCTTCCATTTATCCAAGTTTTATGGTGCATAAAGGGGACCTTTTGACTTATCAATGCTCAATTGTGTGAATCATATATATAAGATCTTGGTCCAATATGTTTAAAATTGAGGTGAGAAAGTTACCGATATATGTTTACCTAAATTTTAATCTCATCATCATAATTGTCCTCTTCCATAACTATCCAATCTAAACCCTCTTAATTAACCCATAAAAGGAAGTTTGGTATCTTTTCTTCTTACGCTTTAGATTCTTGCAATGGCTCTTTTACTAGCTCTTGATTAAGTATTATATTTTCAGTTGTCTCTTTTTCATTATATTTATTTTATTCTCTATCTTCATATGTATGTATTATTTCCATTGGTATGACCCATGATGGAGGTATTATGGAGGAATGAAAAAGTTCATATTGCAGAATACATCCAACAATGGGTTATTAAATTTTATAATATTTAAAAGGTTGGTTATCCAAAGGACATGTATGCAAACATCCCTCATGCACAAATTTGAAGCATTGATGTTGGGAGATGGTATATATTACATTGCATGAATCTAAACATCAAGTTCTTGATATTATATTACCTAAGGTTCTTTATGTTACAACCAAATATCAAGTTCACCATAATATTTTAACTTAATTTAGATTTAGGTGATCTAAACAAGTCTAAAACTGTTGAAATTTAGGTTGTATAAGATATAACATAAACCAAAAAAAATTGAATGTAATAGAGAGATTAATTAAAATTATTATTTATGTAAATGACCAAGACAAAGGGTACTTATTTGATAGTTTGATCTATTTTTCTCTTTGGTTGTGTAAATACATCTAATATGTTCTTTAATGGCTCTACGATTATTTTGCTCAAGAAGTAGAGTGTCAAAATACTCCAAGACACTACTGGCAAAGCCCACACATTTGTGATGACCAATTTCATCCATTGTCTATTGAAACTATGACTATAGGTTTTTACATTCTATTCTACCACAAATTGTTATGATTTTATATTGAGATGATTTTTGTGTGCTCTATTGACTTTGGTCTTATGTGCATATCCTTATTTTTTTCTCCTTTGCGTTGAAACCCTTGATTCACTTTTGACACTTGCTTGAGATATAAAATGGGTTATAAAATGTGTTGGATAGATCTAACCACACCCCATTTAATGGTTTAGCATTTATTATATTTTAATACTCTGAAGAGGGCGTAAGCTACATGTAGTTCTCTCATATATGTGTATGTGTGCTCAAGAGTGTTCCACTAGAATGCAATGCAACACTTTGTCTTTCAACACTTGACAATATGAAACTTTGACCTCACATTAGATGTTTACACTAAGCTCAGAGACTATTATTTTAAGGGTTTCTCATATTTAGATGCTTTTGGATGGTGCCTCAAGAATATACAAATAGATCTCTCAGTGTGCAAGTAATTTTATAAGTAAGAGCTATATGTTTACTAGATATGAATGGCCTTAGTATTGATGTGTATTTATAGGAGACTCTTTGGATAATTCTCCACTATAATTAACATCTAAAGTGTGCAGAATGATCCAAGGGAGATATTTTAATTTTACTTATAGTCATTAGAGGATCCTAGGACATTGTCAACGCTACTAGTAACCATTAGCACCTGATTGTTTCTGCCATTGTCTAAGAAGGGAGAAACAAGAATATGAAATACAAAAATAGTCTGCATAAGATAATATCTTGTTTTGGTAAAAACTAGGTAGGTACTTAGAATGAATGATAAAAAAAAAAGATGGCCAAGTCAATAGATATAAAAACATATAAGAGAGAATGTGATCAAGAGTCAAATGTGTGTACACAAGTCATATATATAAAATATAAGACAAAATTGATATTTTTAAGTGTCTAATACCAAATTCATTTTTATAAACTAATTAAAATGAGGTTATTTAAATATTCATTTAGTTAATACTATGCTAAAATAACTCTTTACTAGCTTTCCCTTGTACTAAAATAATTGTATTTATCTTATAATAAGATTAGTTAAATAATAATTTCTTTAGCATATGCTAAGTTATAACAAAAATTCTATTATCTTATCCATCGCTAACCTAATTAACTTATTATTATCTAGATACAAATGTTAGTTTTTCCTTAAGTAATCAAGTTAGTTTGCATAATCCTACAATTATTTTCTAAGTAATTAATTTTATTTTCATTTTCAAGTCACTAATATTTTTTTTGTGAAATGTCTAAACTTTGCATGGATCTATGTAATGGTAATCACGTGTAAGATACTTTTTTCTCAAGGTGTTTTACACAAGTACCAATTACACAATATATTGATTAAGTTGTTTGCACAAGCTACGATGGTTGTGTAGACTTGCATTGAGACTTGCATAGGGATTTACTAGAATAATGCAGTATTTTAAAGAAATAAAAAATTAAATAACACTTATTATTTCATTAGACTACACCACAAGAATTTAATTAGTGATATTAACATACTACTAAGCATATTAAACATATGTAAACATGTAACAATAACATTTACTAATCGCTAGCATCATATGTAACATAACATAACTACATAAAGAAAGTAATTACATTAAAATCTAGCCATGACTGGTATAATAATACAATCACTACTATAAATATATAGTAAGCAATCAATTATATTTTCAACAGGCATTATAACTTCATAGAGCATGAGTCACTCTAACTCTTGTATCTCTAATAATCTCAAGTATAGTCTCCAAGTAAGTAATACATTAGGGAGGGAAAGCATCATCTGATAGCTTTTCCACACTAACTACAGACCATCAATCCCCCGTATAATTCCACAAATAAGGAATGGCCCTCTTTTCACATATGGGTAGATAGTGATGGTGCATAAATCCAGAGAGACATGTTAGTACCCATGTGCTATAAGATTTTACTACATAATGTGTACCATAAATAAAATACGTTCTAACATGATATCACACAAAAGTGTAAATCATACATATGAAATGACAATGTCTACCTAAACATTACTTAGGACAAATTTTTCAAATAGTTAATAATCTCTATGATCAGTCAAATTCATATACATCACTTGATCAGACTATCTTCATCTGGCATTGGTGGTGCTAAGTAAGCTAGTGAAGTCCATCTCATTATTTAGTTAGTAAAAACAATGTAAAATTTGGTTAAAATCTATATAACCAACAGATTCATACTAATTAATTCCTACTATTAAGTATAACTTAAGTTATAAATAGGAATAATCACTTTACATACATTTAGTCCATCAAACATATGAATGAATCTCTATTTTTATTATTCATCACATAAATAATATTCATGACAAACAAGTTTATTTACCAAATGGGTAAAATACAAACTTATAATATAGAATCTACTTTTTGTAAGTAAATGTAAATGTAATATTATCAACATTCTCAAAATATATTGTACATAGCAATAGTCATAAGAAATTAACTTATAAATCCCAAGTATAATATTTCATTTCCTTATACCTATTGGAAGGATTTATGAATAAAATTAAACATCCTAACCTTTAATTTTTTATGACTTCATTATTTAATCAAAACTATAACAATAAGTATTCATCCAATATATTCATACTCGCCATATGTATGTATGTGGACCTAAGTTCATATATATATATATATATATATATATATATATATATATATATATATATATATATATATATATATATATATATCTGCCATGCTATGACATTTTTCATTTATTTAAAGACTATATGATTCAATAATATTTTTATAAACAAACAAACAAATCTAAAAAGGGCCTTGGTATTTCATTTAGCCCATATGTGTGTGTGTGTGTGTGTGTGTGTGTGTGAACTTAGGTCCACATACATACATATAGTGAGAATGAATATATTGGATGAATACCTATTGTTATAGTTTTGATTAAATAATGAAGTCATAAAAACTTAAAGGTTAGGATGTTTAATTTTATTCGTAAATCCTTCCAATAGGTATAAGGAAATGAAATATTATACTTGGGATTTATAAGTTAATTTCTTATAACTATTTCTATGTACAATATATTTTAAGAATGTTAATAATATTACATTTACATTTACTTACAAAAAGTAGATTCTATAATATATAATATATATAAACAATTATAAATATGTATGATATATATTTATAACTAGATTCATAATAAACTTTATATTAGATGTGGTACGATTTTGGCCCCAAAACCATTCTAAATCTAATACATTATTTATCCTTTATAAATAAGTTTCTCAATTGTATACATATTATTGGAAAACATAATATAATAAGCATAAGACCAGAACTATGCTCATTTTAATCCATAGAGATTTATATATCCATACTAAAGTTATAAATGAGACTCACATTTCAAATTGATTTCTAAATCATCCATAATATACCTCACTAATTTGAAACATTTCAAAGGAGGTAAATTTATTCACAGTGATTAATTCTTCCTTATATACAGTTGACTTATTTCTTAACTATATTTATAGGGCGTTTACACTATAACTATTTCCTTAGTTCACCTATCTAATATCATATAAAAGATATAACCTTCCCTTTTGTTTTACAATCGAAACAAACTCTATTCCATATGTTTGTTATTGACACATACCTTGATCTATATGTTCCCAATTCAACACAATTTGTTTCTTATTGTTTTCACTTTGATTATTATAAATTGATGTCATTCATTGAATGTATAAACTTACTTTAAGGATTGTAATAAACATTCAGTCTGTAAAATATAAGTGTATACTCATTCTTGAACATATTACATAGTCTGACTATTTAACAATTCGTAATGTTCAAACATAGATTCACATAATTATATATGCTCAGTATTCATATAACATGTGTATATATTTCTACATACATATATATTGATATATGTCCTATTTATGTATCCATGCAAGTCATATATGTGTGTGTGTGTGTGTGTTGCACTTATGACTTTATGATTTTCCTAAATACCCAAAACCATGTGAATACATAAATATACCAAATTTCACTCGTAGTTTTTAATTGTCGAATCTTACATAGTCGTTATCAAGTTGACAGACTATTAATCAACTTCATAAATAATAAAATGTAATGACAATATTCAAACTTCTATATTAAATAATTTGAAAATCATTTTAACTCAAACCTAATTAGTATAAAGAATATTCTAGACCTGTGTATATCCTTATATATATATATATATATATATATATATATATATATATATATATATCCAATAAGTTGTTTTTATATTTTTGAGTTTATATATATAAATAAAAGTTTTATTTAAATATTTTATGCATATGGATATACTTATAAGGATTCAAAACTTGGTTATACACACACACACACACACACACACACACACACACACACACACACACACACATAACAATATCATCCACCGAGGGTTTACGCTAGGGCATAATATTTTTAAGAAATTTAATCTATTTTACCCTAATGGCTCAGTTCCCAAAAACAAATTAATTTATAGTCTTAGGGATTTATAAAGTATTTTGGCTTAGTTTTGTGGATGGTCGAGCCATCCATAGGGCTAAGCCTAAATTCTACTACAAATTTTCATACATTTCTAAACTCTACGCATTCAAACCATAAATAGTAAATCTATAAACATATGAAAGTAATTACTTCACCAACCTAGTAAGTCACTTTCAAATCTAAGACAAAATAAATTGGTATTCTTTTTCCTCCTTGCTCTGTATTTTTCTTCTCTTCTTCATCGTACCTTATTCTGCTCTTATCTCACCTCTTATTATATTCAACTCGCCCATTGAGCCTTGCATGAAATCTCTCCCAACTTGTAGTCACCATGTAAAATCCATGCTTTTTCATTTTAATAGTGAATTAAAACTAGTTAACTGTCATTAACCATACTTAAGAAAGCCCTAATTTGAACTTTCCTCTTTTCTAACTCATTATATATATATATATATATATATATATATATATATATATATATATTCATTTCAAATTTGTACATGTTATTCTACGTTACAAGCTCGAGTATTTCACTCTTAAAAGTCCACTTAAAACATTATTGGCAATGATAAGTATCACTTCCACTTCAACGTAGTCTATACATGACAATAAGAGTAGGCGTAGATCTTAGGATAATATTTAGGATAATTCATCCTCCTTCAAAAACTAATAAAGATAATTATCTTCTTTATTTTTATGGTAATATGACTAAGATGATGTCAATTATCTTGTTATATCAAAATTATAGATCAGACATTTGTTTATTTTAATCATAACAAGTTAATCATTTGTGTTATTACTAGTTTATATAGGTTAACTTTTTCTTTTGTTATTTTAATAGCTTGGCATTTATTGATATTCTCAAATATCAATAATAACAAGCTTAATGTTCTAAAATGTTGTAAAGACATTTTTTTAGTCTATATATAATAGTAATTAGATATCATTTATATGGGTTTACATTCTCGTAATTATAAACAAACATAAGTAATCTTATAAAATAATATTACAATGTTAAGCACTAAGTCTAAGTAAAATATACACAATGCAATCACATACAAGATTTATTCCATATCTATGTACTAATATTTATAACACATAAACTCTAATGTTTATCTATAATTAACTTTAAAAACATATTAACTCTAACAATCCAAACACATAATGCATATACATATAAAATATAATGTGATTTGTGCATAGGTTTACTAGTTCCTTTGTCATCCTTCACCATCTCCATCTATGTTACCCTCTCTGATGATACTCTCTCTCTGTCATGCTCTGAAATATTTACTCTCCTTCATCCAACTCATGATAGAAAGTAGTTAGTCTAATACCTCATCATATATATACATCATAAAACATTGTTGTAATAATAAATTTAACATAATCATTATGTACGAAATTTATAATATAGCCAACTCATAATAATGAAATCATGAAATCCAAATAACATACATCAGCCCCATAATAACATATGACTTAAAATTTAGTTAAAAAATAATTAATCCATCTAACAGCCATAATAATCTATGTATAATTAAGCAAATCAACATAGTGAGAAATTAGGATGTAACATCTTTCCCTCCTAAAGCTGGGCATCGTTCTGATGACACTTATTCAAACAATAGTTCTAAATAACAAAAAAAGTTTAGAAGAAAAATAACTTAGTAATTAGTATCAAATTAAGTAGACAAATGTGTAAATATCTTATAAAACTCATTATAGTCCTCCCAAGTAACACTATCCTTAGAGTATTGGTCTCATAAGATCTTGCACTGTGACACTTGTCTACTACACAGACAAATTTGGAGTGTCAATTATTCTGATTAGTTTTACCATGACCACCCCAAGATATATAACCTGTAAAGCATTATAATCCAACACATGTGAATGATCAGTTATATACTTTTTAAGATAAGATACATGGAAGACATTATGCAATGGAGTTAGGGTTGGTGGCAATGCAAGCATGTACACTACATGATTGATTACTTCTAACACTTTGAAGGGTCCTGCATATCTCAATGAAAATTTTATTAACTTCTCAAATTTAATCAAGATCTTTTGCAACTTAACTTGCAAGAATACTTTATCACCTACTAAAAACTTCGTAGATATTCTCTTCAGATCAGCATAGCTCTTTTGCCTATCATTGGCCTTGACCAACCTATACCTAATTATTTTGACTTGAGCTTTGATTTTTGAAATCATCTCATGTCCAAATACTACCATGTCTTCTAGTTTATCCTAATTGATTGGTGTCCTACACCTTCTTCTACAAAGTGATTCAAATGGTTCCATCTTTAAAGCAGATTGGTATGAGTTATTGTATGCAAATTTTGCCAATAAAAGGTATTCTTCCCATTGGTATTATTGATCCATGCAATACATATGAAGAAGATATTCTAACACCTAATTAACTCACTTAGTTTAACCATTAATATGTGGGTGATATGTAGTACTAAAGTTTAGTCGCGTACCCAAATTTGAATTCAAAGTTAGCCAAAACTTAGAAGTTATTCTCATATCATGATCCAATATGATTTTTTTTTTAAATATATGTAATCGATACACTTCCTTTACAAATATTTTTGCAAAATTTGGTGCATCATCTATTAAATTTCCTGGTATAAAATGTGTTACCCTGGTTAGTTTATAAACTACAACCAAGATCATGTTGTGCATGTTCTATAATAATGGTAATCCTTAGATAAAGTCCATATTGATCACTTACCATTTGTACTATGATATGTCATGTGGATATAAAAATTCAACCAGATGTATATGTTCAACTTTCACTCACTAACATTCTAGATAATGTGACATAAATTTCACTATATTTTTCTTGATTCCATTCTAGAAATAAAGTGGTCTATGCTTTGTCATGAGCTTGGTTACTCTTGAATGTCCTGAATACAGGTATTGTGTAGTTCTTTTAGAACTATAATACTTAGATTCTCTTGATCTGGTACATACATTCTTATGTTATATTGCAGAAGACCATCACTCTCTACTGTGTACTTTTTATACCTAGGATTTTGAGCATTCTCAAATAAATCCTTTCCAACCTGATCATAGAAATCACTTCTTGGTGAGAACTCAATCACATGATCTCTGAAATTACTCTTGATTGTATCCATAGATGTTATGTACCTTATATGACTTAAAACATTATCTACTCTATTCTCCTTGCCTTTAAGGTAATTGATATCAAATTCATAGTCAAAACTCTAACTAACCCCTATGACAAGTTTTCAAATTTGGTTGGGTGAATATGTATTTGAGTCCCAAGTTATCAATATTGACCTCAAATGGTTTTTTCAACAAATAATGTCTCAAAACTTGCAAAACATGGATAATTGTTGTAAGTTCATAACCATGAGGAGCGTAATTCACCTCATAAGGTTTCAACTTCCTTGACTCATAAGCTACCATTGCACCATCCTACATAAGGACTCCTACTAGTCCATCCCTAGATACATCTATAATCATTGAAAATTGACCATTGGGATCAAGAACTCTTAACACTAGTGTTGAAGTAAGTCTTATTTTCAATTCTTGAAAAGCTACTTCACACTTATCTAACTAGATAAAACTTTGATTCTTACACTACAGAAAGGTAATCAAATTAGTTATCTTATAAAATTTTAAAATGAATTTCCTATAATAGCCCACTAATCCTATGAAAATCCTTTATCTCGTGGACATTTCTTGGTGTCGGTCACTCCATAATAGCTCTTATCTTATCCATATCAACAAAAATGTCATCCATTAAGATGATATGTCTCAAATATTACACTATTTTTTGGAAAAATACACACTTGGATAATTTGCCATACAACCTTATGCTTTCTCAAACATTACAAAACTAACTACAGATGTTGAAGATGATCTTCTTCATCTTTGTAATAAATAATAATCTCATCTAAAAATACCAAAAAAAATGATCTAGATAATCTTTGAACACATTGTTTATGAGATTTATAAATGTTGCAGGTGCATTCATCAACCCAAATGGTAACATTGTAAATTTGTAATGCCTATATGGAGTTCTAAATGTTTTCTTTGGAATATCCTCATCTTTTATTCTTAAATGATGATATCCATCTCTAAGATCAATCTTATAAAAGACCATTTACTCTCACATCTAATTGAAAAGATCATATATTTGAGGTAGTGGATACCTGTTTTTGATGGTCACTTTATTCAACATTCTATAATCAATGTAAAGTTTAAGAGTGTCATCCTACTTCTTAACGAATATAATAGGTGCACCCCATAGTGATACACTTGGTCTAATCAATCTTTTGGACAACAATTCTTGAAGTTTTGCCTTCAATTCAACCAATTCAATGGTTGTCATTCTATATGGTGCCTTAGACTGAGGTTATGATCTTAATTTAATATCTATAGAAAATTCAAACTTCTATTTAAGAGGAAAACCTAGCAATTCCTCTGAAAACATGTCATGCAAATTCCTAAAAAAAGGATAATATTCAATTGATGGTTCCTTAATTTTCTCCATTTCATTTATCTTGATGATAAATGTTTGACATACTTTTCCTTGGGCCTTTTTGAGTTGTATTTCAAAAATTTACCTAAGCCTTAACTCCATTTTCTTACCCTGAATTAGTGTCTAATATATATAATCATCAAGACATTCAACCTTGTCTTTATTTTTTGCAAGCTATTTGACTCCTAGGATCACATCATATGACCCTAGTGGTGTTATATAAAGATCCATAACCATTGTGAGTTTAAGAAACTTAATTTTTGCTTATACTAAATACTTGTAAAATTAGACTCTAGAATAATTCTCATGTTGCATTGACCATGCATTTTCCATTATACCAATTTTTCTATACAATTTATTTAGAATCTTAGGATATATAAAACATTTCGTAGTCTTTGTATCTATCAAAATGAAAACTAGATGTTCAAACAAAATATCTAATAGTTTTATGGGTGAAGTTTGAAATTCAACTTATTGATTATCAACTACCACATGAATACATTGCTAAAAATTTCTTTGTTGAGGGTCAGAACCTTTATTTCTTAACTTATCATGGATACATTCATGTACAAAATGGTCACCTCCACAGATGAATCAACCTCCTAGTGGTCCCTTCCTATCAGACTATTGATTTGTTTTTAAACTAACTTTAGAACCATTACCCAATTTCCTACTACCTAAACCACTATTGAATTTGGTTTTATAGCTCTTGAACTGACTCTTGGAGTCTCCACTCCTCTACTTCTAGTTTTTCTTCTTGAAAGTTGGATTAGAATTTTCCAAAAAAATTCTTAAACTTGTCCCTGACTTGAGCAAGAGATTTCAATTTTTGCTTCTATTTGACTACTTTCTCAAAGACTTGGTCCATGGTATATGGTCCATGAACATCCACCTCTTCACCAATCTAGGGTTTTAATCTCATGATGAACTTCTTTATCATGAACCTCTCATCTACCTGATATTGAGGTACATATTTCAAAACTTTGGTGAATTGTTTTAGTACTCATTCATTGATAAGTTTCCTTGTTTTAGATTCTAAAAATCTATAAGCTTTTGATCAAAATATAACTATGAAATCCATTGTGATCTTAATAGTATCACTAACTACTCCTAAGTAATAGTGGTCAAGTTTAGATTCATTTCCAAATTTTTTTTGGCCCACCACTTAGTGCTTCTCTAGCTAATTGATAAGCTCCCCAAATGGATTTGATGACTTCAGAGTAGTTTTGAATCTCAAAATACTTATCCATTTCAATCAAACATGTTTTAGTTCTATCTCTCATAATGGTTCTGTCAAACTTAGATGGATTCACTTTGTTTATATCCCTTGCCAATTCTACAGTGACACATGCTCTCACATCTTGAGGCACTTTCTCATGTATCTGCTCTTGAGGGATTTTCTATTCAACAAGATGTTCTTTGGGCTCATCTTGATGGATTTCTTCCTCGTGTCCATGAATTTCTTATTTTAGGGCTACAGTTATATCTCTAATTTTATTCATGGCTACAAGAATCTGATCTAACTTTATTACTTGTTCAATGGCAAATTGGTTTAGATGAAATGGAGGGTTATTATCATTAACATTCAAAAAAATCTTACCAAATTTTATTTTTCACACCATTCTTCTTTCTGGTAAAGTGATAATTCAAAAATAATAGTGGACTCATTAAATCTTAGAATTTAAGCCACAACTCTGATACCACAATGTAACATCCCTACAGGGATTTACTAAAATAATATAATTTTTTTTCAAATTTTACAAAACACTTATTCTTTCATTAAATTATACCAAGAGAATGTAATTAGTGATATTAACATACTACTAAGCATATTAAACAGATGTAAACATGTAATAATAATAGTTATTGATCACTAGCATCATATGTAACATAACATAACTACATAAAGAAAGTAATTACATTAAAATCTAGCCATAACTGATATAATAATACAATAACTAATATCAATATATAGTATGTAATCAATTACATTTATAATAGGCATTATGCCTCAACATATATATAATATTACATTTATAATAGACATTATGCCTCAACACACACACACACACACACACACACACACATATATATATATATAATGCTCCACAGAGCACGAGTCACTTTAACTCTAGTATCTCTAATAATTTCAATTATAGTCTCCAAGTAAGTATTATAATGGGGAGGGAGATAATCATCTAATCACTTTTACACAAAAACCACGGACCATTGATCCCCACATAATCTCCCAAATAAGGAATAGGCATCCCTTCAAGAATGGGTAGATAGTCATGGTGTGAAAATCCAGAGAGACATGATAATACCCGTGTGTTGTAAGATTCTACTACATGATGTGTACCATAAAAAAATATGTTCTAACATGATATCACACAAACATTTATATCATACATATGAAATGATAATATTTATCTAAACATTACTTTGGTTAAATATTTAAAATAACTAATGATCTTTAGGATCAGTCAAATTCATATATGCCACTTGATTAGATTACCTCCATTTGGAATTAGTGGTGCTAAGTAAGCTAGTGAAATCCATTTCACTACTTAGTTAGTACCAACAATATGATATTTGGTTAAAATATATATAACCAAGAAATTCATATTGATTAATTCTTACTATTAAGTATAACTTAAGCTATAAATAGGAATAATCACTTTACCTACATTTAGTCCATCAAACATATGAATGACTCTATATTATTATTATTCATCACATAAATAATATTCATGAAAAATAAGTTTATTTACCAAATAGGTAAAATACAAACTCATAATTTAGAATCTACTTTTTGTAAGTAAATGAAAATGTAATATAATCAACATTCTCAAAATATCTAGTCATAAGAAATTAACTTATAAATCCCAAGTATAATCTTTCATTTCCTTACACCTATTGGAAGGATTTACGCATAAAATTAAGCACCCTAACCTTTAAGTTCTTATGAATTCATTATTTAATCAAAGCTATAACAATAAGTATTCATCCAATATATTCATAACCCCTATATATATTATAAACAGTGTATAAATATATATGTTATGGTTCTAAGTTCACATATAAATATATAACATATATATTTATACATTGTTTATTATATATGTGTGTGTGTGTGTGTGTGGCATTTTTCATTTAATTAAAGACTATATGATTTGATAATCTTTTTATAAGCAAACAAATAAATCTAAAAAAGGTCTCGGTATTTCATTTAGCCCCTAACTAGATTCATAATAAACTTCATATTAGATGTGGTATGATTTTGACCCAAAAACCGTTCCAAATCTAATACCCTGTTTATCCTTTATAAATAATTTTCTCAACTGTATACATTTTATTGGAAAACAAAATATAATAAGCATAAGTCCATAATTATGCTTGTTTTAATCCATAGAGATTTATATATCCATAACAAAGTTCTAAATGAGACTCATGTTTTAAACTTATTTCTGAAACATCCATAACAAAACTCACTAATTCGAAACATTTCAAAGGAGGTAAATTTGTTCATAATCATCCATTCTTGCCTATATATAGATGACTTATTTCTTAACTATATTTATGGGGCATTTACACTATAACTATCTCCTCAGTTTGACTATCCAATATCATATAAAAGATATAACCTTCCCTTTTGTTTTACAATTAAAACAAACTCTATTCCATATGTTCCCTATCAACACATACCATGTTCCATATGTTCTCGATTCAACACAATTCAATTCTTATTGTTTTCACCCAAATTATTATAAATCAATGTCATTCATTGAATGTATAAACTTGATTTAAGGATTATAATAAACATTTAGTCCATAAAATATAAATGTATATTTATTATGGAACGTATTACACAGTCTGACTATTTGCCAATTTGTAATGTTCAAACATGGATTCACATAATTATCAATGCTCAGTATTTCATGAAACATGTGCATATGTACATACATACATACATACAACACCTTAAAATTGTTTTATTTCCCTAAATACCCAAAACCATGTGAATACACAAATTTACTAAATTGTGCTCACAAATTTTAACTGTTGAATCTTACACAGTCGTTATCAAGTCGACAGACTATTAATCAACTTCATAAATAATAAAATGTAACCACAATATTTAAACTTATATATTGAATCATTTTAACTCAAACCTAATTAGTATAAATAACATTCTAGATGTATGTATATCCCTACACACACACACACACACACACACACACACACACACACATATCTGTGTTTGTGTGTGTACCCAACAAGTCATTTCTATATTTATGATTTTATACACACACACAGATATATATATATATATATATATATATATATATATATATATATATATATATATAATTCAAATGTTTTGTGCATATGTATATACCTTTAAGGATTCAAAATTTAGTTATATATACACATAGCAGTATCATCCACCCAAGGTTTTAGTTTAAGCTAGGACATAATATTTTTATGAAATTTAATCTATTTTACCCTAACGGTTCAATACCCAAAAACAAATTAGTTTGTAATCTTAAGGATTTAGAAAGTATTTTGGCTTAGTTCTATGGATGGCCAAGCCATCCACAAGGCTAAGCCTATGTTCTAATACAAATTTTCATGCATTTTTAAACCTTATGAATTCAAACCATAAATAGTAAATCTACAAACATATGAAATAATTACTTCACCAACCTGGTAAGTCACTTTCAAATCTGAGACAAAATAAATTGATATTCTTTTTCCTCCTTGCTCTGTATTTTCCTTCTCTTCCTCACCATACCCTATTCTCCTCTTAGCTCACCTCTTATTCTATTTAACTCACCCATCAAGCCTTGCATGAAATCTCTCCCAACTTGTAGTCACCATGCAAAATTTGTGCTTTTCCATTTTAACAGTGACCTAAAAACTAGTTAGCTACCATTAACCATACTTAAGAAAGCCTTAATTCAAACTTTCCTCTTTACTAACTCATATATATTCATTTTAAAAAAATTCATGTTATTATACATTACAAGTCTGAGTATTTTACTCTTAAAATTCTACTTAAAACATTATTAGTAATGATATGTGTCACTTCCACTTCAACGTAGTCTATGCATGACAACAAGATGAGGCATAGATCTTAAGATAGTATTTAGGATAATTCATCCTCATTAAAAAACTTATAAAGGTAGTTATCTCCCTTATTTTTATGGTAATATGACTAACACAATGTCAATTATCTTCTTATATCAAAATTATAGACCAGACAATTATTTATTTTAATCATGACAAGATAATCATTTGTGTTATTACTAGTTTATTTAGGCTAACTATGTCTTTCATTATTTCAATAGCTTGGCATATATTGATATTCTCAAATATCAATAATAAAAATATTAACTTTATAAAACATTGTAAATATATATTTTTAGTCTATATATAATAGTAATTAGATATCATTTATATGGCTTTACATTCCCATAATTATAAACAAACATAAGTAAAGTAACCTTATAAAATCAAACTACAACGTTAAGCGCTAAGGTTACATAAAATATATACAATGCAATCACATACAATATTTATTATATATCTATGTACTGACATTTATAATACACAAACTCTAATGTTTAACTATAATTAACTTTAAAAACATACTAACTCTAACAATCCAAACACTTAATGCATATACATATAATATCTAATGTGGTATGTGCATGGGTTTAACAATTCCTCTGTCGTCCTTTACCATCTACACCACCCTCTCTGATGATACTCTCTCTTCATCATGTTCTAAAGGTTGAAATCTCCAGCATCCAACTCATGACAGAAGGTAGTTAGTCCAATACCTCATGATATATACAACATAAAATAATGTTGTGACAACAAATTTAACATAATAATTATGTACAGAATTCATAATATAGCCAACTCATAATAATGAAATCATGAAATAAAAGTTTCATGCATCTATCCCATAACAACATATGACTTAAATTTAGATAAAAAGTAATTAATAAATCTAAAAACCATAATAATCCATGAATAATTAGGTAAATGAGCGTAGTGAGAAATTGGGATGTAACTACCTTTGATAGTTTTGCAAGGTTTTTAACACTTGGGAATGATAGTAAAACTACACATAATATTCTACTCAATTTGATTACACCATAAGATATTTTGACGTGGTGTGTAGTGTTTGAGTAGCAATAAGGTGCTTCAAGGAGCTGTGTAAAGTATAGAACAATGAAAGGTTATCTGAAGGCATTCCATACAAAATTTTGACTGTATCTGTTAAACCTAAATAAGTGTTAGCAATGTTTTGTGGTAATTGAACATGGGCCTATTGAGGACATTTTAGGTCATTCACTTGGTGCTGTAGTTGGTGAATACACATTTTTCTATTGTGTGAATGTTACCAACAAGTTCATGATAAAAGAACAATTATTCTTAGGAAGGGTATGTAGTGAATCATATGTGGTCAAGCATATGTGTAACAAAGATTGTTGAATGCTAAATACACATGGTAAGATTTTTGCATTGTAATAAATATCAAATCATTGTATGAAGGTTGTAGAACGTTGAATTTTGGTTTAGCATTGTAATATGGTCCATTTTATGTTATAATCAAGAAGGTTAATGTGTTAGATTTTTTACCCAAGAGAGTTTTCCCAAGTGAAAATTTATCTATGTTTATGTGTTTTTCATTCATCTTTATTTGTGTTATATTTACATAATAAAACTCTCCCATGTGTTTCTTTTATCATGTATACGATAAATACAAACATATGGTATTAGAGCTTGGTTTTGAGCTTTGTATAATTTGGAGTAACTTGTAATAAATGGTTTCCTTTTAGTGGGAGTTTTCATACATGAATCTTGTGTGAATAAAATGACTGCAATCACAAAAATATTAATTGATAAATTCAATGGTCAAAATTTTGAGTTATCGAAACTCGAGATGGAGGATCTATTGGTAAATATATATCAATTGATTTCTATTGTAGATACAACACCCATTGGAATGAAATCATAAGACTAAGAGAAGGTCAATAGGAAAGAGTGAAGCTCTATGAGATTATGTATATAAAAGGCATTGTTACTGAATGTCTTGACTAATAATTTTGCAAAAATTATTTTGGATAATTTGGGAACATTTTACTAGGTCAAGTTGATGGTAAACAAGCTTTTCCTTCAAAATAATTTGTACTCATTACAAATGAGTGATGGTGATTCAACTGTAGATCCCCTGAATGCCTTTAATATTGTGGTCATTCAATTTTCATCTATGGAGGTCAACTTGAATGTTGAATAAAATTATTTCGCGTTGCTTTGTTGTTTTATAGACTCGTGGGATAATATAGTGATGGAAATAAATAGCACCACATTGTAGCTAAAACTTGAAGATGTGGTCACAACTATGTTGCTAGAGGAGATGAGGCACAAGTATGTGAAAATCTATCAGATGAATGATGCCCTGACCATGTGAGGTCACCCATAAGAAAGAGGTAACCAAAATATTGGGAATAAGTGCTCAAAGTATAGAGGAAGATATAATGATTTGTATAGTCCCTCAAAGAAGAGCTCAATTTGTAGCAAGGCATTGCACTTTAAGAAGGACTATAGAGAAAAAAAAGTTAGAAAAAGTAAAACCATTGGATAATATGAAACCATTGAGTGATAAGGTCTTTATTGATGGAGATGGAAACATATATCTCACAACCTAATGCTCGCATGCATGAAATTATGCATGGCT
This sequence comes from Torreya grandis, assembly GCA_037957365.1. NCBI lineage: Eukaryota > Viridiplantae > Streptophyta > Pinopsida > Cupressales > Taxaceae > Torreya > Torreya grandis. The sequence goes on from JARHVA010002867.1 coordinate 2,284,107, forward strand.
AATTGACTAAGGAGCCTCTTATCATATGAATCATATGAGGGAGTGGTTTTTTAAATACAAATAATATGATGGTGGTAATGTATTTCTTAGATATAACTCAATATAAAAGGTCATGTCGAGAGGAAGAGTGAAGTTGATATTTAGAGATGGGAAGATCGTGACTCTCCTAGGCGTTTTTCACATTCTTGGCCTTCCTAAGAAAGTAATATCTATAATGAAGATGAATGATGTTAGTGTCCAAGGCTCATTCAATATATATGAGTGAAAATGGTAGTGCCATGGTTTTGGAAATGGGTGTGCATGTGTAATCTATTTAGGCTTGATGAAATTATAATATCACATCTAACAACATTGTTGTTTCTGTTCCTAAGGTTGAATTAGGAAGTTTTGCATTACTTCTAGTAGAGGAGATAATTCTCTATCATAATAGGCTAGGTTATATTGGTGAGAAAGTTTTGTACATGTTATGGACTAAGGATATGGTTAAATGGATATAAAATTATCCCTTAGAATTTAAATTCAGTGAACATTGCATCTACAACAAGTGTAGTTGGTTCAAATTAAATACAAATGTTGTGAGGCCAAGTGGAATCTTGTAAGTGATCTATAGTGATGTGTTTAGACTAGTAGAGGTTTTATCACTTAATAAATTTATCTTATATGCATCTTTCATAGATGAAAAATATTGTAAGACATTGATATACTTTATCCTAAATAAATCTAAAGTTCTAAATAAATTTAAGGAATTAAAAACCCTTATGGGGAACCAAACAAATAAGATGATCAAAGTGTTATGCATGAATAATGGGGGTAAGTACTACCTGAAATATTTCAATAAATTATGTCAGTAGAGAATTATTCAATGGTATAATAAAACTCCATATACACCACAACAAAATGGAGTTGCAAAGTGAATGAATAAGACATTTATGGACAAGGGCTAGAGTATGTTGAGTATTGCACATTTCAAACATAAATTTTAGGATAAATTAGTGGCTATTGCTTGTGACCTCATCAACAAATCACCCACACTAGCATTGATTAACAATACTCTACATAAAGAGTGGATTAGTAAGAAGCCATGTTTTCAACACTTGAATATTTTTGGTTGTAAATATTACTCTCACATCACTAAGTAAAAAAGGTTAAATTTGACTTTAAGTCTGCAAAGTGAATCATTATTGGGTATGTGAGTGGTGTGAAAGTAATTTTTTTTGGAATTTAAAGAAAAAAAATGTGGCACGTATAGAAGGAATGGAGTATTTAGGGAGGTGGCAAGGCTCCTGCATGGAAAAACCAAATAAGTATCCAAAGGAAGAAATAAAAAAGATGCAGTTTGATATAGATGTTGAAGAACATATATCTAAGTATGATGAAATGGATGAAGAGTCACAAGAGTGAGAAGAGGAGTATGCAAATCCAACTCTGAGGATTTTATAATAGGTGTGCAAAGTGTATGAAAGGTATAGTTCACCATATTTTGTTCTACACTCCTATTACCAATAACTAATAGTGAATACCCCAAAATGGTTAAGGAGGATCTTGGTTGTGTAGAGATAAAGTCCTAAAAAAATCTATGGAGGAAATAGAGTCTTTGGATAAAAATGAGACTTAAGATCTAGTAAAGTTACCTCCTAGATGAAAACCTATAAGATGTAATTAGGTTTTTGATAAGAATTAGAATGTATAAGTGAATTTGGAGAAGTATAAGGCTTGCCTAGTGGTAAAGGGGTTCTCTCAAGTAGAGGGAGTCAAATTTTGTAAGACTTTTTCTCTTGTTGTTAGGCTAACTTTAATTAGGTTTATTTTAGCCATTTCCACTGTGATTGATACTGATATAGTTTAGATGGATGTTAAGATATGATTTCTACATGGGGAGCTTGAAGAAGATATCTATATTTCATAGTTAGAAATATTCAAGGTGAAATAGAAAGAGGACTTAGTCTATAGGCTGAAGAATTCCATGTATGGCTTGAAGCAATCACCCAAAATGTGTAATCATAAGTTTTATTGTTATGTGATTGGTCTTAGGCTTGTGTATAAAAATGTTGATCCTTATGCATATTAAAAGGAAGAGGGTGATAAATTTTTCATCATAGTCTTCTATGTGGATGACATGTTGTTGATCAAAAATGACAAATGCATGATCAATCAGGTAAAGTATCAATTATCTATCTAGTTTGACATGAAATATCTCAGTACTACACAATTCATCTTGGGAATGGAAATAAACTAGAATCATGCAAATAGGAATATTTATCTATACCATAGTAATTATATTGAACTTATATTATAAATGTTTAGCATGCAAGATTATGAACATGTGTGCACAAATTTTACAGTGGGTTAAAATATATCATGTAATGTCTAAAGACAAAAAATTTGGAGGAGATGAATCAAGGTCGGTATGTGGGTGAAATGAGAATCATGATGTATGTAATGGTTTGTATGAGACCTGACATTATGCAAGCAATGTGAACAATCGACATATTCAATTCTAATTTGGGAAGAAACATTGTGTAGAAATAAGGTGGATCTTTAGGTATTTGTGTGGAACATGTTATGATGTAATCTACTATTTTGGCACACTTAGTGAAACTAAGGAATTAGAACTAAAAATATTTTTGGATTATGATTGGGTTGGAGATCTTGATTGCCATAGGTCTACTAGTGGGTATGTGTTTAACTTGTTTGGTGGAGCTCTGAGTTGGATGAGAAAATGGTAGGCCAATGTTGTGTATTCCATTGAATCCAAATATATCAAATCTACTCATGCAATCAAGGAAGCTATGTGGATTTAAAGTTTGTGTTCTACTATTGGGATCACACATAAGGTTGTAAGGATAAATTATCATAGTCAAAGCATAATTTGTTTGGAAAATAACCCTATGCATCATTCTCAAAATAAATCACAAATGTGTGATATCATTTTGTGAAGAAAATTATGGAAGAGAGAAAGATACATTTGGAAAAAGTAGACTCCAATAAAAATGTTGTAGATTCATTAACCAAGGTAGTGAGTGTCGAGAAGTTTACCTAGTGTAATAAAGAGTTTAGCATGGTTGCCCAAAGTTGTTGAAGGATGAATGTGTGATCCTCCCTTAAAAAGTTCTTAACGAGTGGGAGATTATTGGGAAATGTGTCAACTTTACATGGATTTATGTAATGGTAATTGTGGGCAAGCTAGATGATGTACAAGGTGTTTTATGCAAGTAGCGATTATGTAAGATGTTGCACAAGTTGTTTGCACTAGCTGATATGATTGCAAAAACTTGTGTGGAGACTACCTTTTATGATTTTCCAAGTTTTTTAGTATATGGGAATGATGGTAGAGCTACGCATGATCTTATACTCAATTTCATTACACCCTAAGAGATTATGAAGTGATTGAGTTGCATTAAGGTGTGGTGAGGAGTTGTGCAACATGTAAAATAGTGAAATGTTACATGAAGGTAATCCATACACTTTTATAACTATAGATATGTTAGACTGAAGAAATATTATCAATGTCTTAGTGGCACTCTGACATGGAATGTTGAAGGAGCGTTACACATTGTTTACTTGGCACAGTAGTTACTGAAAGCAAATTCTTATGTTCAGTAAATATTACAAGTTCCTAATAAAATAATAATTATTCTAAGGAAGGGTGTGTAGTGAATCATGTGTGGTCAAGCCCATGTGTAAGAAAGGTTGTTGAATGTCAAATACACACAATAAAGTGGGTGCATTATAATATACATCAAAGCATTATATGAAGGTTTCATAACCTTGAAACTTGGTTTAATATTGTAAGACAATCAAATTTATGTTATAATCAATAAGGTTATTTTTCTAAGACTTTTACCCAAAGGGTTTTCCTCTATGAAAATTTAATTAAAGCTAATTTCTCATACTATAAATTTAGTTAGCTCATAAAATTATTTAAATGAAATAATTATAGTTTCAATTGCCTAAGGTCATAAAATATTTGCTTGCTATGTGTCTGAAGCACTTACTCCAATAACTTGGGTATAACAATGTGCATCAAAAGACACTAAACAACTAACTGTGATTGTGAATTGATAGATTGAGGTAAAGTTTAGGTTATCATCTCATTTGAATAAAACATCACATTGTCAGAAAATAAGAATGACAATAAAGCCAATATGTGAAGGCACCACACCATCATCCAAAATTAACATGTATCAATAATAAACAGGGAAAGTGTTGAGATTTATTCCCTCGTATTTTCCCTATATGGATCTCTCTAAGGTTATCCCTTTTTATGATGAGCACATGTGCAAGAAAGGGTCCTACAAACATCCAAGTCACATACACTTAACAATTAGTACATCATTTTATTCAATGTTAGTTGACCAATAATTGCATGATTTATTATTTTATATCTATTTAGCAAATGAATATGAATAATCAAATCCATTTATTAATATTACATTTTGGCAAACTCATATATATATATATATATATATATATATATATATATATATATATATATATGAGTTTGCCAAAATGTAATATTAATAAATGGATTTCAATCAAATTACAATACAAATATTCATATGCATTTGCTAAATATATATAAAATAATAAATCATTCCTAATTAATTTTTAAAAACTAGAGCAATAATGACAAGAGTAGGGTTTAAAAATGTATCTTGAATATCAATATATTTGGAAACAGTTAACAAAATTTAACAAGGGAAATCAAGGTTTTTTTGTTATACATTGAGGACCATAAAAAAACGTGATGAACCAAATGCCTTTTCCAATATCAACTAGATGTTTCTAGGGCCCAACACTATAGAATACATGTTTCTTGGAAATGTCAAGCAGGTAAAAAAATTGATGTCTATCTTTTTAGCTCTGAAATGTAACTCTAATTACTGATAAAATGTACTTCTCATTTTTTCAATTAAGATACCTAGATCTAAAAATAATTAAGAAAATGATATATTTTAGACCATGTGTTATACTAGAAAATATATGTGATTCTTTGATAATTGTCAAAGGCCTAAAAAACCAACATTTAGAAAGATGGGTTAGTAAGAAAATAGTGGTGATCATTCATTTCCTTGACCAATCATTCATTTTACATCCCCTATAATTAATTATATCACATGATAAGACGTTAACGTATCCAATTAGTTTATTGTGAATCAGGGAACATCATCACTCCACATTAGCAGACACCACTCTATTTGCTTTGCCATCAACAACATGCCTTGAGTGCCCTATTTTGTAGCCTACTGCTATTGGACAAAAATTCCTAATTTAACTACAGAAAGCCTTTCTGTTTCTATCAACTTACTAGAAACTAAGTATGGAGTTTTATGTGAAGGTGGGTGTTCATATATATAAATACACAATTAGGCCTAATGTGATGTAAAACATTGAAATTAGACTTAATAACCATTTCCAATCTTAGTGTTGACAAAGAGAGGGTTTAGATAAGTATCTTGATTATTACACAATCTGAAAATAAATGTTACAATTTGATAATAATCATTTCCAATCTCAGTGTTGACAAAGAGAGGGCTTAGAGAAGTATCTTGATTATTGCATAATTTGAAAAAAAATGTCACAATCTAATAATAGAATCGAAGTTTTTAGGGTATGACTATTATGACTTGGAAACCACACTGAATTAAGCACTCCCTAAAACTCGTACACTCCACATTTGTGGTAACAAGAGTTGTGGACTTGATATTTCTAAGAAATAACAAACATGGAGAATTTAATTTGAAAAATGTGGTTATCAAGTCTAGAGATTCAAAAACCTTGCTCATCATTTTGAATCTTTACATTGAACTCTAAGAAATTAATCTTCTTTTTCAAACCTTAATAAGGCAAATAAATTTACAAAGGATAAGGAAAGGATTTTTTTTGGGACCTGTGATCAAGTTCAACATTATTTTTAAGCACCAATGACTTATCATACCCCTCAACAGTGTGCAATATTTCTCACAACACACCAAATAAAATTCAATAAAACCAAATAATCTAATGAACCCAAATGGCACTATAAGATCTTCGATACTAATGAATACTTTATAAATGTATGGTATCTTTTAGAATGCAATGAGCAATAACTATTAGATGTTCTTCAAATTTCTTTAGATTCATGGATGTCTTATTTATTGCTTGCATTGATTGTCTCATTCATTGATGTCAGAAATGCATTAATGCCCCTATTTATTAATGCTCCTATTGAATTCAAATTAGGACCCCATTGGTGTACAAGATAACATACAATAGGTGAAAAGTTAGACAAAATGGGACAATAGACCTAATAGGCAGAAAAGGTACCATGACCCTAGAAATGTACAATTCATTCTTTTTTGAAGAACACTAGAAACAACAAAGGACAATGAGGAAGGAGAGAAGGGGAAGGAGATAGAAAAAGAGGGGCAAACAATAGGGAAAAATTAAAAACATAGAAAAACATGTCAATAAAGCCTAATTTGGACCAATTCTATAATAATGTAATTTTATGATTAATAAACACTCAAGGAACATTTTTAGCTGTCTACATAATCCCACACTTCGATGTATTTGTGTGCATACATATCAAATTTAAACTGGTAAAGGGTGGATACAAATTTTTTCACTCCTGAAGCTCCCACAATAACTCCAACATTCCCATGAAACCTACAAGGTCATTTACATAGATAAGTTCCCATAACAACAATCTGCTAAAAATAAATAAATGAAAAACTAAAAATGATACACTTGATTTTGTTGGAGGTGAGAAGGTGCCCTTGTATGAGCTCCATACGCTTTTGAATTTGTGTTAAATCATAGGTTTTATCGAAGATATACATATGCCCTTATAGAATCTCATTCCTCTAAACCTATGCTAAATCTTGTGTGCATTTCTAAGTATAATTATTAGTGACCAAAAATTAAGGTTAAAGCAAAAATATAAGTATTATAGAAGAGTAAGGTTAAGAAATATCCTTAATATATCACAATGCGGTGGGAACAAGTGCATTGTAATGGAGATGTCTAGGAATATAGAGGAATAAATCTATGCTAAATATCTAGAGAGTGGAGTTTTAGAGTTTGAAGTCTAGTCAAAATGGGTGGAATATATACCTCCCTTTTGAGATGTAAGATGAGCATGCAAAGCATATAGCTCAAAAGAATAGGATTATGTGCAACATTTGTAACATATAAATTCAAATCATTGATGCCCAACATAAAAATATATCATCTTGAAATCATGTTTGTTATAAATAAAGTTCTCCATCTGGGCTCGTGATATAGTAAATATAAGCGTAAATGTAATATGTCGTACATAACAAACATGTAATCAATATAATCATACGAGGAATACGCCCCACATGGGTGAATGTAAATTATGGAGAACACATGTAGAATGTCTTGTAGGAAGGCAAGATACAAGTAATGTAGTATCAATAGTATAAGATATGGGAATGTGAAGCACATGTATGGGTTATTGCCCCAAAAATATGCATGATATAGATAATAGAAACGTAGGGAAGAACATGAAAACATTTGCATGATATAAATTATTTTAAATAAAAAAATTGTGAGACACATGTTGACACATGACAAAACAAAGATGATATCGAGAAATAAAGAAATTAAAAAGATACAAAAGGAAAAGAAATAAAGGAAAAAGTACAAATAAATTAAAAACTCGTGAGAAAAAATATAATAAACAAATATAAATGGAAGAGATAAAACATGTAAGCAACTAAATAAAAATTAAGTGAAGTAATCATCAGTTAATCATTACAAAAATGGATAATCATAAAGAAAAACTAGTCATAGTTTTTGAAAGCAAAGAGACAATGCACTCAAACATAGAATTGTCAAAAGTTCATTATATTGATCAGATTTTTCAAAAGTGTGCATTCTAATGTATCAAGGTGGTATGTTCTTGATCCAAAAAATATATGATTGTAAAGGGGCCAAGCTAATTAGGCATAATTTTTTCAAAATGTTCTTTATATTAATATTTTACTTATTTTATTTTAATACTTTATTATCCACATTAAATTTTCTTAAAATAATTTTATTATTAAAATAATTATGAAGGGGATTGTGATAAATTGTCAAGTGATCAATAGCATGAATTCTCTTCATTTTAAATTTACAATTGGCAAAGAAAGAAAGAAAGAAATCAATATTTTTGAATAATGAAGAATCAACACCACCATAGTGAATTAGAGAATGGCTTGGCATAAGAAAAATGCATTGATGAATGGCTTGTTCATCATTAATTAGTTTTCATTAATAGAGGGCCTCGGCTTATTGAAAGATTTTAGTTATAACTTAAATGAAAGGCAACCTTTGAGCACTGACAAACTTATATATTGATTAATTCAAGTGAAAAATCTCCCATTAATTGGTTCACATGAAATAATGGACCTTATAGGTATTTAGTTTGATGTAAAACATTAATGTAATATATTTATTTATTAAATGATTATTGAGACATACTTTCAACAATTTAGATGTAAATAGGGTAGTAAGCTTGATTGCAATAAAATTATGTGTTTATATGAGTTTGATTGTGTAAAATTTATTGGTTAAACATGTTTGAGCCAAAGTAGTATTAGAATGGGTGACCTCCTAAAAATTCTCAATACTAATGTATTATAAGCATCACCTAAATGCAATGAGTTCCAAATAGACTACTCAAACTATAGACTTAATGATGTACTATATCTTATTTTATTAATGAAAGTGTGTTTTTCAATAAATAAAACTATAGACACACAAAAATGGTCCCTAGCCATTTATTATCCATAAAGCTGCATTATTCTAGGGTACATGTGTGTTTGTTGATTATTGTTCTAGATTAGGATTTACTGCCACATTTTTTGTTATTGTTGCATGTTTTTTTAATCTTGTCCCACTCTTTTTTTCCTCCATACTCCTCTCTCCTCCTTATCCATCCTTTATTTCTAGTGCTTTTCTCAAAAACATACAATGCACGTTTCCAGGGTGTAGCCTCTTTACACCCATTAGGGTTCCCCTGGGGGTTTTAGGTCATGTCTTATCAAAATTTCCACATGTTTTTTTTATCAGATTGCATGCTAATAAGATCTTAGTTTAAATTCAAGTGGTCTACAAATACACAGGTACATTAGTATAATTAAACATTTAATAATCAATCAATAGGAAATTAATGCAAGCATATAGAGAAGACATTCAAACAACTAATGAAATATGAAAGAGCATATAGAATTTATCATGACCACATTCTATAATAAATCAAACATTAATTATAGATACACATTTTCATTACACTTGACTGGTTGGCTAAATTACATTTTACTTGGTATGCTACCTTTAATATTGTGTACTATTGTGGTAGGTCTTGATAAGTATTTGGTACTTAAAAACATTGATTACCTTGATTACACCCAAAATAATTTTGTTTCATTAACTTTTTTAGGTTCAACAACCCTATTAGCATTAGAAGAAGAATAGCAATTTCCTAGTGATTGACATAAAGATTCATAATAATGAGCAAGATTTTACATTGATATGAAGTGTATGATTATAAATACATTTTATGTTCAGTATCAGAATGTCCTTGCTTATGTACTAGTTGTGCAGGTTTGAAATGTTATTTTTGGCCTTGTTGAAAACAATGTTGTGTTCCTCCTACTAAATTTTATTAGTTGAATCTTTTTATGAACAGCTTCACTTATTGTTTACAGTCTCTATGGAAACAATAATAGTTGATCATTAGAATTTTCATTCTTAGCATTACAAAATATTTTGTACACCTATGCAAAATACCCTAGTCTTTATCATTAAATATAAGTTGAATAATTCTACAAGCTTTCCACATTAGAATGTTTTTTCATTTAGTGTTTCTAATTTTTCCATTGCATGTTGTATAATCTCATGATTTACTAGATAATTTATAAGGTTTCCTTCATTCTTCTATCCTAGCACCGTGTTGTGGATCATTGGAGATTGGAGGAATACAATTATATTTACATGCTCCCTAATGTTGTTATCAATAATTTCATAGTAAGGAATGTTATTTCCCTGATATTACTACTAGATCTTCCTAATGTATACTTATACCACTATTACTTCTTGGAGAATGAAGATATCAAAAGGAATATTATTTATATGATATTAGGTCCTTATATTGATATGAAGTGTGTTGATATTTCTAAACCATACAATGATTCTTCTATTAATATGTAATGTGAAAATATTTATAGTCAATGCAATGATAAAAATGTTTATGATCAATCTTTTGTACTCATTTTTAAGATAAATGGTGAAATGACATCTATGAATGAACTTTTCCAAACCATAGTTATGCCTACTAGTCATATAATGTCCATGATGCATGCAATCGGTGAGCTTCACATGGAATTTGTTGTTTTAAATTTAGAATCTAAGTCATATGATACTCAGTTTGATAATAATGTCATACTAGAACAAACTATAATGCAAAGGGTATTTAATTACCACTCTCTAAGAGGATACATTATGCCTAAACATATATTATTTGATGGAAGTGGAGATCCTCATGACCACCTTGAAAAATATGTGTATTTTATTGGAAAACATTCATGTAATGGGAGAGTATTATTAATATTTTTATCAAAGTCTAATAGGAAAAATCCTGGATTGGCTCTATGATCTACTTAGTGGGTCCATAACTTTATTTTAAAAATTATAAGATACTTTATTATCTCATTTCAATAAGAATACAGTTCTTAGATCAACATTGGAGTACCTCCAAAGCATTCAACAAGTTTAGTAAGAGCTTATTGAGGATTATCTCTTTAGGTTCAAAACATGTTACATATTTAATGTATCAACCATCTGATTTAGAAAAGCATTTCATCTTTAGCAAGGGCCTTTTACCTCCACTTAAGGAAAGAGCATTGTATAATCCTTATCCTTATTTTGAGTGACTTTACATGTATATCTTTGCTTATGCATATGACATTATGCATGCACATACTTGTACCTCTGATTCTACTAGTTTCCAATAGTCATCAACTTCAAATCTCGAAAGGGAATGTCCTCTTAAAAAGGAAGATACAAATAATATAGTTAAAAAGAAGAGTCGCATGAATCTTACTCCAATATTGGATCAAGCTATCAAACTTCATGGTTTCAAAGATAATCCAAGTGTTATATTAAAAACATTCCTTGGAAATAAGTTGATCCCATTTCCTTCTAATCAACATCACCTTACACATCACATTAAATGAGTTGGGGAAATATCATTTTGTAACTAAAATCGTATCAATGAGCATAGAGATAACAATTTTTATATATTTAAAAATAAAATTAAACAACTTGTGGACATGGGTGTTATTACATTTAATAAATCCAACAATACTCCCACAAAGTTGGGTTCTCCATCTTCTTCTATTTCACAATCTATGAAGGCTAACGTTTCCCAAGAATTTCATAAGATGGAACCAATGGACAATCAAGCTTTTATATAAGGTAAGCATAGAAAAAGAACTTATATTTAAAAATCTAATAAGGTTGATATATTCTAGTACATTCCTAAAAAAGAATTAATGGTCATTCAAGCTCTTATAGAAGGTAAAAATAAAAAAGGTATCATTATTGATGACAAGGTACAATTCAATGCATGGACAATTGGTTTTATTAAGGAAATAGTATATGATGAAATAAAGTTACAGCATACTAGCACTTATGAGGATGCAATAGGGTACATTAACATACTAGTTTTTTTTGGCGTAATATTGTGGAGACATTATTTTTTGTGAATCCTACTATTCCACAATTCAATGCAACACTTGGAACAACATGGCTAAAGCAAATGAAAACAACAATGGATAATTTTAAGATGACTATTTCATTTGATTTCCAACATGGTTTGATTACATATCAAAGAGATATAACATTTGAAAAAAAAATACTCTTTTTCAGAGTATAATTACATTTCGAAGCACACAATTATGGGTACCAAATCAAAGTAAACAAACTAAAAATGAAGAAGTTAATTGAGTAATGAGTACTTTTACTCTACATAAAGAGAAATAAAAGAAAGAATCCCAAGTTACTATCATTGTCCAAGTACATGAATTATCTTAAGTATGTTTAACATGAGTATCTAATGTGAATACTATTGTCCCCGAAAAATGCCACTCATTTTTGGGACAACCTACAGACCAAAATTTTTCTCTCCCCTTTTCAAATTTATTCTGAGCTTTCAAATTCCTCATTTTTAAGCTTTTTCCATAAAGGGGATTCACAAGTTCGACAAGGTAAAAAAAAGCTTCTGCAAGCAAGCTCTCAAAAGAACAAGTTTCCAGCACTTAGTCGTTTCCAGGTTTGGTTCAGTGCCTCGGTTCAATCAAAAGGATTTCAATTGGAAAATGATAAAGGACTTAGGCTTGAACCATTGAACTTTGAACCACTTTGGTTCAAAGGTTCAATGGGTTCAACGACCAAGTTGGTTCAACGCGTTTGGTGCAAAAGAACAAAGGACTTTGCCAAATAAATGAAGAATGAACCGTTGAACCGTTGAACCAAAGTTGGTTCAATCAGTTAGTTCAATCGAAAGGTTCAAGGGGCTTCAATGGATGAACCATTGAGCCGTTGAACCAAAAGGTTCAATGGGTTCAATGTTCAAAGGTTCAATCAAATCTTAGAAAGATAAAAGGAAGCAGTGTTCGAGCGAGACACGGAATAAGCTAATGAACCAATTGAACTTTAAACTGAAAGAGTTCAAAGTTCAATGGTTCAACATGGTTCAAAGGTTCAAAGGCAGCCTCTATCAAAGAGAGGAGCAGAAAACAGGTGGTTCAACGGATGGTTCAACCAAGGAGCGTGAAAGTGATTGAACCAAGAAGCGATGGAACAAAAGAGACAGAATGAACCAATGAACCAATGTACTTTCAGCAGGTTCAAAGGTTTAAGGTTCAACATGGTTCAAGCAACAGTCAACCAATGACATCCCTACAAATGTCAAATTTAAGGTAAGGGAATATTTGTTGAAATTTAAATAAAGCACAGAACTCAAAGGAAGAACCAAGCGACTGGTTGGAAAGATAACCCGATAGCTCAAATCGTAGCAGGAAGAGACAAAGCTAGAAAAGACAAGAGCAAAAAGCAAAGGAAAAGCCCGACTGAAGAGAAAATCTCGTGGAAAAGCACTCGATGGAAAAAGACAAAGTGCAGCGGAATACATCACGTGTCTTGTTATGGCTCAGCAGAACGTGACAAGTGTTTGCATCCATGTTCCCTTTTCGGAGTTGCTCAGGCAAAACGTGTCGTGGACTCCATTTTCCATGAGTTTCTAATGAGTTTCATAATAGCAGAACTTGCCACTTGTCAAAGACACAGAAAGGACCCCCCCAAAGACATAGGCAAGAAGGGCTATAAAGAGCAAAGAAGTGCTTAAGCAGTGAAGAGAGGAGCAAGACCAAAGGATCAAAAATATCTTCGAAAGAGTTATTCCTAGAGGGTGAAACAGTGGATTGAGTAGACTTCTAAGTGCACCAAACCAAGGATGCGGCCTATTTTCTTCCATAAAGTAAAGACAAATACGCAAAGGACTAGATAGTCCATATTAAGGAGAAGACATATGGGATGAAATAGTTAAGACAGCTGCCTTGTTTTCAACGTAGTCCTTTGACAAACCTGAAAATGTCTTCAAGGCATTGAATGCATGGCATGGTTCGTTCTTTGAAAAATAAGCACCCAAGTCTTTCTTGGGGCTCTATATATTGTAATATCTCATTTGTTGTAAAACAGACTTCTCATTTTTACAAGAACAAAACTCTGCCCATTTTGAAAGAAGAAGACTGAGACTTTGAGCTCAAGTTGTAATTTCATTTTCCAGTTATTTGAATGAGAAAGTAGGTTTTTCCAGACTTTGTGTTGTTCTGAATTGTGTCATCTGAAGGTGTCCTTATTCATTTAATTTGGTGCACATAATTAGTAAAGGTAACCAAGAAGTGTCCTAAAACCAAATGTGAGAAGACTTTGTGCTTTCACAATTGATTTCAGTCTATGTTTTCCTTTTCTTTTTGTGTTGAGGATTATGGGGCGACTTTGTGCCCCCATTATCCTTTGTGATATACTCTTTGGGTAGTTGAAGTGGAGACTTTGCGCTACATTTCAAGCTACTGGTTACTCTGCACCTTTGGTTACCTGTTACCAGAAAGATTCATGTTGCCTGCAAGAACAAGCACTTTTGAAAGAAGATAAGTGCCTTCTATCACTTCACCAAGATTTCTACTATCCAAGAAGGGATCTGGCTCTTGGCTAAAAGTTGCTTCTGAAAGAAGAGAAACACCTTCCCCATCACCCAGTATTTCTCCTCTATTTTTCAGCATCATCTCTGAAAGAAGAGAGATGGATGGTTTGTCCTACCCCATGTGTCTTATTTTCTGCATATATATATAGTATATAGCCTCCTGCATATCCTGCATATTTAATAGGGAACCTCCCCTTGATGAGAGAAGAGATTTGTCCCCTTGTGATGTAGTAAACCTGCACATCTGGTGTTAGGTTGTGCAGCTAAAAGCTTCACTGATGCAAACAGGGGAGGAGGTTGCTGAGGGTTGCTGAGTTGCAGAGAAGCTGGGGTCTGTCTGATCAGCCGACGTTGGCAGGATAGCAAGGAGAAGCAACCGACGTCGGTCAGGGATCGGCCGACGTCGATCACCTCCAGGCAGATAGGGACCGACGTCGGACACCTGTGTAGTTCAACTGCGAGCTTATTACAGGTAGTTGGTTGTCGAACCAAGTGTTTGCATGCTTAGTGCTAATTATAGACTAAGAGCTGCAGATCTAATTATTGTACTGAGTGTCTAATTATTGTTTGGATGAGATCTATATAATAGACTCATGGTTGTATTGGAAATCATGGGCTAGTTTGAGTTGAGCAAAGTTTGCTTCTTCTGTGTGTGAGGTGAGCAAGGGTGTTCCTCCTAGTTCCACAGCAATACCAGGGGTGTTGGTGCTGGATTGGAGAGTCAGCTGGATTCTTCATGTATGTATGATCTTAGTCATCAGGTGAGCATGACTTATAGGAGATATACATGGTAAGTAAGATCGTTGATCTGCAGGTGTGTGTGTGTGTGTGCAAGGTCGAGGTTCACAGGTGTGCAGAACCACTTATTGATCTGTAGGTTGGAGATCAGATAGGACAGCAACACAACAAGGAGCAGTATCAGGCAGGATCTACTTGGAGTACGGTGTGTACTCATTGGTATGTACGTGGAGTACATGGAGAGCTAAGAGGAAGGCAAGGCAGTTCCTTCCATAAGTATGGTCTGTTGAATTGCAGATTGATGCAGGTTCATGGGAGATCTACTTGAAGTACTTTGAGTACTTGTGGAGTGCGTGGAGCACTTGTGGAGTGCATGGAGCACAGGTGTAAGGTGAACACCAACTCTGTGTTTGAGTTGGGTGTTGGGACCTAGTATAGAGAGCTTTGAGGAGAGAATTACTGTTCACTTGAGGTGTGGGAAACCTCTGAAGAGGTGGTGGAGAAGAAGTGGCATCTTCTTTATTGTATTCTTTTTTGTAAGAGTTATTAATACAAGTTGTGTATTGTCTCTCATTTTCTGTGTTATTCTGAATTCTAGTTACTTATTGATTCTGGTTATTTTCGCATATTAAGTTGCTTGAAGTTGGTAATCAATTGTGTGCTTCCAGAGTTGGGTTCTTATTTCCCCAACAAGTGGTATCAGAGCATGTTTGTTGTTCGTGGTGCCTAACAAGTGGTATCAGAGCTAAGGTTGCAAGAAGCAGGTTTTGTGTTTTGGTTACAGGGCACTCTCAGGGGTTTCTGATTGAGTGGGAGTAGAGCAATGACAGATCAAAGTAAGCTAAGAATGGAGGAGTTGAAAAGCACAGATGGTTACTTAAGGTCCCATAAAAAGAAAGAGCAGGTAAAAGAAGATTGTTGGTTGGTAGCAGATCAGCATGAAGAAACTGAAGATATAGATGTAGCAGGTGTTGTTGCACAGGATGTGTTTGCAGGTTTCTTGGATAAAGTTGAATCTTGGATAAAAGATTCGGTTGCCTCTTTCCATGCAGCCCCAGGTAGAGGAGCTGGTGAGCCTTGCCAAAGAATTGGCAAAGGGGAAGTGAAGCTGAAATTGCAGGCGGCCAACACACAGGTGTTGATGAAGGTCATGCAGGTCCCAGGTTTGGAGATATGGCTAATTTCTTCCGAAAGATTGGGTGATGAGAGATGCACAAGAACTCTCACAGCGGGTGCACTTGAATTAGCTAGTGGTAAGAAAACAAGTACTCTTCATTTACTTGTTTATACTACTGATTCTTCTTCTATAGCGGAGACGTGGCTTCATAGGCTTGGTCACATGAGCAGGAAGGAGATACATGTTCTTAAGCGGAAGACAGATGTATTTGAAAAGCTTAAGAACTGAAAAGCCTTGGTGTTCTTGGAGGAGATGGCAGACAGAAATCAGTGGATGGTGCTGGATACTTCTGAGCAGAGCAGTTTGGACATGGGTTTTGATTCAAAAGAGCTCGCGAGTAAAAAGTCATCACTCACAGGCAAACACAGATACCGATGTTGGTCAAGAGGAACCGGCGTCGAACAGACAGGTGCCGATGTCGGTCATGTGCAGACCGAAGCCGGCAGTGTCGGGCAGAGTAAGAACGACATCAGTCAGGGGACCGACGTCGGCAGTAGGTAAGACCGATGTCGGTCAGGAGGATCGACATCGACAACAGGGACACCAACGCTAGCAGGTTGGTAGTCAGGGACAGACGCATGGAAACCGACGTTGATCGGATGCAGACTGTGGGGTGGCCGAGGTCGGTCACTGTAACGAATTTTGGGTGGACAACTTGTTGTCAAGGAGTCTCAAACACCTATACGGAGGACTGAAGATGTAAGTAGGCCCTCAAATTCGTGTTCCTCTTCTTTATACTTGTTGTTGATTGTAGAGCAGGAAGGATCCAGGAAACAGGTGGGAGCATGGCAGGATATGATGCAGAACCAAGCGGGAGATTTGGTAGGTTTGCCAGCTGGATGAAAGCACAGAGACGAATGGATTCCTTAGTAGAAGAATAGAGAGAACGGATATGTGAGACAGAAGACCAGGTATATGGTCTTGAGGAGTTGCAGGATAGTGGTACAGGTTTTGACAGGTGGATGACAGAGCATGACTCTAGTCAATGTCAGGGTTACTACTGTGGTTTGACTTACCTGGGGGATGATGATTGCAACATCATTCTGTTGCTGTATGTGGATAGTATGCTAGCTAGCAGGGGTGTACATACAGGGTTTTACTGAGCTAAGGGTAAGATTAGTTTAGTGACATGTCAGGAGGAGTTTGGAGCAGCGAAATTCTTTGACATGGGAGGCATGGAGATCACAGGTAGATTTTGTCTCCAGTGGGAGCTGATGTGAATCAGGTGTTGGCGAGGCTTAGGATGGAGAGCCGAAGCACACTAAGGGCTGGACAGGTACAGTGTCCGAAATCACATGAGGTCTGGTATAGACCTGAGTATTCCCATGCAGTGGGAGCTGTCAGAGAGTTAGAAGCCAATTCGGGGAAGTGAGTTCTCAGGGAGTTGAGAGGGACCAGCAGCAGGGTTTCATGCTATGCAGGGTCAGGACTTCACTACATGGATTTGTAGGTTCGGATGTGGCAGGGTACTCGGATGACAGGTGGTACACCACGGGATGTGTGGTGGGTTATCTTCAAGTGGGAGCTTGAAGAGGGATACATACCAGAAAACAGATTAGACAGAGTACAGGTACAGGTACAGTGCAGCCGTTTATCTCCAAGTGAGAGATTGTTAGGTTGTGGAGCTAAAAGCTTCACTGATGCAAACAGGGGAGGAGGTTGCTGAGGGTTGTTGAGTTGCAGAGAAGCTGGGGTCGGTCTGATCAACCGATGTCGGTAGGATAGCAAGGAGAAGCAACCGACGTCGGTCAGGGATCGGCCGACGTCGGTCACCTGTGTAGTTCAACTGCGAGCTTATTATGGGAAATTGGTTGTCGAACCAAGTGTTTGCATGCTTAGTGCTAATTATAGACTAAGAGCTGCAGATCTAATTATTGTACTGAGTGTCTAATTATTGTTTGGATGAGATCTATATAATAGACTCATGGTTGTATTGGAAATCGTGGGCTAGTTTGAGTTGAGCAAAGTTTGCTTCTTCTGTGTGTGAGGTGAGCAAGGGTGTTCCTCCTAGTTCCACAGCAGTACCAGGGGTGTTGGTGCTGGATTGGAGAGTCAGCTGGATTCTTCATGTATGTATGATGTTAGTCATCAGGTGAGCATGGCTTATAGGAGATCTACATGGTAAGTAAGATCGTTGATCTGCAGGTGTGTATGTGTGCAAGGTCGAGGTTCACAGGTGTGCAGAACCACTTATTGATCTGTAGGTTGGAGATCAGATAGGACAGCAACACAACAGGGAGCAGTATCAGGCAGGATCTACTTGGAGTATGGTGTGTACTCATTGGTATGTACGTGGAGTACATGGAAAGCTAAGAGGAAGGCAAGGCAGTTCCTTCCATAAGTATGGTCTGTTAAATTGCAGGTTGTTGCAGGTTCATGGGAGATCTACTTGAAGTACTTTGAGTACTTGTGGAGTGTGTGGAGCACTTGTGGAGTGCGTGGAGCACAGGTGTAAGGTGAACACCAACTCTATGTTTGAGTTGAGTGTTGGGACCTAGTAGAGAGAGCTTTGAGGAGAGAATTACTGTTCACTTGAGGTGTGGGAAACCTCTGAAGAGGTGGTGGAGAAGAAGTGGCATCTTCTTTATTGTATTCTTTTCTGTAAGAGTTATTAATACAAGTTGTGTATTGTCTCTCATATTCTGTGTTATTCTGAATTCTAGTTACTTGTTGATTCTGGTTATTTCTGCATATTAAGTTGCTTGAAGTTGGTAATCAATTGTGTGCTTCCAGAGTTGGGTTCTTATTTCCCCAACAAGTGGTATCAGAGCATGTTTGTTGTTCGTGGTGCCTAACATCTGGATGACTAATCTCCCTATGTTGTGGTGATAGAAACTATTTTGAACGCTAGTTAGCTCACCGACAAAATATTCACCCAACAGTTTTTGGCGACTCGGCTGGGGACACAGTAATTTTAAACCTCAAGTTTCAAATTGAAACATCACCTGTGTTTTACCCATAATCATTATAACCCTTATCCATTATAGAGTCTGGCGACTCCCATCTGGGTCTTACCCATTATTCTTATAGCCTTACCAACCTCCATATCCATTATTTTATCTGGTCTACAGAACTAGAGCTGTTGGAAAAGAGTGCACAGTCTAAAACCTCAAGCCTCAAGCTGAAGCAGGGCTAGTTTCTTTTCCATTTTTGTCTTATAATCTGGAAACTCCACTCAGATGTGTTATCCCTATTTTTCATAATCCAATCATGGCAATTTGAGGCCCCTGGGGTAACTCATTCGGCCTACTTAATCTAACTCCACCCCTGCATGAGCTTCCACATAGTTCAAGGAAGAATTTCCCCAAATTCTTTGGTGATGGAAGATTCCACCCTAATGAACACATTGCAGCCTTCACCATAGCCTGTGGTGTGATAGGGGTGGAATTTGAAGACATAGCAGTCAGACTGTTTGTGGAGACACTATAAGGTGCTGCCGCAAACTGGTTTTACCATCTGCAAACTGGATTAGTGACTGGCTGGGACACAATCAAAGCCAAGTTCAAAGCAAGGTTTAAACCAGTAGAAGATGCACATGCCCTTTTGGCCCAGCTCATGCAGATGAAGAAGGAGCCTCATGAGCATATGAGGGATTTCATTGCAAGGTTTGACAAGCTGAGGAATCAGATTCCTACCATTGCTCAGCCAACACTTGAAAACTTAAAGTGTTTCTTCATCAACTCACAACTACCTGAAGTGAGTTTTTTGCTAAGGTGTGCTGGCCAGATAGACCTTACTGAAGCTCAGGACTTGGCCACTGAGTTATATGATGACCTTATCTTGGCTAGAAAGATAAGAAGGGATTCAAACAAAGGTTCATCTTCCTCATCTTTTGATAACTCACCTCCAGCCACCACTGATCCAATGGTGCAGAAGCTAACAAATGAAGTGTTGGCCCTCAGAAGACAAATGGCACAAGGGATGTCATCTACTACTTCATACAGAGATGCACCAAGAAAGACATTCCCTAATCAGACATATTAAGACAATGCTGTCAAGGGTCAAGGGCAACCAAATCATCTTCCTCCCCCACAGAGGAACCTGGGCATTGAAGCACCTCCAGCCAACTTAGCAGTTGGATATTTGGAAATAAAGCATGATTTCTCTTTCCAACATGAGTTTAACCAATAAAATGACGCTGGTCTCTTCACGGAGGAGCAAGAAGAGTCAGCTAATGACTCCCACATCGATTTCCTAGATTACTAGGATGAACCCAGAAGTAAAGGTGGAGCATCCGAGGGATCATGTGCTGTGATCACCCAGTCCCAGAATCAATCAGCTCAACAAGCTGATAAAGGAGAAATAAAGGAGTGACCTCAGCCTGCAATTTTGATTGCTAAGAACGGAACCACTCTGCCTATCCAATTAAAGGACCGAATGATTGCTGAGAAAGTAAGTATCCCAAACATCTCTGCACCTTCTACTTCAACTTCGCAGATCAGTCCTCCCACCCCTCCCATAAACCAAAAAGAACTCCCATCCCTTGTGCCTAGTCCAACCCAACCATTTGACATAATTGATCATGTCAAATGTGTCAAGACCCAAACAGTGGCCCTTGCAGCCCAAATTTTGTTTGAATCTTCAGGCAGGGATGAAATAGCAAAAGAATTGGTGGAGTGTAGCATAAGTGCAGAAGAACCCTCCCCTCTAAATGAAGAAGAATCTGAGATATTTGAGGAGGACAATCAAGACATGTCCTGGGTTGAGTTATCAGAACAACAAATTATGGTACTAGATCGTGTTGCTACCCATCAAAATCAAGAAAAGGAATTCTTTGCCAGGAGAACAAAGATTCATGGTTTTCAGACCAAAATTCAAGTCTCGCCAAGGGGCAGCAAGAGAAGAGAACCAAGAGGAAGATACAGGAGATTGAATTTCTGGTGGAGAGTTCCATTTTCCCATCACCGATTATGGGGGCAAAATAGCTTCTTGCTGGTTTATCAAGATAGAAGGCCATTTTCTCTACCTCACAATGGGCAACATCTGAAGTGCTTCAAATCTTGAGGCATCAGATAAGATCATTTATACATATGTATATTTGTATAGTCTTTGGTTTTGTTTTGTTCTTTTATTTTCATTTTTGGAGACTTTCTTTTTGGGTAGCATGACTCCGTGGCCTAATGACACGCTTCTAAGGCACTGGAGATTTTAGATTCTACTTCCTTCAATCAATTTTTACAATAGAAGGTAGTTCCCCAACTAGAGCCAGTTGTTGTGCCCAAAAAATGCCACTCATTTTTGGGACAACCTATAGACCAAATTTTTTCTCTCCCCTTTTCAAATTTGTTCTGAGCTTTCAAATTTCTCATTTTTAAGCTTTTTTCGTAAAGGGGATTCACAAGTTCGATAAGGTAAAAAAAGCTTCTGCAAGCAAGCTCTCAAAAGAGCAAGTTTCCAGCACTTAGTCATTTCCAGGTTTGGTTCAGCGCCTCGATTCAATCAAAAGGATTTCAATCAGCAAATGATAAAGGACTTAGGCTTGAACCATTGAACTTTGAACCACTTTGGTTCAAAGGTTCAATGGGTTCAACGACCAAGTTGGTTCAATGCGCTTGGTGCAAAAGAACAAAGGACTTTGCCAAATAAACGAAGAATGAACCATTGAACCAAAGTTGGTTCAATTGGTTGGTTCAATCGAAAGGTTCAAGGGGCTTCAACGGATGAACCATTAAACCGTTGAACCAAAAGGTTCAATGGGTTCAAGGTTCAAAGGTCCAATCAAAGCTTAGAAAGATAAAAGGAAGCAGTGTTCGAGCAAGACACAGAATAAGCCAATGAACCGATTGAACTTTGAACTGAAAGAGTTCAAAGTTCAATGGTTCAACACGGTTCAAAGGTTCAAAGGCAGCCTCTATCAAAGAGAGGAGCAGCAAACAGGTGGTTCAACTAAGGAGCATGAAAGTGATTGAACCAGGAAGTGATGGAACAAAAGAGACAGAATGAACCAACGAACCAATGTAATTTCAATGGGTTCAAAGGTTTAATGTTCAACATGGTTCAAGCAACAGTCAACCAATTGACGTCCCTACAGATGTCAAATTTAAGGTAAGGGAATATCCGTTGAAATTCAAATAAAGCACAGAACTCAAAGGAAGAACCAAGCGACTGGCTGGAAAGATAGCCCGATAGCTCAAATCGTAGCAGGAAGAGACAAAGCTAGAAAAGACAAGCGCAGAAAGCAAAGGAAAAGCTCGATTAAAGAGAAAAGCCTACAGAAAAGCACTCGATGGAAAAAGACAAAGTGCAGTGGAATACGTCATGTGTCCTGTTATGGCTCAGTGAAACGTGACAAGTGTTTGCATCCATGATCCCCTTTTGGAGTTGCTCGGGCAAAACGTGTCATGGACTCCATTTTTCGTGAGTTTCTAATGAGTTTCATAACATCAGAACTTGCCGCTTGTCAAAGACACAGAAAGGACCCCCCCCAAAGACATAGGCAAGAAGGGCTATAAAGAGCAAAGAAGCGCTTAAGCAGTGAAGAGAGGAGCAAGACCAAAGGATTAGAAATATCTTTGAAAGAGTTATTTCTAGAAGGTGAAACAGTGGATCGAGTAGACTTCTGAGCACACCAAACCAAAGATGCAGCCTGTTTTCTTCCATAAAGTAAAGACAAATACGCAAAGGACCAGACAGTTCATATTAAGGAGAAGACATATGGGATGAAATAGTTAAGACAACTGCCCTGTTTTCAACACAGTCCTTTGACAAACTTGAAAATGCCTTCAAGGCATTGAATGCACGGCATGGGCTGTTCTTTGAAAAACAAGCACCCAAGTCTTTCTTGGGGCTCTATATATTGTAATCTCTCATTTGTTGTAAAACAGACTTCTCATTTTTACAAGAACGAAACTCTGCCCATTTTGAAAGAAGAAGACTGAGACTTTGAGCTCAGGTTGTAATTTCATTTTCCTTGTTATTTGAATGAGAAAGCAGGTTTTTCCAGACTTTGTGTTGTTCTGACTTGTGTCATCTGAAGGTGTCCTTATTCATTTAATTTGGTGCACAGAATTAGTAAAGGTAACAAAGAAGTGTCCTAAAACCAACTGTGAGAAGACTTTGTGCTTTCACAATTGATTTCAGTCTGTGTTTTCCTTTCCTTTTTGTGTTGAGGATTTTGGGGTGACTTTGTGCCCCCATTATCCTTTGTGATATACTCTTTGGGCAGTTGAGGTGGATACTTTGCGCTACATTTCAGGCTACTGGTTACTCTACACCTTTGGTTACTTGTTACCAAAAAGATTCCTGTTGCCTATAAGAACAAGCACTTCTGAAAGAAGAGAAGTGCCTTCTGTCGCTTCACCAAGATTTCTACTATCCAGGAAGGGATCTGGCTCTTGGCTAAAAGTTGCTTCTGAAAGAAGAGAAGCACCTTCCCCATCACCCAATATTTCTCCTCTGTTTGTCAGCATCATCTCTGAAAGAAGAGAGATGGATGGTTTGTCCTACCCCCTGTGTCTTATTTTCTGCATATATATATAGCCTCCTGCATATTTAATAGGGAACCTCCCCTTGATGAGAGGAGAGATTTGTCCCCTTGTGATGCAGTAAACCTGCACATCTGGACGACCAATCTCCCTATGTTGTGGTGATAGGAACTATTTTGAACGCCAGTTAGCTGGCCGACAAAATATTCACCCAACAAATACAATCACAAGTGTGCCCATGAAGTTATTGTCAAATGTATATCCATATAGTACACTTACTTGTGAGCCACATTAGTTCACTCAACATAGGGAGATTGGTCGTCCAGATTTGCAGGTTTACTGCATCACAAGGGGACAAATCTCTCCTCTCATTCAGATGGGACATATTGGACATATTAACACATATGTAAGACATATGCAGAGAATGTTATAAGTTTGTGAGGAATGATTACCAAATTCTATGACATTTTGAGATAAATTAAACATATTTATCAAATTGAGCAAGTTTACAAAAAGATTTTGGCATTTCTATATCATTATGAGGTACATATGGATCAGATTTGGGACATGAATATTATTTATGCAAACATTTTTCCTATTTTTATAATATGTTTTAATGGAAATGATGGTATTATGTAAGAACTTTGAATCTAAAATCCATTTGTAATGCTTGATTCAAAATTTCAAATTACATACGACCATGTTTCAGGGTTCCACTAAAAGAGTATGATGATAGTTTGAGTAGTGTAGTTGAGGTTTTGTGTCAATCAACTCCAACGAGGGTTGAGGCATTTATCCTTCTCAACCCATGGTTTTAATAATTACATCTCCTTGGAACATAATCACCCCATGCCATTCTCTACATGAGTTCAACGAATACAACTTGGCTTGTGTACCCATAGGTGTATTCGTTCCTTGACTTTTAAATTTCAACTAATTAAATAATCTAGAGATTTCAGAGTTTTTATTATATGTTGACATTGATCTATATGTATTTCCTTGTAGGTATTGCATGTAGCAATTAAGATATTTGAGGCATATTTGTCAATACCAGATGTTGTTATAACATGTACCAAATTTCTTTCTACAATCCATTTAATTTAGAATTTCCAATACTAGACTCAAAAAAAAGGGTATTTGTATACATATAAATTCGGTGTTGGATACTTAACAACATTATTTTGACGATCTTGGCATACTTGAACTTGTGCATACATATTCGACCTTTACGCACACTTTTTCATTTATGTTTACTCGCTTATTATCTTAGCCGACCTAATTTATGAATATAAATAATTCAAATCGCCCTAGTATGTGCAAGAACGCTCCATAATCCTAAGTAAACCATTGCCACATCCCAGATCACCAATTTTTTCCCTATTAAACCGGTGCTAGCAATAGTCAAAACATTTAATTTATCATATGTTCGCCTCTATCAATAGCATCTTGGAAACCCTAATAAATTCTTTTCAAATTTAAATCTCTCTTTTAGGCCGACCTAAACACGGTTCTCATATCAATTATGAGAGGGAATATCAAACAATCATTTATAAATACAAGTTGACTCTAGATCAACAAACCAAAAAAAGAACCAGAATTTTTTTTTTTTTTTCTCTAGGTTTTTGAAGAAACGTAAAAGAGAGAAGTCGGCGGCGCTGCCTGGTTTTAGAAGCCATGGCCAGCTCACAAGTGCAGCGGCGGATAAGGGCAGAGAGTGGCAGGGATACGGCCTGGCCTGGTCTGGCAGCGGGCGGTCGTCGCAACCAGTCAGGCGGTCTGACACTCTGACTGC
The DNA here is from genome assembly GCA_037957365.1 of Torreya grandis. Lineage (NCBI taxonomy): Eukaryota > Viridiplantae > Streptophyta > Pinopsida > Cupressales > Taxaceae > Torreya > Torreya grandis. The sequence goes on from JARHVA010002867.1 coordinate 2,309,492, forward strand.
AAACTTTGGCAATTTGAGCTGGCGGTGTACCTTGGGAAATGCAGAGTAAACCACGAGTTAACGGTTAGGGTTTGGGGGTATTTTGTACATTTCTTAACAAACCCTAAGTAATGATTATATTATATCGCTGAAGTAAGAAATGATTTAGGTTGAGTCTGACATTGTACGGTTCATATATTTTAGCAGTATTGAGTTGATTAGAGTTTGTATGTTGTTTTGTGGTTTTATATTTTATTCTACATTTTTTGAGTTTAAATATCTCTGTATTATTATATTTTTGTAGTATTTGAGATCACAGAAATTATAGTTATAATTTGTAGATTATAGTTTTCATGTTAGTATACAGTATTGTATAGGTTTACTTTTTCTTTGGTAATTGATTTTTTTAATTGGAAAGGAAAATATCTTAATGACGTGACTACAATTTGGTAGGTTCATATTTTGTGTATTAATTAAAGACTACGAGTTCTCAAGAGTTGAATTAGAGGAGTTATTAGGGATTCAAAGAGTTTAATTTTATCTTCTCATTTTTTAATATTTAATCTTTTTAATTGTAACACGTTAAATATTCTATTTTTTGAATGGAAAGATGTGATTCCAATTATCATGCAAACTTATTTTTGAATGGTGGGAAATGAAGATTATGCACCTTATAATGTGTGGTGCATCATGTCTCATAAATAATGAGAAAATATTCTTATTTATTTTGTGTTAATATCTACTTTCAAAATAATTAGTTTTCCAAGTATATATTGTTTGATCAATTCTTGCATGTAAGGGTTAAATTTGATGATTAAAAGTGAAGGTTAACAAAATTATGAGAGTTATCCATTTAACATTTCCCTTCAAATGCTACAACAAATATTTTTAAAGAAGGAACCATCAAAAACTAAATATATATTTCTATAATCATTCATAAATATTTATTTAATTCTTAACAATTTTTTAAAGTCAACTCAAACTTTCTCCTTTTATGGTCTTAAAAAAAAATTTGATTTATTTTAGAATTAAAAAACATAAATACATTCATAAACAACAAATTGAACCCTAGAAGTTCCAAGAGATTTAAACCTATTTAATAAATTTAAATGATTAAAATTGGAAGAAAAATATTTTATTTAACATATCTTTTTATGAAACATGTATTTAGTTTACTCTTGTCAATTGAAGTACAACTATTTCTTGCAACCTTTCATCATGGAAGGGTTGGATGAACATATACCCTTCAACTTGAAATTAACCCCAGTCCTTCAAACTATATCACAGTTTATGATAGGATATGCTCATAAAAGTGAATATTTTAAAATAGATTGGAACTAATAATTATTCAAGTTATATTAAAAAATGGTATGTAAGAGTCAATCACAACTTTCCCCATAGGTTGCATGAGTATTGGAACTATATTTACGTGTTTTAATACCAAATATTTTTTTCATAAATCAATTCAAAAAACTTTTTTTCTGCCAATTCAACATGCGAAATAAACATGGTAGACTAATGACAACATAGTTTATTGGTTAACATTTTATGTACAGCATTCAAAAGTAATATGATGTATTTATTAAACACTAAGCAAAAGGTGCATAGTTGTTGGGTCCTTTCTCCTAAACGGAGCTTTCATGGGATCTACGTTGTCTCCTTTAATATCTACATTGGTGAAAAAAGGAGAACAAGGAGAGCTAGAATGGAAGAGAATAGTGCAAACATAAAAAAAAAAAAAAAAAAAAAAAAAAAAAACACAACTAAACAAGTCTTGGTATAACACTCAAACAAAATGAAGCACCACAATTGTATAGAGAACATGAAAGTGCTATCTAAGTAATTAAATGAAAAGAAAGATCATCGAGTATATACCAAGTCTATAGATAATTTTAAGCACTAAAACACCATAAATATAGATAACAAATTGGGTTGAAGCTAAACTAAGGTCCCTTTATGAATAGATCTGCCAACCATTTAATTATGTATGAATTAATTGGTAGGTATTTGATTAACTAATACAAATATCTTAAATAATTTTATCTAAAAAATGTCGATAGATACCAATCTAATTCATCACTTTTTCTATAATTGTTTTGTTGATTTTTGGAAAAAAATGAACTCTAAAATCTACCATATATGATTAAGATATTATTATTTAAAAATAAAATTATGAAACTCAAATTGAAAAATATCTATTATTTTTATGCACTCATAGACATTATACTGTAACCCACCCTCGCTATCATTTTAAAATGACTATCAATATAAAAATACATATCAACATAATCAATCAAGCATTTAATTAATTTATAAAAATAATTAATTAAACAATATTATTAAATTAATTCATTAATTAATAAATAAATTAAACAATCAATTAATTAATCAACCATTAGACATCAATCATTAAATTTATAATTTTGCATTTAAAATATGTTAACTCTCAAGACACACCTTATAAATTCTCTCCACGAGTCTTGATCAATAATAATTTAAAAAAAAAAACACAAAACCTTTGCCAACACACTAATATACATAGATCATCCATTAGTATTTGAATATTATGAGTAAAGAACTTTAAAAGCAGGTATTCTATAAACTACAAATGTCATAATGAAATTTATTATGTAAACCTAAAAATATGTTTTCGAGGACTAATATATTCCATAATTCACCGTAGATGCAATCACCTTGACTAGCTATTGGTACAATAATTTCAACATGAATTCCATTCAAATATATAGAGTAAAATTAGAATTTTATATATTTCAGAAATAGCACTTCATGATTTAGCAACCTAGAAGTTTCCAAGCATAGTACACAATGGTACTACTTTTTTCATGCTTGATCATACATATTATACATTTAATAAAGGAATATGCATTCAAAGTTTTTTTAAAAAATAAAGAAATATTTCTTATTCCCAATATTAGCTTGGTTATATATATCTTAACATCATTAATGGATATTAAGATGTTGGTATCTTAAAAACAACTAGTATTTTAAAACAACTATCACCTATCAATGTGCAAGAATGTTATAAGAAGTCAAATTGAATTCAATTTTATTCATCTTATTTTATGTCAAGTTAACAATTTAATTCTAATTAAGTATTTGAGTATCGTACTCATCTATAATACAAATGTAAATATTATTAAGATCAGATCTTATTCATTTTAACAAATGAATAAAACATGTACTATTCTATTGAAATGTATACATATACACAACTACATTCTTAAAGGTATGTTTTAATGATCTATTAACATAACAAATATAATAAAAAATTAGCACATTATGCATACACCTCAGTGATGAACCAATGACCGATATACATATTTTTCTAGTAAATCCAATCCTTTCAAGAACTACTGTACAAGGGTTTTTATTTTAAATATACAACTAGATATATAAGTATAGGTATATACATCTCAAATAAGAGATAATTAACTAGTATGCAACTACATAAAAATAAATTAAACTTCGTTGTAGATCATTGCCGAATAACCAAAACCAAGATTGGCTAAGATAATCCCAGCCATTAGTGGACAAGATTTTGGCCCTACCCACCCAAACCATCAACTTAGGTGCAGGAAAATAATTTACAACAGGGACTTAAAAAATGGAGAGAGAGGCGCGGGGGGCCCGGGGGGGGGGGGGGTGGGGTGTTTGAGGTTTCCAACCTTATACTAAAGATTTCAAGGTACTAGAAAGAGATGATTAATTTATTACAGCCGCTTAAATTCACCTTATTAATTCATACAGTGAGGATTGTTAAAACATTAACGCATTATGGTTGTATATTGTTCTTTATCATGAAGGTCTAATGCATTAGAGTATTATAGGTTGTATGCAACCTACTCTTTCTTCAAATAAAATTATTAATCTTTGAGAGTTCATGTCTTAGCCTAGTGGGATTACAATCACATGCCAACTAGGGTCTTAGATCTTAGAATAGGTTGATTTTAACCTATTTTTCATTTTATTCCTTGTTCATACTTGAGTTTTAACCGGTCTGTAATTGACCCTTAACCTAGACTTATTTTCTCTGCCACCATAGGTCTTATCCACAAACTCGAAGATTTAGGTAATAAGTTGTATACAACCTTTAATACCCTTAACTCCCTTATAGATACAACCTCTTACTTTATTATTAAGATTGTGTTTAATCTTACTAAGGAAAAAACCATGTTTACCACCTAGAGTTAAATAATGATCCTCAAATAGGTCTACATGTTTACCTACTAACTCAAGTAAGCTTTATGTTTTGCTCAAAGTTTAATCACCTTGTAATATCTTTTCCATTACTGTCAAACATCCATTAAGGTTCTAACCTTATCGAGTTAAATGGTTAGATTTTATTAACTTTTCATAGGTAGTTTATTGTCCTGTTAGGAGTGTTAACACCAGGTGATAGCATATCCTGATTAACTGTCTAATATTAATTTGAATTTTGATTCTTGACCACTCAACTCATGAGTTAATACTCAGGGTTTCCCTAATAATTTATTGCATGCATTCTAGCCAAACAAACTCATGTGATAAGTCTTTTATTTATCCTCACATGATTTTATTGATTATAGACAAGTTATTATCCAATATGTTTACTCATTCAACCAAATTCCAATGCAAGATTAATACACACAACATTTAATGCATTATCACAAAATAGAAGCCCAAAAAAACTTATAAATGAAATACTTGTTGGGTTCAAAGGAGACCAACACCATTACTCACAGTGATTGAATAAACAAAAACCCTAGTTTTCTCTAGGGGTTTTATTTCTTGCCAAAGACTACTAATGTTGAATGTTGGTTTGACTCACGTCTATATCGCAATCCCTTGTGACTCTTATTTATTCTTCATTCAACCTCAAACTATGTACCCTACTTGTATGTGTCTCATATTCCCCTTACCTTATTTTTATTCTTTTTCCCAATCCCATAATGACATAAAATTTAATGCTCATGTAAATGCATCTCCACCATTATTAACTGAAAATAGAAATCCTCTAAAACATTTAATGGGATCTTGACTACCCTTTGAATTTTATTTTCATGGCTTAATCTATGAACACAACACAATAATCAAGTTTTGCATGGTTACATGACAAAGATCAACAGTCACTTGAGAAAAACTTATGCACTTCCTTAACTGCATGTCAGCCAAGTTGAGTTATGCCCACAACTAAAACAAAGGAAAATTTTTATCCAACCAACCTTAATTTACATTAAATTTCTTAACCCTCATGAATTGATATAACTCGAGAGGAGTTAGGGTTTGGGGTGAGATTGTTTCCTATCCATGCCTTAACTTTTTTTTTAATTCTCTATAACATAAATCTGACCAAATAACTATTTTTTCATTGTTAAAACGTAGGAAAGTGGCTTTTATGCCTTATATCATGCCATGTCTCTTTAGTTTAGAATAAAACTCAAGTCCCTCTACACTATGTAATCTTGTATTATGAGTTACTCAATTTCTACAAATACCTTTCCTTTTTGTGAATTTAGTCACTAAATTGATATTTATACAAGTTCCAGCTACAATTTGTTCCAAGGTGGATCTAATCCTTTGTTGATTTAAATTATAGAAATAACTTCTACCATAAATTAAATTTTGAATGAGTTAAACTAGTAACATTTTCCTTGATTGGTTTTTTGTTGTAACATTCTTTTTTAACATAGTTTTTAAATCTTTTTACCGTGAGCATTATTGCTTATGACTAAACCACATCATACTTATCTAACATGGACATAATATTACACAAGATTATACTAACTAATGATTCAGACATATGTATGAAATAAATGAAAATAATGTCAACTGAGGTGCATTCTCTCTCTCTCTCTCTCTCTCTCTCTCTCTCTCTCTCTCTCTCTCTCTCTCTCTCTCTCTCTCTCTCTCTCTCTCTCTCTCTCTCTCTCTCTCTCTCTCTCTCTCTCTCTCTCTCTCTCATGTTCTCTCTCATGTTTACCTTTCATTTTCCATAGTGTTTTTCTTGCAACCAAGCCTAACTTTGGTGCCCAATCCAAACACATATAAAATAGCCACAAAACATCAATAGTACCTAGTCCAATATTAATATTGTATAACCAACTACATAATGATAATGAATGAAACCATAATAGTTGATAACATTCCATAATACATGAAAATAGTAATAATAATGTTAATGCATAATAATAAAATACAAGATTGAATACAAAATAATGTCTCAATCAATAATTATAGTAAAATATAATGACAAATCAAACAC